>JAPTHL010000039.1:6706896-7316614 GCA_028455855.1 Meloe dianella
ATATATATATATATATATACATACAACCACAAAATTTATGGTGTTAAAATATAATAGAGTTTAATTATATGCAGTTTGGGTTGGGTGTTGTTTCCACCTATTGAAACCTTGTATGACTCTACCTTTTTTTTGTATAGAGACAAATTTATTCTTTTTCATTATTGCCAGGATAATCTATTGATTCAACCATTAACACACATGTACGTGACAAATCATAAACAACTGACTTTTACGCATCTTCACCAATAATAATAATAATAATAATAACAACTCTATCCATTTATGATATTATCATATATTATGGATCCAATTGAAGTTCGTAGTCAAAGGACCAATTTATTCATCCTTTTATGTTCGAATATGAATCGTTCCATTTCAAGGCTGACATATACATAAAAATAATAATAATAATAATAATAATAATAATAATAATAATAATAATAATAATACGTACAACATGAAAATAATAAGAAGAAAGAAAATTCAGCGACCGATAAATCACGGCAAGAGGTAAAACGAATCGCGAACGATACGTCTTCCACACGTTTGTTGGTTGTGTGTCGATGGGTTGAGAGAAAACGAGCGAAGATGGGGGTCCCACCCATGATAGTGGTGGCGGCAATGTAATTTATGCCCCCTGTAAATGTTGTAAAAAATTCATTTGCTATATTGCAGGATGCGACCAATAAAATGATAATAATAATAATAATAATAATATATGTCTTTACATATGTTCGAAATGGCCGTTGTTGTTGTTGTATAGAAGAAGTTGTAAGCTTTTATTGTGCAATGCGTAGGGTGTATACGTAGAAAACACACAAAATAACGATACAGGACCGTATTAGAGGAACAATAAAAAATCGGAATTAGAAGATTCGAATATATTAACGATAAGCTAATGTAGAAAACATGTTTCTATTTCAACGAAAACTTTATTGTTGTTTTATATAAACAATAACAATTTCCCTGTATTTTCTAATCAACAAAGAAAGTTCTGGTTTCTCGTTAGCTAAGCCAATCATAAAAACAATATCGAAGAGAGCTTTCGAATATTACCAATAAGGATAATTCCAGTTGTGTTCCATCGGATTTATTTGATTGATCCAGTCAAAAAAAAAACAACGATCAAATTGGATGTATTAACAAACGAATAGTTAACGAGGAGGTGACTTGCAGCTTTGTTTTCTTTTTTGGGTTTGGATCGTTTTTGTTTTTTTTTTGATTGAAGTTGTTTCATAAGCCGATGTAGTTTTTTTCCGTCCACACAACTACTAAAAATAGCAAAGGTGGATTTTTTTCGGAATTTTTCAATAACTTAATTTTTCTTTTAATTCATAATAGCTTTTGATTATATCGTTGTTAAATTATAGATTGCCTATCGAAAAATTCTTTATGTTTAAGTTGTTTGTTTTTTTTTGAAGGAAAATAAGAAAATCTTAATGCAGAGAAAAAGAGAGTCTCGGCGCCTTGACAAATTCATAAAAATTTATGTACATCCTTATCGCTTCAATGTTGTAGAGGAAGATACGATCGATTAATTCATGCATAAATTCGAAACAGCCGATCTTGTGTTCTTCTGTGTACGTGTCTATCTCTTCTTTATAGTTTTTTGTGAGCATATCGAAAAAAGAGTAAAATTAAAAAAGATAAACGTACAATATAAATGTCGATTTTAAATAGATTCTTTTTCTATATTCACACCGTTGGAATAAAATGTTCGTAGTATAGATAGTAGAAGACGACGATGGCGACGGCTAAGAAGAAGAAGAAGAAACAACACCAGCTGGTATTAAATTACCTATGGGTTTCAGGAGTCAAAGACCTCCTGCTGATGGGTGGCGGATAAGTGAAGAATTCGAGCCTACAGGCCGATATGCAGATATTCGGACATACAGACAAGATGCAACAAGACCTGCAAACTATACTGTAATTTCCAAAGTTGTTTCCATCACGAAAAAGGAGAAATAAATAAAGATAGAACAGAGAAGGAAAAAAACAACAACAACACCACAACTCGATTAATGTAAAATTCTAAAAATAGAAGAGAAACTTTGATAAAAAAAATATATATATTCATAGTTGTTATAAGCGTGCTTCAGAATAATTACGAATATTAATCAAATAAATATGAAATAGTGTTGCTGTTGAGTTAATCAAGAACACAGTTGGTATCAAATAACAAATGCTTTTGCTGTTTATATTTCTATTTACGATTATTCGATTTTATTTTTGTTGTTAAACGTGATTTACTATCAACCCTGCTGGTTGTCAATATGGAAACACAGATTTCAACTTGACTGATTATGAATCACAGTTCAAATTGGATTTGTTTCACCGCCAACTTGTTGATGTTGAAATCAATTAGATTGCAGCTAATTTGATCTACAGATAGGCCATGTCTAAGTGAATTAATCACAAACTTATTTATGTTGAAAATTAACAGATTTAAG
The DNA here is from genome assembly GCA_028455855.1 of Meloe dianella. Taxonomy (NCBI): domain Eukaryota; kingdom Metazoa; phylum Arthropoda; class Insecta; order Coleoptera; family Meloidae; genus Meloe; species Meloe dianella. The sequence continues at coordinate 6,709,347 of JAPTHL010000039.1, forward strand.
TATGTTTGAAGATCGTGTTGTGACTGTTTCATCATAAATGATGATCGTTTAAACTTCTGTAGAGATTTTTTTTTAATTTAGTTTAGTCAGTTTTACGCCACTGGATCCTTTGTCTAAATCGAATTTGTTCGAAAAGTGTACCCCGTTGAGGATTTTCACCACAATATCAACAGATTATAGATTGAAGAAGAACTTCATGTGCGAAATTGTTGAATTGGAAAACCATGCGGAACCCATATCGATCAGCAGAACATTTAATCCAATGATCATAAAATACAAACAGTGTCTCTTTTATTCACCCATCATCATTTAACATGATTATATGTTAATTATTGTTTGTATATCTACAACACAATTCATATTATCAAACATTATAATTGAATGGAATTGAATTAACATTAAATTACCATTCGTTCAACGAGTGTATTTATCTGTTTTGTTTTGTTTTTTGTGATTGTTGTTCTTCTGCAAAATCGATTGGTTAATGTTTTCGATTAAAAATTGTTTTACATAAAACAATTCTGTCGATAGTGAACGTGTTGGATACAATGCATCGATATAGAAGAAATGTCGGTAGATATTTTACTGTCAGTTTCAGTACCATTGTAATTGATGGCAGGATAAACATGGATCGATTCCACTCGCCATAAACATGTACATAGATATATAAATTCTTCAATGTTGTGGGTGTGTCTACATCCACTTATTTCATTTTTCCTTCGTATTAAAAAAATTCTCATTCAGATTATGTTTCAACCAGTGGCGTAACTCGAACGATAATTTATAGCTGAAGAGATATCCCGTTGGAAAGTCAAATGTTCAGCTTTGTAGGCCGAATATGCTTCTTGTGTAGCGAATGACGCGTGTATGGGGTGCAAGTTGAGATCCATCTCATGATTCTTCGCAGACAGGTCAAACAAACAAGTTCCAGACCACAGTCTTTAAGAATTCGAATTTAAACAGATCCTGCAAGCTCTGGATACCAGTAACGTGTTGCATTTCTATGGAAGATCTATTCAACAAACTGCTACTAATTCCACCAAAGCTTTGTTTTGACTTGACTTGAATTTTGAGGTTTGCACAGCTATCGAACCATCATGGGAACAATCCAACGTTACGCCACTGTATTTTAGACGACTATATCACATGTCTGATTCGAATTGCCGAACGGTTCTACCATTCTTCTTGGAATTGATTTTGGAAACGCGAAATCACTAGACGTTTTGTTTCATAATCGACTCCATTGTCTTGTCGTATAGAATTTAGTCGATGACTCGTTGAAATCGTTCACGAATAGTTTAATATCAATCTTAATTGTTAATCAACCATTTTAGATTATCTTTTGATCAATTTCAATCATTCTCTCTATACCAACAACAACAAAAAAGATGATGAAAAACACAACAGTGATCGAAGCTTTGAATTTGTTTCATTTACATTTCGAAAATGAATATCGGATGTGAAAGAGCGAATCAAAAAAAAACAACAACAACAACAACACGCAAACGATATATGATATGTAGATAAATTATACGGTTTCATTAATTTATAATAATTTTAATTAATAATAAATTTTTTAAAGATTAGTCAAACACGAAACTCTACACTCGGATTGCATCTTTTTAAGTGAAAGTTTCTCTCCTGCTATTCAACAACAAATGGACCGCTCAGGAATTCTTTTTACATTTATGTGTATGTATATTGATAAGAGATTATCAATGACGTTTATTTATGGACGATATTTGTGTAGTGCGATGCTTTTTCGGATTTTGTAATAACAGAAATTTTATTTGAATAAATTACAGAGCTTGTTTCTCAGTTTATTCATCTGTAGATCGGGCGAGTTGTGACGACTCCGTCTTTTCCACAGAGCAAGAATACATTTGAAGTGGATACAATACTGATGTATCTATCTGGGCAAAGCAGAAGATATTTGGGTGTGGTTGTAATTACACCGAATTATTGATTGCAGGTACGCACGATCAAATGTTTTTGCAATGCGATCATAAAGTTGGAATGTGCGTGGACTCGGTTGGAGAGATGCAGATGAACAGTTGGCCAAAGCAATCCACCCAACAAAATGCTAAACGACAAGAAGACGCCTCGATCCGGTTAACACTAACTGCAACAAGTTCTCAATGTGAAAAAGTGTCATGGAGAAGTGTTAATGAAATTTAGAAACTCACCATATTTATTTGTTATTCATTCACCATCAGGTCATTGAGGACAACTTAGAAAAAGAAAAAACTAATACGAGAATTCTGATACGTTGACCACCTGTCCCACCATAAACAATATTTCTTTCGATGAAATTTCATGGATTCGTTTTGAATAATTTATCAAATTCTTTGATTAATTCTTCGTTTTTATGATTGAGAATGATCTATCTGCCACTACCCACACATTTAGAATCTTTTATTATGTGCCACAATCGAATACAAACGATCGTAAACGTATTTTTCTAAAAGTGTCTAGACTAGAATTATAATGACACTTTGATTATAATAATATGTCAGTAACGAAATTTACAAATATAACCGTTAATTTTAATTAGAAAATTAATTGGATTTCGTTTTCGGTATTGTTGTTTTCCTATATACAAATGTTTAATCCTCGATCTGTATATTAATCTTTCCAATTTCAATATTTTACAATCCAACAACGCCCATTTAACAATATTGTTACGTGTCTATGATTGTATAGGTGAGGTTGTATTTAATTCTTACAACAACAACAACAACAACAACTAAAACGACAATAGGTCAGTGGGCTTGAACTAATGACAATCTATTTTTCTGATATTTATAGATTGAAATACGAATGGTTAAATAAAATCGGGAAATGTTTGTTGATAACGTTCCTGTGATGATTTGTATGAAGAAAACGAACACAACAACAACATATGTGGTTAGAAGATTGTTTATTTTGTTTTATTGTAAACATAAAGGCATACATGCCGCTAAGTATTTATCTTTTGCTACTGAAATTTGATTGATTCAATTTATTTCGCTTAGGTAAAAAAAACAACAACAAACAACACGTATACATAATGAGAGTTCAATAGTCGATTAGACAATGAACCTTTAACGGATTCTTCAAATTTCTCAAATCACTACAACAATCACGAGAGAAATGTAAGGTCAGAATGTTGTATAATAAATTTTGATATTGTCCAGTTGTGTAAATTGCTTTATTAATTGTCTAATGAGTAATAAAATCACGTTACAGGAAATCGTGCAAATTTTCTAGACTGAATAATTATGTACATGCCGTATACCATCATCTATTATTTAAATAAACAGACTGTAAGTGGAGAAAATTCACAGTGTGGTGTGTTTTCACAATTTTATGCGTAGGTGGATATCGTCGATTTTCCAATAGTGGAAATCTATTCAAATTACCAACGCTGGAAGAAAAAAAACGAATATTATATTACGAAAATTGTTCAATTTTATACCTCACCGATACAAGGCCGGTTTATCTAATGAACTTGATAGATATACGTTCCTGGAGAGAAAGTGGTTATTATATACATACCTACATTTTTAGATAATTTATGCAATTTAAATAATTCGTATCGGTCGTTGTTGTTTTTTTTTCTCGATTTGTATACAACATGAACTATTAATAATAAATAACAGGATAATAAAATAGAATCAGGTCATGCCCGCCTATTCGGCTACCGTTTATTTTAACACTTAATGCTTTATATTTAAATAACAATAATTAAATACAAAAATTAATTTAATCCCATCTAATAGCCGTTAATTATTATTATTCTATGCATATCCATTATTATGATTATGGACGGTTCGATTGTATTTAATTCATTATTAGAGCAAAACCGTCTATCAATAAAGAGATAGAAAATAACAATTATACCCCATCTGTATTGACTTGACTGTTCGTGGTCGTCTTCAAGTGCATTCGGCCAAATCAATGTAGTTAGAGTATACGTTACGGTTTGTTTAATGCGAATTCAAACAGATATTTAAAAGCGTTTATAATTTGAATTCTCATTGAAACAGACTGAATTTATTGGGTTGTGAAATTCTCAACAATTAATTCATTAATAATTTCTCAGTTGGAAGATGGTCAAAACGAATTTTTATTTATTTTTTTATAAAAATCACGCAATTCTCAATAGGAATGTTAGAATTAATTTATAAACAATTACTGATAATATTCGAAAATTTCGATTATCACAGTAGAAAAAACAATTTCGTTGAATTGTAATGGGTCAACCGAACATTATTTTAAATCGTAAAATTATTGCAATCATCACAATTAATCACTTCTCAATTGATGATTATACTTCAGTTTGATATTATCGATAGTGGTTAAGAGAAAAAATTGGATATTTGGATACGTTTCGTATGTGTTTGAAGTGAAATTTGAATCACCCATTATAGGGTGTTTTGACGTTTTTTTATTTTTATTTTTCAACAATAAAATTCCAAAGAAATTATTAATCGTAAAGTCAAATGTTATCATGAAGTTTTATATGTATATATTTTTAAAGTTTCACAATTGATAAGTGTTTGTTCATTGACAAAGAAATCGAGAATTTGCGCTGTGCTGTTTTCACGTGAAACAATGTTCAATAAATTTCTCTTGTTTATTATTCTATTAACAATTAGTGAAATTGAAAATACGCCACTATTCAGCGGTGGTAAGTATTTGGATTGGGGCCTCAATCAGTTTTGATGTATTTTCTTCTGTTTACCGATAATAGAGGTGATGCAATGCTTCGAACGACAATGCCCTAGCCGCACTTCAGCTTGTAAGAAATATGTCCGTACCAGTGATGATAAAAAAACTCTACATACCACAATTTCATGTTTGGATATACAAAGTACAATCTGATAACAGTATAAAAACAAAATTGATATTCCTGTTGGAACATTTTCTTTATAGATTTGGTTTTAAAGGAATATAATGAATCGACAGACAATTATTTCGGCCCATCAACAACGTATGAAGGTACATCATTCTCTGGAAGTTACATTTTCAGCGGACACAATGCAAATCCAATTAATATCGATATAAATAATCGTATAGATGGTGGAAAATCCGATTTCACAAATATTGAAGATTTCTCATAAAACCTTTCAAAATGTTCTATGTTACATATATATATTTACCACAATATAAAATTGGTTTGTAAGTAGTTGTGATGGTCGTCTTATTGAGCCTCAATTCCTGTAAAATTCCTAACAAATTACATTTAATCGAAGAAGAAGACGAAAGCCAGGCGTCTTCTTTTTGACGTCTACTACTATAATTATTTATAATTAATAGTATTTAGATTGTTAGACAAGAAAGTCAACTGTCATTGAAAGTACTAATTGAATTCAAATATTGCTAATTGCAAGTCAATAATAGCAATATAACATTAATAAGTCTAATACATCTTTTTCTGGGACATTCTGTATATCGAACGCCACTGCTATAGGCAATCAGTAATACTCAATAGAATTAACAAAAAGCAGCATTGCCAACGTGCTAATTATTCATCAAATGTCTGGTATTTTCATATCATTCGAATAAATTTTATAATAAAAGACAATCATCAAAGTGAATTTAACTTTATTATTCCAATCTCTTATTTTCTATTATGTTTACGTATTTTTATTAAAAAAAAATTGTGTGCGTGTAATCTTTACGCGCGATTGAAGTAAAACTTGTTTGACGTTTATGGCACATATCATGAAACGATTAAACTTAACTTAAAATATTACAGTTTAGTTATATTCATTAATGATATACTTTACAAAGAATAATATAAAGCTATATTCACATTATGCATTAAAAATAGGTAATATTGTCTACAACTATATGTAGATTTTGAATTTATACATTTTCACCCTTAAGTGTGGGTATGTGGAATTCATTTAAAAATACGAGAAGATCTATACTCTGACGATTTGAATCTGTGCGACTTGACTTGACCGTTGTCAAATTGACAATTGTGGCTCGATTTCAATTGCTTTAATTGCCTTAAAGTTGACTACATTTAAGTAAACCGTATATAAATAAATATTTGTTTAACACTACTTTAATTTGATTGTAAAGCTTTACACAAATAAGTCTGATTTTTTTCAAAAATTCTTCAACCTTTTCATATTCGCAGAAGTGGACTGGTTACCCTCAACAGTATTTATTTTGAAATATATTCATTGTAAGAACACCTCGTAGATTATAGTGGCAATTATTAGGTATGTTCCCACCCACAATTCTAGATTGTTTGGTTGATGACTAGACTACGCATGTCTAGTTAGAAACTGATCACAAAGTACTTTCAAACATCACCAGCTGGACCGCATTTCTATTGAATTCATTCAATTTACAATTTCTGATGAGAGTATATTTGATTTTCTTAAATCAATCGTCCCGTTTTCCATTACCATCTGCTACCGTGTGGAAAATGAGCATTTCCGAAGCATATTTTTGGAAATCTATAGATTTCAACCAATGACAGACGTTTTAACATGTTAGGTATTTAAAATTGTGGTTGCTTAGCAACATCTACACATTAATGCAATCGAGTACTTTCGGGTGCCCAACACACGATGGAATGTCGGCTGTATCCGTTGGATCGTAGAAAATCGTTTTCATTTATAGTACACTTTTCATATGAAAATTCACGAGCCGAATGGCTCGATGGTTAACGATAGGGATTTACGCCTAGAAGTCCGGGGTTCAAACCTCGGCACGGTATGAAAAAGGATTTTTCAGAATTTTCCTCTTCTTATAACCTAAATTGTTAATTTGTCCATGCCACAAAGTACATGGACCAGTTAGCAAGATTAGGATGTCTGTCCCTAGCCCCCCCCCTTTGCAGGTCCCACATCGTAGAAAAAACGTCTAGAATTGGTGAAATGAGCAGTAACCATCATCCATAAAAGGGCATAAGCGCCCAGGGTTTGGTTGAAATGAGCAGTAAACCATAAGTAAAAGGGCATAAGCGCCCGGGGTTTGGTTGAAATGAGCAGTAAACCACAATCCTTTTTTCCTTTTAAACATAAAGTTAAACACAATAAGAAAAATTGTGTGCGATTGAAGTAAAACTTTTTGACGTTTATGACACATATCACTGAAACGATTAAACTATTTTATATTCTATATAAAATTCGTTAATACCACTACCACTTTTTGAAGAATATTCGCTCATTAATTAAATTAATTGAGAATAAAAAATTAAATTAAAGGTCAAATCAGCCCATGTCAATCTACCCAAAATTCAAACCTGTTCTCCTATTCCTACAACCAACCAATAGCTTTCCTGATGTTGTAGTCACATGACTGAGAAATATCACCAGAAATAAGATATACCATATCCACGATTCTAATGTCGAATTTTGAAAAACTGCTGGCAACCAAATATTTCAAAAGTCCCTAACTTTCTCCTACTGGTTTAGAAAATAATGCGTATGTTATATTGGTATTCCTGCTTTTCACCGTGTAGCATAGACAGGTTAGTGACAATTCTGTTATTTGAAATTCGACATTAGAATCGTGGACATGGTATACCAACCTTACATCTACGGAGTATCTAAATTTCGTTACATGAAGTTGGAAATTTTAGTATAATTAGGATTTTAGTAGAACTAAATATTTTAAATAGCGGAAACTATTTCGAGCGTTACTTCCGTCAGAAAAAATTTCTGAGTTACCCCCTAGTCGCGCCTAAAGAAGTTTTACTTCAAAAATCTGTGATTTGAGTGTCGACAAATCTAGTAACATTATAAGAAATCCATGTTGGCGACACTGTATCAACTGAGTTAATGCGTGTGTTTTAAAATTGTCCGAACAGATGTTCGATTAACTGATCCGAACAGCAATTTGAATGAGTTGTTCGAATAGTGGTTTCCTCTTCTAAATCCCACGACGCCCTACTTTTGTAGCGTCCTCTTCTCTATCCTGTGACTTACTATAAATTTTAAAAAAACGAAAATTAGAAATGATTGAAAACGTATTTTTTGAAATATTGTAGAAATTACCAGTTAGTTGAATCGTTGCACATTCACTCGTCCTGCATGACATACCAATCCATCCACACAACACTGATACACTGCACTAATACTATTGCACTTTTAATATCACTAAAACACTTTGATTTTAAACACTGTTCATCTATAATTTAATAACTTTTCAAAACAGTTGTTAACAATCCGACATTCGACAATAAACTGATAAAAATACTCGTAACAACAAATCTAGAAAATGCTGTTAACTAATCGCTTAAACATTTCTTTGTTCTGTTGTCATCAAAAACCAAATAATACTTTGACTATCATCTAATAATTTGAACATAAAAGAAATAATAGATAACATTTAATTTATCATAAAATTTATTTAATTCATAATCGAAATTAAAATTCTGTTTTATCTTTAGAAAATTTCCAAAGTTACTCTTCAGCTGGCGGAATCTTCCTGTCCCTAGACACCAACAACATTTCGACAATCAGACAACCCAGCATTCACCCAACCTTGTACTCGGGTCAGGTGGTGTTCGAACAACGAGAACAGTTTTAAAACGCACGCAATGTAAAGCTTACATTAAACGTCAAACTAGACATAAAAAATTAAATAAATCATTATTTATTTTTATCAAATCATTAGAAATTACACACCTAGTGATAAAAGGTACTTTAAAAATTGCATAATTTGCCAGTATTCTACAATAACTCAACGTGTCAAGTTAGCAATTATGGAGAATTTAAGGTTAGTGATATCAATATTTTCATATCTATATCTACCATATCGGTGAGAATTTTCCATTTATTAATTGAATGAAATTCCAGATTATATTTTGGTACTTACAATGTGGGCACTACTTCACCCGAACAAGAACTGCATACATTTCTAAATCTACCATCATCGAATTCATGCAAATTGGATAAATTACAATTGCCCGATTTGTACATATTGAGTTTTCAAGAAGTTAAAGCTCAACCACAGAATATGTTGATGGATGCACTATTTGATGATCCATGGACCTATGGATGTAGAGAATTACTACAAGCATTTAATTACATTAAATTAAAATCGATACGTCTACAAGGCTTATTACTGAATGTTTATTGTTTAAGAAAACATTTGTTGAATATTAGAGAAATTGAATCAGAATATACACGTACCGGATTATCAGGGATGTGGGTTAGTAGTTTTAAAATATAGAAATTATAGATAATTACAAGGATTCTATTTTATTTACAGGGTAATAAAGGGGCGGTCAGTATTCGTTTAAGTATATACGGTTGTTCATTATGTTTCGTCAATTCCCATTTAAGTGCTCATGATGAACAATTAAAAGATCGTATCGATGATTATAATGATATTGTTAAAGATCAGAAATTCCATGTTAATGAACATACTGCCATTTTCTATCACGAGTAATTATACATAAAAACGATTATTTCTTTTTGTAACGTTTATTTGTTGTAGTTATGTCTTTTGGATGGGTGATTTGAATTTCCGTTTATTAGATGATTATGATAAAACACCTGAGGAAATTGAACGTAGTATTAGAAAGAATGAGTTAAAATCGTTATTTGCCTATGATCAATTAAGATATGTTATGAAAGTTGGTGAAGCATTTAGTGAATTAGTTGAACAAGATCCTGAATTTCCACCAACATTTAAATTTGAAGTTGGTACAAATCAATACGATTACAAGTAAGTTGATTTTGTTTTATTTTCTTCTTCGTCTTTCGTATTACGTCAATGATTTAAAAATAAATTTGATTATAATCGAACCGGTTTTCATGTAGGATGTTTTTTTGATTCAATAATAATGAGGCCTTGACTTAAATATTTATAATAACGTCGTAATTGTTTAATATTTACGACCTTGATGTAAAAAAAATGCTGTATATGACCAACTGTTGATTTAATGAGGAAACAACTTTATAATTACTGCCTAATTGGTTCAAACAAGACTTGTTTCATTTACATGATTAATAAAATATTAGGTTCAGTGTATATTTTAAGAAATGTTGCATAAGCATAATTTTTTGATGGTCGCATCAAATGTAAACTTCACTAGACGCATAAAATAATGAAATTGTAAAGTAAAGTGTTTACATGTTTGCTATTCAAAATAGATGTGAGTCCTTGATCATTTGAGGTCTCTGTTGTGCATGTTTACTACTTCTAAGCCACCAGTACTTCAATTTTTAAGCCATAAAGTCTCAATCTTTATTATTTGTGCACTTTTCTACTATAAGACGCGTTTGACGCTAGACATTGATTAAAGAAAGTAAACTTTTACTAATTATGATTTATCTAATGAGTGTGATTTACTAAATACAACGCACAATCTTTCATTAACACCCATCTATGTGATTACTATTGTAAAACAGTAAGAATTTCACTGAATAATGCTGATGTAATTGTTTAATTTTTAAAATTAATATAGACGCCGACCAGCTTGGTGTGATCGTATATTGTATAGGGTGAATCCACATAATTATGAAAATGTTACCCTAAAAGCTGAACAATTATCTTATAAATCCCATCCGTCCTATCAACTAAGCGACCACAAACCTGTAACAGCTGAATTCAATATAAAGGTAATTTTATTTATAAATTAAAATGCCAATTGCTAATTCATTTGTAATAACAACATCACAAAATGTTTTCGTTGTCCGTTCTATTTCTATTAACTAACACAATGACACGGGCAAATATACTTCATTTTTTTTTAGCTTTGATTTTGTTACTTTATTTGTTTGTAAATGGGGGCCAAAAAATATTGTTGTTTGTATTATGTTTTTTGATTTTCTATTTTCTTTCTCATTCATTTGCTTCAGTCGTGCGAAAATATTGAATGAATTAAATATTAAAATAATGGAAACTATTTGGTCAATGTTGTTATTAGATACCATCACAAGTATTGAAGTTAAAACCGCAACGGGTTGCCGTTGATCAGGTATTTTCAGATTATTCCGAACGTATTGTTGAATTTGATAAGATCACAAGTTGGATCGTTGATGCAGAGAATACAGCAAGATATCGTATTACACAAGATTTTCCAACAACAAAAGAGGATTGGATTGGTTTATTTGAAGTATGTTTTCTTTTATAAATAAATAGTTTTATTCAAATATTTGAAAAGGAAAAACAAAACCAAAACAATTTATATTCAATTTCTTCTCTTTGATAATAGGAGAATTTCAACAGCTTAGATGATTATATTGGTTATGAATATGTTAATAAATGTTCAACACCAACTGATGAAGCGAATAGTCCAAATTTGGGTGCTGCTACATCAAAAACAGTATTAAAATATGAATTAACATTTTCAGAATTGTCTAGTCGCCTTACAGGCAATTGTTGTTTAGTTTATTTTAGTCAAACAGAAGATAAAGTTTTCAGTGTATTAGGTATAAGTAATACGTTTCCTATCATTAAAAATGATAGTGATTAAAGGTATTTTGTTCGTGTTTTCTCTTCTATGCGAAGGGAACGTATTTTATTAATTGAACCAATTTAATTTAGGCTTAGTCGTAAACGTTCAATATTTACTTATTTTCAATTCAATAGCTTGCTTTAATAATTCGGATAGAATTGTTAATATGGCGCCTTTGCATTGTGATATATAATAATGGAGAAGTTGCAAATGTTTATGGTAGGGATGGGACCTTTACCTGTTCATATATTATACTTATAATTGTTGTTTGAACAAATTTACTAACTTATGATGATAATAGGGCCAAATTTATAGAACTATACAAGTGTGTTATTATAAGAAAAGGGTTACTGTTTGTTGTTGTTTTTTTCGTTGCATAAAAGCGTTATTTCTTATAGCGGCCCTGTATACACACAGCTCTCTATTAGTACAACTGTATTTAATCGATAAATAAAGCGAATTTATGGGACTTATTTGTTTGTTAATGACGTTAAATAAATCGAAACTATATTGTCTAAACGTTATTTTTCTAAACAGTAACACGTGGATAATCACCTAAAAATCGTTTATTTCAATCTAACACATTTATTTGGCATTGATATACAAAAATTCAAAGAAAAACTACAACTAGAATTGACATAAATAATAAATAAATAAATAAAATAATACTAAGTCTATGGAATACAAAAAAAAACCACCAACAAATGTATTAAATGTTGAGATCACAGTATTTTTTTTCCTATTTTCTGTTTGTATATTTAGAATTATGTGTTGTTGTTACTTATACTATTTCTAATATTGTTACTATTTGGTAAAAATGTTTTCATTGTGAAAGCTTCACCAAATTGATTGCGTTTATTTTTTTGTTTTTGTATTATTTCACCAATTTGCTGTTTAGCTTCATTATTTAAAACAAATAAAAGAAATATGAAGATACCTTGACTGGCTTCAATTATATCAAATGCTGTTTTAATACCATCATTTGGTCCACCTAATGCTACAATACCTTCAATCAACCATATCAGCATTGGTACTAACATTATAATATAACGTCGATGCCTATAAAGATAAAATAATTTACTTGCTTTTTTTAAAAAAAAAACTGCTTCTTCGTTCATTTTTGTGTGTTTTGTTAGTATGAAATTTTTTTAATTAGTATTTAATGAATCGAGTTCAACATCTCGATTATTAGTTGGTTGTGGATTTTGATGATATACAGTGACATAATGGTGTGATGTTAACAGACCAAGAGTTATCAATCCTTGTAATGCTTCAATTATATCAACTGTATAAAATACACCATTTAGATATGTTGAAATTGTATCTGCTATCCAACAAAATGTCATTACAATGAGTATGATCAAACATCTCATAAACCTGCAAAATATCAATTTTGACCGTATCGATTTTTTTGATTTTTTTTCCAACCGTACAGACTTTGCAGACATCAAGATTTTTACAGATTAACATTGAAAAATCGCACCATTCAATTAAATTGATGAAACATAGACAGCACATTAACAAGAAAGCATTAAATTCGAAACAGAGTTGCATTAAATCAAGCTTTTAGAATTGTAACTATCGAAAATCTAGCCATAAAATTGCTACAACTATTAATAATCAACCAGAAACTTACATAAATTTGTACGGTTTCCCATATTCGATCCAAAAGTAATTATTTTGATAGTTCTTATCACCGTGCGTGATCTTAATTTTTGCCCATATCAAATAGAACACACTTAGACATATTGAAATTATTATTGGCACATAGAATAGAATTCGTCTTTGGTATTCCTCTACAATAACAATGATGAAATTTTGGGGAAATTCGAAAAGATAATTGTTAAAATACGTTTGAAGTAGCATGTGTTGCGTCCATATTGTGGTTTAAAAAACGAATCCGGCACATCGGGTACTTGATTCCTTGATAATGATATGATTAGAAATATAATTGGCACTATTATTGATCCAATTAGATAATAGATGAATCGTTTACCAGTTTTGTCACGATTTTGGGTTGCATCTCGATTACTAACAAAGGATAATGTGCACCTGGAATACAATATTTTGTTGTTGTTGTAAAACTTCACAAGCTCATATGCCATCCCGGAACACTTACTTTAACATATAATCAATGTCGATACACAACATCGCTAACCATGAAAATGACGAGATCATCGAGAATTGGAACAGGAAGCCTGAAATAATCCGAATTTTGATTATTTCCAATTAAACTTGACAAGATAAATTTACCAATAATAGTACATCCTATATTTTCAATATAAGCAATTTGAGCAATTGCCAAAAAGATGAACGTTACACACATCCATGATGAATAACATAAGAAGCATTTCTTGTGAACATCAGTTGGGCCCAATATGAACCAATAAAGAATTGAAATTCCGGCGAAACAAAGAATTGAGATAATCAAAACTTGAAGCAGAAAAAAACACAAATATTTTGAGATTGATCTTATTGCAAATCAATAATCACTTACGAGACGTATAAACACCGAACATTGCTTGACTTATTTTATTATCAGGTGCGCAAACAAGTGCATGCACAGAATAATGATCATCATCATCATCTTCTACAATGTCTAAACAATAATCACCTTGTGATAAAATACCATCTAGACCTGCACCAGCAACGATTAAAGAACCATTTTGTAATAGAGCCACATTTTCATTATCATCACCGAGGGCGTACCTTCAAAATAATTCCAAATTAAATCGATTCTTCCCTTATGAAAATCTACAAATAACTCACTTTACAGTTGGACAAATCATTGAATAAACGTATGGTTCATATTTGAAATGATTGATATCCATCGTAACGTTGTCAAGATGTGTTGCATTGTGCTTATAAATATTGAAAGTTGGTTGGAAATTTAGTGAACTATACGTGCAGTTGGCAAAAGATGGAATTGTTGATAATGGACAACATTTCGGCACTCTCATTATCGTTCTGCCATCTCTCTAAAATTATAAATAATCAACCGCTGAAATTTGCGAAAATTGTCAAAATTATATTTACAGTTTCCCTTTCATAGCCCATAGTTTCCGGTACACCCGTAACATTATTAATTATTACATGACCCAAACTGCGTTCTTCATCTTTCGACCATACAGCAAAGTATTCAATATTGTCCGTTGTTATATCATTTGGTAGACTGACATAAATATTTTCGTGTTGGTAATTTGCTAAATTTTCAACAGATCCATATTCATCCGGCACTAGAACACCATCAGCTGCGGGTGCAGTACCATTACCGACCCAAAAATGCGTATCTAAACTATCACCATTATACGACAAATTCGGTATAAATAGAGTTTTCTTGTTGATTAGCACAACAGGGCCGGATTTGACAATGTTGTGGAAGCCGTATGTTTGAGGTGGATATTCGAATTGCTACAAAAACACAATTCTAAAATCTGCGATTTCCGAGAAAAGATCTTACTTGACGCGCGATCAAGACGAAGGCGAGACTTTCCCGACAACTGTAGCACCAAATGCCCATCCAATCGGTATTGTTGATTGTTGCACCATCAGGTAATTTGATGGTAATGTCTTGTCCATTGTATGAGGGCAAATTCTCATAACCAGCTATAATTATGTCGTTGTCATATGGTTGACTACCATTACCAATGGAAATTCGTGCGTCTGGTGCATTACCATTATAATAAAAATTCGGTATCAATATTGTCTTATCATTCAATATCGATACATTATCAGATTTTATTCCGTATACATTATCTGATAATTTATTCAATATTATCGGTTTTTCATAGTTATTTTGATCTGATGTTGGTGCATTCGTTATTTCAAACTGTAACAAAAGAGAATTCAATATGTGATGAGTGTTGTTTCTAAAAATAATTCGAGTCATGAAATCGGCTCAATTGATTGAAATGAGCCACATTGTTTTTTCTTCTATTAATTTTTTTTTGAATATTATTATACGCCAAATTATTAAGCTATGATATCATCAATTTGGAATCAGACTAAATTTATTCTGTTATCAGTTATTTAAGTTATTTTATGGAATTGATATGTATAAAAATGTGTTTTTTTATAGAGTTGCGAAAATGGGTTTTTTATGTTACCCCTTGTAATCTGTTGGATCAA
Source organism: Meloe dianella (assembly GCA_028455855.1). Taxonomy (NCBI): domain Eukaryota; kingdom Metazoa; phylum Arthropoda; class Insecta; order Coleoptera; family Meloidae; genus Meloe; species Meloe dianella. The sequence goes on from JAPTHL010000039.1 coordinate 6,724,891, forward strand.
TCTGATTGGAAATATAAATAGATAGAAATTTGGATCTGTTTGTTGAGTTATAAAAAAATAAATGGGAAATACAAATACGTCCCGGATTTTCTACCTGTGTAAAAGGTCTGATGCAAGATCACAAAATATCCATGGAGTTTTTCTTTTGCTGATGTGGAAATCCAATAAGTTTGGAAATTTGTTTGGGTCAGAAGGCCAACAGGTTGGCCCTCTGTCGATAAATACTGATAATTTGCCTTCATTATGGGATAATGTAATGCACTGCCTTTCGTAGTGTTCCCTAGAGACTCAAAAAACCGCTTGATAATGTCCTTGGTGATATTATGTCTACATGGGCCGGATACAGCGAGTTTATAAAATACTTGAATTGTAGTTGCTTGTAGGTGGTAGATAGGTGGTAAATATTATAGAAGGAGATGTTCATATAGTTGCCATTTGTGAAATGAGTTTCAGTAAGGTGGAGTATGTTTTTTAGGCCTTAAAAATAGTTCTAAAAGCGATGCGTAGAGATTCAGCCATTATTTTACAAGATTACTAATGACTAATGTTGTGATTGATGAATTTTCTAAAAATTTCAACTACATGGTGGTTATATTATGATCTTTTTGTATTTTGATGTGAGCTCGTCGTTTTTGTTGGCCTGTTTTAATTTGGGGATTTTGGGTTTTTTACTGTATTTTTTCGCAGGCAAATGGAAGTTTACAGTCGTCTTTTGTGTGATGCTTCTACTTTTATGACTAGATTATTCAGGAAACACAATTTGGACATATCCCTGTTATTCCCCACGGGTTCAACGTCTACATAAAACATTGGTAAAGAACACTTTGTTGTTCTGTGTTTGATGTTTGTTATAATAACTTTTTTCTTTGGAAAAGTCTCTTTAGCAGCTGTCTTAGATTTTCATTTGATTGATAGATTTATTTCATATGCCTTATCAGTTAATTTTGATCAGGTTGTCCTTAACAGTGGAGCATTTGTTACATTTTGAGTAGTTTTGACCTGGATTTTGATTCCTTTTCTATCATTGCTGGTGATTCCTAAGAGATTTTGCCCAGATCAGAACCGAGAAGAGATCGGGCATGGGTGCAAAAAAAGCCTGTTCCACAATTTGATTTCGTTTGTTTCAAATAATATTTTTCATGCATATATAATTGAGTGGCCGCCCCATTTGGAAAAGCGCCTGTAGCTGTGGCCCCTGTCACTTCGGCATTGATTCTGCCTCTAATATGTCGATACATCAATTATTTGGACTAGTCTGGCGTTTCGATTCGGAGTCACAAAATGTCGTTAATGCATTTGTAATAGTTGACATTAGATAGTTGATTGCCGATACGGAATTGATGAAGTATTGTTGTGGTGTTATAATTGCACTTGCCACATATTGTATTAATTCGCAATTTTGACCGGGAACGGTTTATTGTCTGCTTATCACGATACTTTGCTTATCGAAAATAAAACGCGTTGTATACATCCGCACAATTTGTAATAATTATCCAGTATTCTTTGCTTGTTTAAACTTTTCAGTATTGCATTAATCTGAGACATTTTATTGTTGACATAGTTGTTGTTCCGACTACAATGACCGTACCATTATCGTCAGATTTTTATTAATTTAATCAACCTATTGTTATCAATAATTTAGGCTGATCAGGTCATTTTGGCGTTCACAATCAAACTTAATTTAATTTTATTAATAGATTACCTTCATATTTGACTGTGTCATGTTGTAAATCACACGTAATATTATTTTATTGTTGAATTAATGTTACTATGTAAAATAGTAATCAGAATTTGTTTTAATTGACTGCGAGTAAGTAATTTCTAATGTTAGCTGCCACTTCTCTGTTCTTATTCAAGAGATTTTGATGTTTAGAACAAGCCTAATTCGGTCTAATTTTTACGTTCCCATTGATTTTTTGCACAGAATGATTTATGTTTAAAATAGATTATTTGTTAATAATAAGAACTATTATGACGATTTTTTTCCATAAGGACCGGATTATCAATCAAAGTCGTCGCGTTAACATTGATCAAAGAGGTGTTTCTAATTCTTCATATTATGAGAAACAACACCTGAACGGTATATGAATTATTACGATTTCTATTCTTCTCTGTTTGTTGTGTTAGAACATTAATTATAAATCAGTATTTTCCAATTTGTACGAAATCGTACTGCTACACCTGTATCTCAATATATCAATATTGTTATTATTCTAGCTATTATTAGACAGTGATAAGCCATACAAATATGTATTTTTAAGTACATACGTTTATCATGGAATTTATTCATTTAAAACAACATAAAAGAAAGAAATTAAAACATTTATTTGTACGAAAAGTTGTAAGCCGTAACTTGGCCAAAAATTATGTTACAAGGGGGAGTAGAAAATTCCTCAAATTATAATTGTGAGCTTGATTGTCTGCCTTAAATCTTTATTACGGATTAGCTACAAGGGCCCTTTCGCTGTCAAATAGCACTAAGAGACTATTTCTAGTACAATCCGCTTAATAACGTAAATATAATGACGGCCACGTTCGCATGAGACAGCCTGTATGTGTTTTACTGATGCCGTCTATTTGTGGAAAAAAAACCCCCAGAAGTATTACGTTTGAATAAAAATTTATTGATGGAATTGTCGCCAACCTTTCGAGAATTTCCATGAATCTTCTTTAGCTGGTTTTTTAACATACAGACTTGGCCGAAATGATAGAAACATCTCTCAAGGCTGAATATGCCTGCCAATCACTGAATCGACTATCAAGCAAAATGCTGCTAGAATTTATGCCAAGACCGTGTGGACTTATTGTCAGAAAAAGTCAAGAATCCAATTAAACGTTGATTGAATATTCAACAATTTATGCATGAATTTTTTTACTCTTTCAGCAATTTCTTTCTCCATCTCTCGTTTTTTTCCCCCGTCTATTATCATTATTATTATCATTATCATTATTATTATTATTAATATTGTTTAAATTAATTCAATTGGAATTTTAATGAAGTAAAATCAATCAAAAAGTGACACGAATCATAACTTCTGCACGTGTTAATATATCAAATCTATACCTTTTACAATAAACTTAATCATGCAGTGGCACCTTCCAGCGTAATTCATAATTAATCAAACAATAGTTATATTGCATAATAATAATAATTTTTAATGAGAAGTACGTGATTTTATTTAGTTATATTTGAATTTTCTTTAGAAAAAAAAATGTATCAAGAGCAATCATGAGTCAGTGTCAGAAACTTTCAGTTATTTGCACATGAATCACAAACTTAAATTTGTTTAATCTACAGTTTAATTTCTGCATAATTACATCGCCGAATTTAAATTATTAATTCTTACATAAAATTTAGTAGCTGTACTATTAACGAATAATCGGTACGAAGGTTAAATCTTACCTGTTTCGTTGTTGTTGTTGTTGTTGACGCTGTTGTTTTTCCGGCTCCATCACGTCGCACCGCAGACCATAACAACATCAATGCCAAAATTCTCATCATTTATTTGAAAATAATCGTCGTCGTTGTGCCACAAACAATTACGAATGAGAACGTAATGCACTTTTACCTGTTAGTGAATCAAATTTGCAATGGAAAAAAATCCAATGTTTCAACAATAAAAATGCCGGATAATTAATAAATTCACCATTGTTTTTGGGGAATTCCTCATAAAACAAGTTTGCTGTTTGACACAGTATTCACGGTATAGACGCGAAATTGTGAATGAGATTTCTATTCGATTCAAACTTAATATAATGCAAATAAATGAACACACACTTGCTACGATAATAATTAATTTAACAATAATTAGTAAAATGGCGACAACGTTCTAGAAAATTGATATAAGCTTGAATGATTATCGATTTGGAAAAAACATGTTTAGAAATGTATGAAATTTATTGATAATTCCGATGATTAGATAATGTCGTACAACTCGTATAAGTATCTTGTTGTCAAATAGAGGTGTGATTGGAGAGTAACGTTGGTTGTGTGTGTGTGTGTGAGTGTAAATTATGAAATAGTGAGAGGCGACTCTATTCCCTAATTACGTCTGTACCTAAATTAAAAAAAAAATAGAAATACCAGGAGTTTCGTCATTGTCTAAAAATGATTATTGAACATGCGTGATCGATCAATGAATTTTATTATGAAGGATTTATCATTCCACAACATGGATTTATCATCTTTGTTAAACAAAAATTCAAGACAAACTAGTGAAAAAGATAACGCTTATATATCGCAATTTCCGTTTATAGGAAATCAATAATAAGACGGTAAAGTACAGTGATATCATATATTTTTATTACTTAAAAAGGGAATCTTATGATTGCTGTTACGTTTCGATATTGAATAATAAAAATATTTCAAAAATTAATGTACTTGAACTCGGTTGACTTTCTAGTTGGCCCTTTAATGTTTGTGTTTTCTTTTCTGTCTCGTTTCTTTTGAACCGGCTTATGTTCTTTTAGTTTTAATATTTGACTATTCCCTTCGTCGTTCTTTGTAGATTTACTTCCTGTCCGTTTCGATTAAAACTGGGTCTCCCTTTCAACTTGCTCCCTTCCCGTCAATCTTTTATCTGGTTATACATTATGTCCTCCTCATACAGATGTGAATGATGAAATCCAGAAATATTACGTGATTCCGTAATAATTGATCAATATTTTTAATTATGAAATAGAATATGCCTCAAGGAAATCACTTCGTATTTCGTTAGTTCTCATTTATACCTCCCACGTGTGTTCCAAGATTCAGGCGAGTTCCAAGACCAACAGCTTCGAGATGATATTTAGGAGATGCCAAATAAACCAAAGTACCATTCGGAAGACTATTCGACCCACAAAGATGCAGAAAATTAACGAATTTCAATAAACAGAAATCATACAACAAAGACACGCTGTATATTTGTGTATGCAACCAATTATACACATAGTGCATTGCCTCCATTTGTCGGAATAGATTCGTTTGCGCAATTGTTTGATGAAATATCTTGAATATTTTAGAAAACTACCGTGAATGTTCGTAATTTCGTCATATTTTAATTACGATATTTTAAATAATTAATATTCGGTAATTAACGTAAACTTATAATTGTTTGTGTAGGAATTTGATTATAAAGGCGCCGTGGCTTAGTTGGTTAAAGCGCCTGTCTAGTAAACAGGAGATCGAGGGTTCGAATCCCTCCGGGGCCTCTGCTGAAAAATGATGATATTCAGTAATTTTTTTGCAAAACAATAAACTATCCATCAAATCCTGATTTTGTACGATAAATCCATAATTACCTATTATTTATCGTCTTAAGATCTATGTTAAGGAAATTACCACCCTTATTTTTACGTGTTAAACGTTTAAGCTTTCCTTCCAACAGTATTAGAATTAATTGGGGCACATTTAGTTGATGGGATCTTTACCGAACACAGCCAAATCCCCTTCATTTTGTGATTTATTGAAATTTATATTTGTATTCATCTTGTTAACAGTTTCGCTAGAAAACTGTAACGATGATTTAACACCTACATTAATTAAATTTAATTAATTTTTGCCGGCGTCATATAGGTGCGAGATTGTGTTTTAATCTGAATTCTAAATGGAAAGGAACGAAAACAAAAACCAAAGATATGTGTACGGGTGTAGAAATTTGCAATTGTTCAGTGCGATCATAGATACAGGGCTGGACTTTCCATCTAGAAACATTAGAGCAACGAAAAGAAATGAAACAGTCTCATGATGTGCACGTGCTAAAAGGAGATATAGAGAAGATTGGCGGCTACTAATTTTTACTACTTATCTCTTTTCAGCACGTGCACATTGTTGCATTTCTTCTACTTTCTCAAATGTGTCTAGATGAGTTGGCCAACTCTGTATATCTTCGAATATTGTTGGAAACGTGTCTTTTATCGATCTGTAATGTCCGGATATTCCTCCGTTCTATATATATAATCGTCATGGCTATAACTAATATATAAAAGCTATATCATTCTATTCGTTTCAGTCCGATTACAGTATAATTGAATGGTTTTAGGTATCACAGCAACAACTATTTCCCTTCGTCTAACAAGTTTGTCACCCCGAAAACCTATGGCGCCTACAGTATATCTATCTTAGTGTATACGTCATGTACATGTATGGGTTTTAAGTGCGTTCATTAAACGCCGTCAGTATATTTGCTTATTAAAGTAGGCACCCTCTATATAGCTTTAGTGCTAGATTTCAAAGGGGAGCTACTATTCATTGTGGAAATGTTGCTTGCTCCCGCAACGCTGGACGTCGGGATGCACTTGCTCTGCTGTTATGTATATGTATAGAAAGATAACTCAATACTGTAGTGATGACGTTGCATAAAAAAATATAGAAGAGAGATGGACAACATCCATCTATTTCTAAATGGTATTACATCAATACACATACCTGTATGTACAACAAAGACAAATGATATCAAATTGAAAAAGTGGTTGAAAAAGAGATAAAAGTCGGGAGTTTCCACTGGGATTTCTCCAATCCGTTCCATCGACATATGGTGTATTGAGCTTACTTTCATTTCGCTAATACCATTGGGAAAAAGAAAACGAAAAAAAAAACGGATAGCAGATTTTAGACAGTAGTCAGATTCAAATTTAAATGTTCGCTAATTAAATGAATCTAGCAAATTGGTTACGTTAGTAATTACTTACACGAATCTCCAAGCCACATTTTATCATATGCTCTATACCGAAACCATGTCTACAGTTAAATGCACTGGTGATTAGTCGAAACGAGCTAAGGGTGCGATTACACTATCAGATTCGTTTATAGCATCTAAAACTTGATAATGTAAGCACATTATCAAGTGACTTTTGGGGAACTTGTCAAACTCCTTCATTGTTTCTAACGAATGCATCAAATTGCTGTCCTCATGATACTAGTGACTTGAAAAACTAAATTTGAGCTGTCCATTGCAAACAGCGATTTCACATAAATGCTTGACCCGACACAGTGTGCGGGTATTATTTAAATTGCATGAGTGCCCATCGTAAAACAGACAGTCTTGTAAATTGCTTGAAAAAGTTCAACAATAGCGTAGGTCCCCATACTTTATCCGATTAGTATAATGTGCTGCATACACACCCCGCACACAGCAATTTACAGTTTTTATATTAAATGGATTGAAAATAAACGATCGGTTGTGCTAAATTTTCCATTGAAAATTCAACGATAGATCAAATATGTTTACCGAAATACGGTTTCATTTAGATAAATCGATGTTGGGTGGTGGTGGTGGTGGTGGATTAGGGTAGATATATTCTAACTATACATGTAACACCTAACATTCTATTGTGTATAAAGGGAAATTCAATGTGGGTAGGGTGTATCAAGAGTATAGTAGTCCGGGGATAATTGGCCCTAAGTACACCATCCCTTGGGATGTGTTGGTGATAGATATATAGAAAACCCAACTGTAATACGGTGAATCTGTCCAATTATAAAACGATCACGGTGCATTCTAATCGAAATAATTCGTTTAGAATACACACACAGATAAAAGCGATAAGAAATCGACGATTTATTAAAAAAAAAACAACATCTCCAAAATGGTACATTTGTCGTGACTGAAATGCATAATTCAAAATGTTTGTTAATAGATATGGAAACGATGTGCGAAAATTATGTTGAAAGATCGGACTGTTTGTTGGTGATGGTTGTTGGAGAGAATCTTGATCTTATCGATTTGAACTGCTGCTGAGTCTTTTTCCTTTCCTTTTTATTTTATGTATGTATAGAGTCAAGACCTCTTGAAGGGTCTGAATATGAAACTGAGGAGTGTCTTGGTATATCTGTAGTCAACTATACACACACACACACACACACACACACACATATATACATATACAAACACACACATACACACACAGAGTCATGTTTGCTGTTCGATCGAATGGTAAAGATAAACAAGTCAGCGTGAGCAAAGTGTAGTCGCTCCCAGGGCAGAACTGGCATCTTTATATTCTCAACTACACATTCCCAGATTTGAAATTTTCTTAAAATTACAACAAAACGAATTTGTTTCAACATTATAAACAATAGCAAAAGAAATGACTAAAATATTATCCCCTTTAGAATTTAAGATATTGTTCGTAGTTGGCACACCCCTAAATACCCTCGATAATGCATTACTTGTCTATCTATAGTGCATGTATGTGTGCGTGTAAGTATGCTGAAGGACGATAACGTCCAGAAGCAAAACATGGTGATCCAAACAACACCATAATTGGATACAAATACTTGTTATTTTCGATCCGATAAAAGGGGAACCTATAACTGCATTATCATTGTAAATCGGCTAACGTTACATAACAGGGTCAGATTCGCTACAACAAAAACACAATCTCGAATTTAAAAAACAACAAAATTAAATTGGCTTGAGAAATTTTTGACAAATTTGCTCAATTAGTCAAACCAAACAAGTTGAATCGATTCATTTGGTACCATTTGACAATTCAAAAAAGACCTCTAAGCGGTCGAGTTTGATAGATAAAGTACGTCGTTAATCTAATTGAAGGACTAAAATAGTTTCGAACTATGTCCCTACAAAGGGCTTAGGTACACATCTTGACATCAAGTAGCTACTTTAACTATCTACACATTCAGACGAAACGAGACGAGATTGAAGGGTTTAGTTTGAATAATAATAGCAATTTAAGGACAACACATCGATTTAGCACAAATCGTGTGAAACGATACTAAAACCACCCCTATCTAAATATTTCGTATTATCAAATTAGAATAAATCAGTGATGGTAAATATTTTGCAATACTACTAATATTTCAACAATAATCGGTCTTTTAAACATGTTGAATCTGATAATGATAGAAGTTGAAAAGTGAGTCATGTTCAAGAGACAAAGTAATGAACTGAGATTCTTACCAACGTAAAGATATTCTAATGACCGTGAAGTTATCTTGTTCACTGGAAGAAAATCATTGTTGTATAGCTCCTTTTTTTTGTTGTCTTTTTGTCTTTTAGTAGAGGAAGAATCATGAAGCGAATCGTTTTGTTTTAACATAACAAAGAATTGGAGATGAAAGTATTGACAAATCGTTTAAATTTAATGAAAACTAGTCATCAGGAACTTATCTTATTTGGAAATACGATATGAACAGAAGTTGGTAATTTGGGAAATTTAAAAAAACAATACGCATTACTTCATCAGTGCTATTTTGGTCGTTCATTAATCTCGAAATCTGTAGCGTAGAACTGTAAATCTCTATAGTTTTTGCCAACAAAGAAGATCTAAATCTGTTATAGTTCCATTTAATGGTTGGTCTTTATTTGCAGAGCAATTTCAGATATCAATATCAAATTTCATATTTTGTCGCTGCAACTAACAAAATGTGTTACGTATGTTCTTATTTTTAAGATAAAAGAATGTTACTACGCTACAAGTAAAACAGGGTTTTTCATAAATTTTTGTTGTTTAGTCCCGTAAAGACGAATGGAGTTCGCACACGCTATACTGGCCAAAAATGCCGTGCATGAACAGGACTCTCGAACAGTGCAATATTTCAATTATCGCTAAACGTTTTTTTTTTAATTTCTTACAAACATGAGCCAACCTTTTGGTACAGTCCATTACTTGGGCAAACATTGAATGTGATTTCTCAGCGACATGCGCCAGTGGGGGCTGCCTCCTTCGTGGTTCCGACGATTTGGCCATCTTCTTCTCAAAATAAAACGAACTTTAAGATGCATGTGTATACACAGGTGTTGGGGGGTGGCCGCCTCAGGAAGCCTCACACTGCAAGAAAAATAGTATTTTATAATTAAGTCAATTTTTTGATTTGTTGCTTCTTTGAAAAGCAAATGACAAACGTTGCAAACGTAACTGATGTTTTCATAATAGTTAGTGGTTTTTCGCATTATCCTCGAAATTCTTTGGAATTTTGTTTTATTCACAATTAAGAAGGCAAATATGCGTTTACGCAAAACAGATTGTAAAAGTTGTAACGACTAAGGCCTCGCAAAGGTCGAATCCACTGCCATTAGGGATTGAGGATTATCAATCGAAAATGCCTCAGCAATTACACATCACAGTGAATGATTAGACTGAGTTTCCACAAGGCCAGAATAATTGTGCAAAGCAATTCAACCAGAATTCATCGAACTTTAAATTGAGGATGTTGAATGTAGCGTTTTTGTTTATTTAAGAGATTCAGATGGTATTCGCACTAAACAACTACCACAAGGAATTTCTTGGGGGAGCTTTCTTTCCACTGAACAATTTGACTTCTGTAGAGACTTCGGCTAAGCTACATTAACAGTTCCATTTAATTATTGATTACGAAAATCCTATAAACGCTCATTTCTTCGGCGAAAATTTCAAAAACAACTATTACTTCATACTTGGAATTAAGCAATTCTAAACGATTAACATAATTGTTAATAATAAACGTAAATGTATTGGAATATAACAAATAAAACTATAACGATATCCTATTTATGTTTCAATTAAATTTTAAAGCACTATCGCGTAGTCGATATTATTATTATTATCATTGATTTTATTGCGCAAAACTCAACTAACATTTATATTTATTTATATTGTATGGTAGATGAGAGGATATAATAAATAATTTTATGTATATTGTACGTGTTTATGGTTGGTTGGTAATTTTCAGCAACGAATTTCCATTTGTTTATTTCAATAAAACATTAATATTAAAAATAGTCCTTCGAGTTATTGATTTGTTCTAAATAATAATAATAATCATAATAATCATAATAATAATAATAATGATGATGATGAAATATAGTATTTGATCTGTCCGATATTCAGTTGTTTTGTATGAGGGAGAAACAGTCATTGGTTGGCGTTAGCTACATTCCTGGCCAACCGGCACAAAGCTTTCGAGGTCCCCAAGCCTCTTCTATTCTTAGCGCTTCTCTTCTATTTACAACTGGATTTGAATTGAAATAAAATAAAATTAAAGCCATCTATCTCTTTCTTACTTCGACTATCTCCACATGGATTTATCAGTTTATCACTCCATTCAAAACAAAACAACAACAACAAAAAAACAGAACTATTCAATTATTAATTAAAATGATGGTCAACAGTGTGTATTGTTATTAACAATGGGCTCGTTAACTCCACAACTGTAATTAATTGTTATCTAACAATGGAACAGACTAATTTATAAAATGATGATTTGAGGCGACTGATAAATGATAAAGATAGAGAAGGCCGAATCAATAAAAATGTGCGTGGTATTGTTGTTTTGTTTTGTTTTTTGTTAAATTTCTTACGATATTTGACTCAATTATTTATTCTAATTAATTTTATACACTTTTCTTGTTTTCCCATTAGAGCTTGTTGTTATTGTGGCCGTTGTTGTGGAAAAACGCTCTACTTCATTACCTTATTAAGTTTGAATTTCCTTTATCGATTTTCCCATTAACTATTTCTAAGTCGTAAAAATAATAATAATAATAGACAGTAATAAAAGAAAATTGTTTTTCAACCGTATTCTTTGTAAATAATAGGTTTTTTTTTGTCGCTTGTATACAAATCGATTATGATCCCATTGTTGGTGGTTGGAAATTTTCGAACAACGCCAATTACAGTAGAATTTGTGTTCTAGAGTTCTTCAAAATGGTGTCTGCAGCAGTAATGCTGTAAGAACTTTCCTGTAACTGTAGGTTTCTGTTTGTTCCACTTTAAAGTCAATTTGAAGAAGATAAAATAGACGAAGTCTGCGATTTCGAACAACTGGCGTTTTTAAAGATTTGCTGAAACTCCTATTGAGATTTACTTTCAGATTTGCCAGTACAAATTCAAGTGGATACAACATTAAATTGGAGCTTTATGTGGAATATTGGGATATTTGATGAGATAATGTCACATAGATATATCAAATTGCATCTCATTACAACGAACATCGTGTTGTTACAGAAATTTAAGCTTCAGATTGAATCGAAAGCAAACAGAAAAAATACAAAGTGTATTTCGGACAACAAAAACTTGCTGAAAAGTTCTGTACAAAAAAAAAATGAAGAAAATACAGCAACCGGCCTTTGGCAAGAAACTATGCCAGCCAAATAATTGTGTCTGTACACAAAATGTGCTGGTTGCATTGTTAAGCAAAGATTTGAAATTTTCAACATTTCCGTTGCGTTCTATTTCAGTATTTGAAAATACTTCACAAAATCTTCAAAGAAAAATCCAGTTTATTAATAGTCAAGTTGTAAATTTAACGATAATAACGAATCTAATTATTACTCTTTTGTAAATGTGGATATTGTAAAAGCTTTCGCATTAACGACACAAGAAATTACGCAAGAATACCAGAATTTATAAAATACTTATGAAAAACACTAAATGAGTAAAGTTACATGCAATGAATCAAACTTCCATCAATTGGACCAAACTTCTGCACAATTATAAATCTCCTTGCAGTTGATTACAGTTGTAAAATTGTGCTAAAATATGCCAAATTTCAGGCAAATAAATCTCAGACTGCACAGTGAAAATCTCGATTATGGTTCGATTTTCGTTTAAATCATCGACAAAAAAATGTCGCATCATCTCCATGAAATCGATACCTTCTTCTATTCCCGTCTCTCTAAAATTCGACGCACGTACCGTAAACTACATCACTATCTACAACATGAACTTATGCTTTTATTATTATTATTATTCCATAATTCTAAAAATACGTGCATGTGGGCGTAGCCGTCGGGTTTTATTGAGTTATTTTACATAATTCTGGAAAACGTTCCAGATACATCTAACAGGAAAATTGGAGAATTGGAATTTATTCACAAATCACCAATTGTACTTAGATTTAAACTAAATAACAATAAAATGATAATAATAGTAATAATAATAATAACAGCAACAAAGGGGATGAGCGAGGAACAAGTTCTCCCCTGTTTTGAACATCCAACCCTCATTTTTGCACAACAATAATTATATATTCACAACATATATTTAAGGGTGTGCGTATTTGGAATACACGGTGGAAATTCCTAAGGGAAGAGATGAAATGAACCTGTTTTGTCAGGTGTGAATATTTATACGCGAGCCTGGGAAAATTTCAAAATATCCTCCATATTACATTCATCATCAATGTGTAGAATGGTAGAATTCACAATTTTAATAAGAATTGGGAAAGAGCAAATTTTTTCACAGCGACTGCCCATTGTTGGGTAACTACCTAAGTTTGTTTTATATACGGGGGGTATTAAGTTGGTGTTTTAGATACGGTTGTGTTTCGTTAATATTGTGTGAAAATATTTTTGGGCGCCTATAAGGGGTGTTGAGCTTGATAGAAAGGCAACTAGCACGAACAAATCCCTTTATCGAATGATGCGCTTGATAAAGTGAACCCTCTGGAAATTCAATTCAACTTTGTGAATAATAAATAAATCGTGGATTTGTTCGTTTGAATTGAAATGAAAACACCTAAATACACTATATTTAGTAGAAAAAAACGGGAGTCATACATGAGAATGTCGCCTAAGTTTATCCATGAATTAACTACCCTTAACCAATCAAAACATGTCAAAGTTTGAGAACTTCCAAACAACACGAGATTTAATCATTAACTCTCCCTCCTTCATTTTCGTCCAGTAGGTATTTTCAAAACAAAATCAAATCGATTCCAACCATCTGATTCTAACAACTTTATAACGATAACAACAACAACAATTGTAATAAAAAGGAAATTGTCGTACAGTCTTATTATTATCAGTCTATTTTCTATTTATATAAAACTATAGAGGAAGAGAGAAGTTTACGTATTTGTGAAGTTTCTCTAGATTTGACGTTGAATGTACTATAGCCGGAGTATTGATCCTCGACCGCCCCCACACACAAACGCACACACTCTCACTACTACTGCACAAGCAACCCCTTGCAGGCATCTCTCATTCTACACAAACCATCAAAGCTCTTTGTCTGCCAACTTCCTATATGCATCCACCTTCCTGCATTGTGAATATCATTAACATAGAACACATTCATATTTTACGATAAATTTCGAACAATTATTCATTACAAAAAACCATAAAATTCACAAAGGAGCAATTGCGGGAAAAAAGCTAGTTAAAAGATGACCTTTACACGCATCGGTTAAATTATGATTAACCACAACAATAGTTTCAATTGATTACATGCAGGAGTGGCAGAAACTAATTAAAATCAAATTCAATTAATTCTCGTTTGTTTTTAAACTTCTACCTAGATATTTCGCTAAATATATTTGTTGTGGTATGTGGGTGAAATGAGAGATCTCTTTAAAAACTGCAGGGATCCACAAAACGAATTTATTTACGGATTGCTGTAGGGTGTTGACTCGTACATGTTGGGGTATTTTTAGAGAGAATAAATGTGCGTACGTGTGTGTGTGTGTGTGTGTATGTGTGTGCGTTCTCTACTTTCAATGGCTGCAATAACATTTATAAAATAAATGACTAGACTAAACTTATAAATCATAAAATTAAAAGGTTGATTTGGCGATTTGTCACAATTACGAATGTCGTGGCCGGTCAATTTCATGCTCCGTCAAAGGAAGATTTGAAGAGAGTTTTGCTAGTCTTTTTGGATGCATGGAAACAACCTATTCTGACCTTGATTGTATTGAATTTTATCAAATATTTAGAAGATTGAACGATTCGTGTGTGGATAGAAGTTTTTCTTTTTGATTGTGCTCTAGTTCTGAATTCGAGTCTGGAAATGTGTGTGTGTGTGTGTGGAGCAACAGGTAGCATGTTCTTAGAAAACATCCCTCTATCACGTAGTATTTTTATTACACAAACGGTGTAAATATTAATCTATTTGCATTAAGTTATACGGTAGACGGTTAAGTGTGAATTATTTCAAATATTAGCCGACTTCAACTAATTTTACTCATTAATTCGAGATAGCGTTCGTAAAGACTGTGTGAAATTGGAATTCCAAGCTATTTTGAAAAATTGCTGAATTTCATGAAAAACGTCTGTTTCATAGGAAGCAATCAGTACGAAATTGGAGCCCATTCATTGAAAATTTGCTAATTTTAGCAGATATTGCCGTAATGATAGTAACCAGCGTTATAAATTTAACTGGGCTACAATGAAAAATCGTATTTATAACGGGCAGTAACGAACACCGATATTGCTGTAATTTATCGTTCACTATCGATTTTACATTACTACCAAGCGATCAACTGTAAACGACTGCAATCGGTTCCGTTGTGGATTAAGAATCTGCAAAATTTCCGAATGTAAATAAAGGAGTTTGATCTGGAAATAGATAACCGAGAGAAGTTGCGGTAGCTTTGGATGAGAGCTTCAACAGGTGCCCAATCAACTTTACCAATTCCACAAGCACCATTTTATTATGTAAATTTCCATTCGTTAAGTTCGCGGCATCGTGCAAATTTTACCAACAACTGTACATTGCTACCCTTATTCAGGTACGTGTTAGAACTCGGTTTTTGGTCGTCCTGTACTGTTTAAACTTTGAAAAAGACGAACGTATCCATATCTGGGTCGCTATTTATTAATAATTCATGGCGCTGTTGACGTATTGTTAGATTATTTATCAAGTTCAAGACCTGCTATTAATTAAATACTTATTGAATCGTTGTAATTGGTAGGAAAAGTCCTCAAAGTATTTATTTAATAATTAAATTTCAACCTTCTTTGCTACGTTTTTTCTGCTTCTGATAATAAAACCAAGAAATTGTAGTCTAGGTCACTTTTTTAAATAATTGATCGTGACTCCCTGTTGCATTATTGATACGATAGAAAATCGTAAATTTCCCAGAAAATCCATTGTATTTAAGATTCAAATAATTCTTATTGGACAACTGAATTAAATTACAACTTTCAGATGATGGAAGAGCTTCAAAATTAGATTGATTTTCTGCTGTATCAAATACAATTATCTAAAGATGGTAATTTCAATCGTTCAGTGCAGTGATAAACATGGAAATTTGTGCAATTTCCTCCAATCATCGTTAATCGTTAATGTTGGAAATGCGAAGACTCGTTGAGAAAATTGGGCTCTTTCCAGTTTTTCTAGTGGTTGTAAATTGGTAATTTGGCTTTCTTCAAGAAATCAGGCAAGCGTATCAAGGTGTAGGAAAATACCCACAACGATTTGGCAATAATTAATCATGTCTGGCGACATTTTAGTGCACAGTCTAACCATAAGGCACACTGACAATGTGAAAGTTTCTTTTACTGAATAATGGATTAATCGAATACAATTATGGTAGTGGACAATAATGACATTGAGAGAGTGTTCGTGTGTCTGTGTGTGCGAGAGAGATAGACAGAAATGTCTGTCCCATTGTTAGTATTTTGAATATAAAATTGAACAAAATATGCCTTGATACCAACATTTTCAAATACAATAGAATTGGGGAAATTGTGACTTGAATAATTGTACCTATGTAGAAAAAGAAAGATAATTTTTTTATTATTCCATACATTCAATTTACTAATTGATGCATTAATAAAATTGTTGTGGCTTTTAGTATTTGAAACTTTTTTTTTGATAATGTCTGATGATAATAAATCGATATTTTATCATATTGACAATAATCATTCTAGCTGTGCATATTTCTCCTTATTCATTACCCATTAACACATATATATATATATATACACGCACACACACACACACACACACACACAAACGCATAAGCGAAGACGTATTTTATTTAGCTTTTTAAAAGTGTTTAATGTTGAGGGGCGGAGGATTGGCGGCCGACCAGGTACTTACTGGGCTCTGTCGGCCGTTGACTCCACTTTTACACCAGCAGCGCATAGCAACAACTCCAGTTGTCTATATGGAGTATGGACATTGCTTTAAACGGACCACCATATACATAATATCTAACATTCACTATATGGAGTCGTAATGTTGTCGCAATTGAACTCAATTACGTCTTGTCCCATTGCCTTTTATGTCCAACAATGTTATAATAATAATAATAATAATAATAGTAATAATAACAACAACAACAACAAACTTAAATCGAACGTACCCTTCAAGAAACAATAGTCATTCGTAGATGCCGATAGCTCGTTCTACAAATTTGGTCGATTCACAGATCTGAAGGATTTCGTTTCGAATAGATCAATTTTTCGAATGTTAAGCTCGTAAAAAACACAACTTCAGATAGGGGTGTGAAAATGCAAATAGATTTCATGGTTTTTTTTATGGTTAAACAGGGAACAAGCATATCTATACAGAAAAAAAGTCGACTCTCCAAGGGCCTATTTAGAATATCATCAGAAACGATCAAGATGAAAAGTTGCCTTGATCTAAGAAAATACACAAAATTTCAGTTGAAAATCAATTGAAATTTAATTCAAACATTAGCCAACTGTACGTTTCCTTTATGTATAGAAATCTAATTAATGCAGTCTTTGATGTGTCGAAAATCATATTTGGATAAGTGATAAAGTTTTCAATTATCTGTATTTCCGGTCATATTTCAATTGAATTTTGGGAACAGAATGTTGATTATACAAAGAAGAAGAAGGAATGATCAACCAAATTGTAGTTATAGTGAACCCAATTCGACTTGACTTCCATGTAATAGAACCGTTCAAATCAATGTCAATATTAAAGTGTGCTAAAGTGCAACTAAATGGGCGTGTCACTTCAAATTTCCAACTCTTTGAAGTGTTCGTACGTACAATAAACACCACGTAATTGTTAGGAGTCCCAGGGAAATACCTGTCATACAATGTGAAAACAAAACAAAAAAACAAAGCCCGCTTTGTAATTACAACAAAAATTTAGATTTCACAGGCAAATCTCCGGACGTTATTAATTGAAGAATTGCTCAGACATTTGGAGAACGGCAAGGGAAATTTGTCCGTTATATAGAAATTGTAACGTCTTCTATATTACACCTACAAAAATTCGAATAATTGTAGAATTTGAATAATATTTACCCAAATTCGGGGCGTGCTTAGAAATTTCTTATCCGTACTATGTTTCGATATAGCGGACAACAAATTGATGGCAAAGTGACTTGTTGTGTTGTTAAGTGGGACACGTGGTATAAGCGTTGATTATCTAATAATTCAGTTTTTAACCATATTGTAGATAGTTGGTAACTCATGAAAGATTAATCTTTCCTAAATCCACGACAGCATACGTTTAATTGTTTCATTATTAATGATAATAGATAATTGTACAGACGTATACATATTTATGTGGAAAATTCATCACCTGTTATTGTATACGTAATTATATTAATGCACTACTATCATTGATAAATTTGTCGTATTCTTACGAATATTGTAAAAATCGAACAATTATATTGATTTTACCTGAGTACTTATAATCTATTGAAAAATTCTTTTGTTTTATCTCTGTTTTGTACGTTGTTGTTGTTGTTGTTTTCAGTGATAGTCAATGGAATTTCTTTTATCTATCGTTAGTCTAGTTGAACAAATACGAACCATTTATTGTTGTCATTATTTGTGTAAAGGGGGGTCGTTTCTAAAATAGGCAGGAGATGAACAAGGGTGGGTCATGTGCGGGCCTCGTGTCAACACCACAAGTAATTGCCTGTGGCGGGTGATAATTGACATATTGACTACGTCAACGACAAGTACCTACCATATAGAGAAACAGCACAAAAAAAAAACTATACAAGGGGAGATTATATGGTTTGGCTTTTGTTATTCATTATAGGATTATAATTACATCTAGCCGTATTATTATTATTATGGTAGATGTTTGATTTATAATATCGTTGTTATTTTAATTGTTGTTTAGTTAGAGTTATAATTTATTAGTTGTTAAATAGTTTATACACTTGGAATTATTCTTATGCAAGTTTGTGACGGATGTTTATAAGTGCGTGTTGTTGTAATTAAGTCTTAATATATTTATTTTACACTTAGCCTTCAATGCTATGCTATAGTTATGACTGGATTCATTAATAATTCAATAGCATGAAAGCCGGTCAATGTAAAAATAACTAAATGACATCGATACGTTTAAAATGTTCGCATTATCATGTAATAAAACATTAACATTAAATGCGTTTTGTATGTTTATCTGTCTGTGACGATGATAAGATCGTTGTTTTTCAAAAATTATTACACATAGACATCTATATGTAGACAATTATTCTTCGAATATAGTACGATTTGAAGGTCAGAATATTGGTAAATTGTATAAATCAAGCTTCAATCGACAATTGTTATTTTTTTATAAATAAAATGTGCATTCGGAATGCAGTTTTGATTCTTGAGACGAATGAAGTTCCAGTTGTTACACCCCCTCAATTTCTGGACCAACCGCAAAGTTGCAGTCAAGGTTACAATGTCTTTACGTTTAGTAACGTTCATTGCCACTAGAGGTATTCAATTCCGGGTAGTTGATTGGTATGGTGCGCAGCAATGTTGCGTTCGAAAGGCGGAGCATTCGATTGTGTGCCGGCCCATGGGCCAACGATCTTAAAGCAAATTTCTGGAATTGTCGACAATCTGACGTCACCGACCGAACAACATTTACAACACTCTATTCGGTTGTATTCGTAAATAGAGGTTGGAATCCACGACGTTGCAACTGATTTTCAGTTTAGTACGAGTTGTTATAAAGAGATAGGTGTATGTGTGTTGTTTTTATTTATAATAAAAATTATTATTGTTTACTGTGTTGTGAATGACGTGAATTTTTCAAGAAAAAATATAGGTGTATATTAAAAAGATAATTGTTTGTTTTCCAATTGTTTTGTTTGTGTTTTGGTGTGTGACAGAAGAGATGAAGACGGTTGAACAAATGACCGTCACGAATCCATCATCCAGACAACATCGGAATCGCAGGTGATCGTGACGTTTGTGTTGTGTCTGATTTGGTGGGTGCGATGAGTGGCGGGGTCTACCCCCCGTTCCTGATCTAATTCCAATTGCTGCGTTGTTGAAAAACTCCCCCGGGAACAACAACGTCGTTCGGGAGTGTGCCCTGAAACGTTCAGAGGTTATGGGAGAACAGCGCTCACGACGGCAAGGGAATCAACCTTCTGTCGACCTGATCGATAGCGCGCAGTCACGTGGGTCGAGCGCCGCCCCACAGCCGCCGCAGCAAGCCCGGAAAGCAAGGTCCGACCGTCACCGTAAATCAGACAGACGACGCGAGCATCTTCGTAAACCCGCCACCATCAACAACAAAAACCGTTCTAAACATAACAACAGTAACGTTTATAGTAAATCGCGCGAATCGTCCCCAGAGAGGCCGGCGAATCCGCGTGTTAATCCAATTTTTGTGTGGATCCGACAGGAAGATACGCGCATCGTGGACGTGAAATGCGAAGATTACGACAAACGCAACCGTATCGTTTTAACGAAAACACCACAAGGATGGCGGGCAATACCTCGAACCGAAACCCTTGTGCCCACCCTCAGGGATACGGCTGATAAAAACCAACAACAGCAGCAGCAACAACAACAACAACATCACCACCACCATCATCATCATCATCACCACAAAAATCGTAAATCGAAAAGAGGCAAAGTACGTCGAAAATCGGCCGCTGTTCAAGTTGATGTCGATATTGTACAAGATTATCAAGATGAAGAGGACGACGCCCCTACAACTATTACAGAAACAGATATAATAACAACATCAACACAAATAACAACAACAGCATCAATAGGAGCGGTATCACCAACATGGTCAACACCAGTCAATGTTGAATCCCATTTACCGTCCCATAAAATTCACGTCCCGAAAAAGTGTCCGAGCCCGGAACATTCTGCAGACAGCCAAAATGTAAACAGTGATGTGGATGATAATTGTGCGCAATCGCAACAGGAAAAGTGCAGTGAAACATCGAAATT
The DNA here is from genome assembly GCA_028455855.1 of Meloe dianella. NCBI lineage: Eukaryota > Metazoa > Arthropoda > Insecta > Coleoptera > Meloidae > Meloe > Meloe dianella. The sequence continues at coordinate 6,745,725 of JAPTHL010000039.1, forward strand.
ATGTGACATCACACCCTTAGATAATTTACTTGCAGTCGCTGAATATGAATTCAATCAACATATGCAATCTGGTGAATGGAAAAACAATCAAACAGATGGTCAAATTGATAATAACGATAATGAACAATCGTCTAACCATAAATATGAAATTGATGATGTGACAGTAGATGAGGTAATTGAGGAGGATGTGGAACAAAAGAATTTATTTCAGATATTGAACAATTGAATAATTTTATTGAATCAGATTATGCGAAATGTGACGAACAAATTAAAGATGAACCAAAAACTGAATATTGTGATTATAATGAGGATGATGATAATAATTTAGCAATGGATGATATTCTAAGTAGATTAGAACAATCTTTACGTAGTCCTGAATGTACAGAAATTGAAAATACAATGACTGAAACAAATAAAGATTCTGAGAATCCTCCACAAGACTATACAGAAAGTAAAGAAATACCTGAAGAAATTATTGATGATTATTCTGAAGATGTATCCAAATCAGTACTAGAAGAATTAGAAGAACATTTTGAACACAATGAAGATAGTGGTGGTTATGATAATAATAACAATAATAACAATAATAATAATAATAATAATAAAGAGATTAAAACTAATGATTTACCAGTAGATGAAAAATCTATTGAAGAATTGCCTCAAGTTGAATCGTCAACAACTGCAACTGAAGATGAACCAACAGATTTATCAATAAAATTAAATTACGATACAGAATTAACAAATGATGAAATTGAACAACCCACTGATCTAACACTACCAAGATCACATTGTATTTCATCACCAATACGACCACCATCACAGAATTCTGAAGCAATTCAATCACCACAACCTAGTGGAATACCAGCAGTACCTGCTTCACCTGATATTCTTTCACCTTGTGCCAATAATAATAATAACAATAATAATAATAATAATAATAATAATAATAATAAAACAAAATCAGTATTTCTAGAATCTTTATTATCAACAACAACAACAACATCACAAAAAGTTGCACTCAATTCAGAAGTCACAATAATACGACAAAAAGAACCATTAGATTTAGGGAAATGTCGAAAGTCGGCTAGTCCGACAGTGACGTGTTCTGAAGAAGTCAAAAGTGATGTTGATCTCGAACCGCCAAATAAGAAATTCAAATCTGACGATATTACATTGAAGAATCTTTTAAATGTTGATACTAACAAGATTAATAATGATAATAAACAACAACAACAACAAAAACAACAACAGCAGCAACCACAAAAGTCAGGGAAACATGTGGAAAAAACGTCAATACCAGAGACACCGAAATTGTTGGAATTATTAAAAACTGATACAGATCCGGATCCGTTGGCACAATTAAAACAAATTTTGTACGATCCAAATCTAAATGTGCCAGATCCAATGCTAGTGCCCAAAGAGAGATTAAGTCAAATTATTGCAAATCCTGGTCGTGAAATACCACGTCTATTAAAACAACGGCCTGAATTACGTTTACCAGAAGCTTTAGCATTCCCGCATTTATTACAAGATCCTGATATTTTAGTGATTACATTACAACAACTCGAGACGATTATTTTAAAACAGAATCAAAGTCTCAATTTGAATAATGTTAAAACAATCAGTATCGATGCGAAAATAGAAAAATCCCATAAGAAGACGGAGAAAGATGTTCAGGTGCAATCGAAGAAACGGGCAAGTGATGAGAAAATTAATTCTCACGAGAAACACCAAAAGAATTTTAATGAATTGGCAAGCGATATTGATGCAGCAACAACAGCTGCATTTAATCAAATGCTATGGTTACCATATTTGAATCAATTAGAGGCGATGTCTTTTATAAACAATCCGGAAATGTTGAAAATGTTATCTGGAACAATTTCAATGTATCCTGGTCAACTGCCTGATTTAAGTCATCTATTAGCGTCATCAAATCGATTTCCACCGCCGATTGGATTTCCGCACCAACAACCACCATCATTAAATTATGGTAATCCATTGGAGATGACCATGTGGCAAGAGGCAATGATGCAAGCAAATCTACTGCGGCCTAAAATGCCATTTGAAAATTTGAATACGTCATCGAAACATTCAACAACATCATCATCAGCATCCTCATCAACATCATCCACATCATCATCACGTGAATATTTCGATAAATTGAATTTTATAAATTCGAAGGAATTGAATAATCCAAATAATAATCATAAATTACCAAATTTGTTAAATAATAATAAATTTGGTATTATACCGAATTTATATGTTGATAATAATCGAACAAATTATCAGAATAATTTTTTTAATTTACAACAACAAAATGGTAGTTTTAATACAAAAGCAAATTTACAAATACCGCATTTTAATACGACCTTATTCCCACAAAAACCACCAACATTATCAAATAACAAACATAATTGTAATAATATAAAAATTGATAATAATAGTAAAACGAATTTTGGGCATTTGTATCATCATCAAAAAATCGATGAGAAATATCATCATCAATTCAAACAACAACAACAAATTGAACAACATCGGCCGAAATTATCGTGTAAATCATTTGCAAACGTTGGGATCAATCATCATAATCATCATCATCATCATCATCAGAAACATAGTATAGAACATAAACAACAACCACAACAACAACAACAAGAGAAGAATTGCAATGACTTTTCTACAAAACATCAGCCTATTGATCTTTCCGGTTCAACGGCACCAGCTAGCAAACTGAAGGTTAAACAGCATCTCATCGATCCAGTTAGTGCGCCAAAGTTGTTGAAGCACGATGATATTCCCGAAGTTGGTAGTACAACGGCCAGTGTTGAAGAAATGCAAGATGCCCACAAACATTTATGGCATCCATTATTTGGAAAGTAAGTCTCTTTCATCCCCTTTTGCCAATTCACTTTACGCGTTCTAATAGCAGCGAATGCAAAAAGAAAAATATGAAAGAAAAAAACGAACGCGACTTTTCCTTTGTCTTTCACTGTAACGAAATTCGATTAAACTGTAAAATTCAATTTCAGCACAACCAAATTATCTGAATTCTGTCAGTGGAGATGTGTGATGATTATAATTGAATATTGAAGAATTTTCTTATTAGAAATACAAATTTAAAGAATCATTATAGTTTATAAAAAAAAATAACATTGCCATATTGAAATGTTATTAAAATTATTCACACTTTTTATAAAAATGATTTTGCTTGACTGCATCCAATTATTTTAAAAATTCATACCTTGAAGTGCCCTTTCAAATTCTCAAGACTATTATCTCATTGTCAGTTTAGTCATTTAAATGATTGTCTAAATTTATGAAAAATTATTCGGTATTTTTGCATAATTTTTACAAATCACTAGCGGTTAATAGGTACTTTCCGCCATTCATTTGGTAGTAAAACAATGTCCAGATGTGATTCTGTTAAATGGTATGTTAACGAAGTTCATTTCTTTCCATTTTTATACTTCATCTACGTTGACTTGGTCTGCTTGACTTTAATGCCGTAAAAGTGAATGATTTCCACTGAAATAGCAGCAGATTTCTTCGATCTTTCAGCATATCACTTGCTATCGATGAATTACAAATATTTCATTAGGCCCTGTTTCCACTAGATGAAACGCAGCCTTCGAAATCATTTAAACCAATGAAGTTTGCATGCATTTTCTATCGATCATCTGAACTCTAACTGTCTTCACTTTTGTAGAAACGCCAATTTTTTGATACAAAAGATAATCATTTTTTTCTTGACAGGTCTGTTTGCAGAAATTTAGGAAAGGTTCAATGTATCTCTTAGAAATTTAATAGGGATTTGTGTTTTCACTTGAAAGACAATTTTTTTATTTACAATAAAAAAAACGCCACACTTAAGTGATACACCGCTCAATCGGTGTACATAGATCATTTCTGACGTCACATAACTACCAAAATAAAACGGATAAAATTTTTAGTGTATCTCAAGTTGCTTTGTGTAATCGACAACACGAGGCTTGCAAACTAGCCAACTATCTACCAGCTTGTAAAAACGGTCAATGTAATCGAGGCGTTAGATTCATAAAGTCAAGTTGACTGGTTACAAACAGGCAGAGTATAATATTTCTGTAACTCAGATGTTACAACACAATTCCGTATTTAAACATATTTTTCGAATTAATAATTTTAATTGTTTCTCATCAACGGTACAGCGAATACGAAATTCCACTAATAATATCAAACAGAGTCTCAGAGGACACTGTTATAATAATTAACCTACAAGTAAGATTGTACCTTTCCAATCACCTTAGAAACGGTAATCTTTCCCATCAGGACTTTTAATTACCAAGAATAATTATAGATGACTACTTTCTGTGTTTTTTCTTCTTCTACTACTTCTTCTTCTTCCGTTGGTATTTAATTAAAACAACTCCCTAGAGTCGGCCCTGTCATCATCGCTAGTTCAATTTCCATTCAAACGTCGTGTTTGGAACGAAACAAGCGATAACTGAACTTTTCGTTTATTCAAATTTTCCGATAAGAATTATTAGTGAAATTACATCTACCTAAACAGGATGTGAACAACTGAACGGGAAATTGCATAATATGCGCCTTTGGTTAAAACGAACGCGAAAAACTTCCTCTTTCTGTCCGAATTTAATCATTCGACTCGTCGCCCCCATAATTCACCCATCTATTAAAGATGGGGCGGAAAACAACTGGCAATCTAATATTTTTGTTTTTTTTTGTTTTGTTTTACAGTCAAAAAGGCTACCATAATCCATGGAATTGGACGACAGTAACAGCAACTGGGGAATAACAGCGGCTTCAACCTCCACCATCGTGGAGGTCGACAATGATGTACCAAAGCGTCAATCATAACAATAATAATAATGATGCTGCCTTCACAGGGTTCGATTTTGATTATTTCTCAAAATAATTTCTTCTATATATTAATATACATATATGTGATTATTTGAAAGTTTAAATGGCCTCAATATACCAGCCCTTGAAAATTATTTTCGTTTTCGAACAATAAACGAGAAAAAAGAACGACACCTCAGTAAAAAAATTCATAAATTATTCATTTTTAAAACCGATTAGAATTTGTAATTTGAAATATCAATTTACATACAATTTCTTTCAGCATTTTAAATATTATGTTCAGATAGAAATCGGTTCGGTTTATACATTTTTTTCGTCTTCTTCTTCTCCCATCCAAACGGATTTCATTTTAAAATATCACGAATTAATAATTATTGATTTTTATTCGAATAAAAATAACCATAACGCCAATAATAATAATAATGATGATGATGATGATGATGATGAGTGATAAAGAGCCCGCATGCACTTTGAAAAATATCAACTCTATATGTTAATAGTATTTCGAGTATTGTTAGAAATAAAATTGATAAATAAGCCCTCATCGTTTTTACTTCGACTTTTATTTTTTTAAATTTATTGAATAATTGTAAATGCATTAAATAGTTGAACAGAATCGGTATATATGTGCGTGTGTGTGTGTGTGTGTGTAACAAAGTTTAAATTTAGAATATTCCTTTATAAGTCTGATGTTGAACTCATGACCCTCTCCCATTGCCTAGCTTCGTTCTAACAACAACAACAACGACGACGACGACGACGACGACGTCGTCCTAGTCGTCTGTATTGATTTTCCACGGTCGATGTATCTCCTCCTCTTCGTGCAAACACAGTTTCATTTTAATGAAAAGCCTCTATAACCCACAAATCACACATACATATACCGAAAAAAAAAATGCCGGCACAGTTCTCTCTTCAATTGAAACAAAATTGAGATAAACCGAATGAAAAAAAAAATCGAAAACTTTACGACTTTATTGTGAAATAATCAATAGTTGACTTTAATAAAATAAAAATACGATTTACCTATAATTAATTTTCAACAATTGAATTACGAAAAACAATAGGCAACGATGATAGGTGTTGATTTTAATCTGTTGATAGCGATTAGATTTTCATTGTACAAAATTAAATTTTAAATTAGCAACTTGTGTCCATATACCTACATGCCGATTAGTTCCTAATAGAATCTGATGAGCATCTAGAACACGCAGACATTCATCTGTCAATTGATTTTTTTCCGTTTGTCCATCGAAAACGCGTCGCTAGAAAGGGGAGAAAATTTAAAAATTTACCAAGTCACCATCAAGAGTGTTAATAATTAATTGTTAGAATTGAGGTCGTGTTCTAATTTATCAAATAATCAAACGAAAACGACATAAATCAATAGAAATGCTCAAATATCTGGAACAATTGTGGAAGATTTCACCACCACCACCACCACCATCCGTTTTACAGATGGCGCCATATTGTGTCCTCCTCATTTTTTTCTCTTCTGAAATATCCATGTTGCGATCGATGAAAGCTTGCGAAATGACCAACCAATAAATTATTTGTAGAGAATCCAATACAAACGGAATTATAACAAACACATGGTGAGCTGTTTTTGTTTTACGGGGAAAAAAGCCACCCCAATTAAAGCAACCAATTGTCGCTTTAAAATTACTCCAGATCAAAGCACAGGTGGATTGCTAGCTGATGCCAATTATTTTTCGGATGACACATTATTCATTTATTTATGAATTTTGCATAACGATAAGAATTTGGATTTGTAGAGCACAGATGTCAATCAGAAATTTCACTTTATTTATACACAGAGTTTTTGCCGCCACATAAGTGTTTTATGTGTAGTAGAAAGAGAACGAATTCTAATGGATCATAATAGTGTAAATAGAATGCCAGTTTGGTGCATATTTTTATCGAGTACATGAAAGTGCAAAAATATTAATTAAAATCTAGGTTATACGTGTATTAAAATAGTTGAAAAATTGTTTTCTAATTTCTACAGGGTCGCGCTTATTAAGTAATAATATATTTAGTCGATGTACAGAAGGCGATTCAAACTCTATTTGAAACAGAAAATGTAGACGCATTTCCGGCGATACCGGAAATGCGCCTCATGTAAAGATGCATGCCCGTAGTTGGTAAAGGAGCGATAGTCGGTCGAATTCGCAGGACAAGCTTTAGCCGATAATTCGAATGAAAATCAAGAATCACTCAATCGCTCCAATGCGAACCGTTTCTTTTTCTATCGTTTGAACAAGGTGATTGTTGGCTGTTAACTACCCAGCCACCACTGAACTCTGCAAATCGGTAATTGTGGCCAAAATCTTTCGGGTTTGGTACAATTGAGGCCAACACACGATTTTCGTTTCTGTTAATCCACCCATTTATTCTCTCTTTCTCTATTTAACGTATTATATACGACATTCCAACGCTTATTAACGATTATTGAAGAATGTTCCTGAATGTACTATAAAAAAATTATTGTATCTTGTATTTATATTATGTACATAAAAGTGAATATATATAAATATATTATATATAAATGTCTGGAAATAATGTTATGTTTGATGTAATGTTATGTAAATGTTGTTATAATAAATTTAAGTGTACGTTTTAATGTGTTATTCATCAGTTTGTTTTTATTGAATTTTTATTTTATGTTTTCTTCTGTCAATAATTTGTTTCGGATCCGTTTCTATTTAGTGCAATATTTCTGTTTGGTTCGTACAGCAAATGATAGACTTTTAGTAGCAATACATATTTATATATTTCTATACACGATGAAATGAAGAGAGAAATCGGTGTAAATGCAGCCACTTTTGTACATAAGAAAATTCCCGACATGGAGAACACAATTGTTTTCTTATACACATCTAGAATATGCGTCGCATATCCGATGGCGTCATTTTATAACATATTAAAAAATATATAGAAAAAAATTATTATATAATTAAGTATTAATTAAAACAAAACAAAAAAGAGAGGAAAAATTAACACAATTTTTAGAAGTTTTAGCTAAAAAATCAATCGATATTTAGTACTAATCCCTTAAATAAACAACTTTTTTATATAATTGTTATATACTGCATATAAATCTGTTTAAGAATATTGAAAATTTTATTGTAATTCAATTGTTTTCTTTCATCATTTTTCTAGATGATAACCAAATGAACGAAAAAACAAAAGAATCACACCAACAATGATCTAATTTCGAATGTCAGCTGATTGATGACACATGATTCGAGTTGGGGTTGGTTTGGTTTTTTTTTCTCGATTATTTTCCGTTTTCCATTCGAATTTTGTCTGTGAGATACGCGACATCTTATGGGATGTATACAAGACATATCGTAAAGAATTATTTTTCAGAGTATTAAGAATTAACAAAAGAAAATTGTAGACAATAATATAAAATACCTAATATGTTGTGAAATTTGTTTGTAGAGAAATGAAGAATAATGAGAGAAAGATGGTGTTCAAACGCTTAATAATGGCGGTAGTTGTTGTAAATTAAAACCATGTACAATTAATTTATTGAATTCTTTTCTAATATTACTGCTATTACTATTATTGTCATTATTATTATTAAAGTTAATTAATTATAGTGGTTATTGTATTATTTTGTATTGAAAACAAACCAGCGACTTTGTTTTTCTTTTCGAAAGAAAAAAGGTGGAGAACAACAACCAAAGAATAATGATTATAGTTTTTAGATTGTAGCTACAATTAAACTTATAGCTGATAAAATAAAAGTAATTTAAAAAAAAACACACGTTTTTGTTTTGTTGTTTCATTTCCATTCGGGCAAATAAAACTTGCAAATCTATCATATATATATATTTTTTTCATTTCCCATTCGAATGACTTTAATAACTTGATTAATTTGTTACACTTTGGTATTTATGTTAATTAATTCAATTTATATACTTGTTCTAGTTTTATTTATCTTAACGTTAATTCTTTGTTTTATTGTTGCTCATTATATTTTGTTACGTTCACTATGTCGGCAATTAGTTGAATTTAATTATGTACTTTTTCTTTTTTGGAATTCCGTGTTAAATCGACGAGAAATTATTTAGTTTGTTGAATATTCGAGTTTGTTGTTGATTATAAAAACATTTTATTTATTTATGTTTTAGTAAAAGCAATAATTGGAACGATTTGAGTAAATGTGATGTAAGGAAATCGCCTCTTGAATTGAAGAAATCAATCTTTACCCAGAAGAGGAAGAGGATATTATGCTTGAAACAATGAAAGTATTGCCACTCTAATTGAAATATTTAGCTTTCTAAAAATTTGTAAAAATAGAATTAACAAAATAAACGAAACAAACAATAAATTGATAAACTTCCATTTGTTTGTTGTAATTTTTCACGCTTACCCCTAACGAAACACCTTTATAAAGCATGCCACGAGCAACACAAGCAGAAGGTAAATCAAAGTACATATCGAAATAAAGCTCAGTTGATGCCTGCGAACTACACAAATGTGCAAATTGCCATCCCAACTTTACGACAAAAATTCTTTTGATCTTGTCGGAACTTAACAGAAAATCACTTGAGTCGAGCAGCTCACACACCCGTCTCAACTACACGAATCGAACTCCAAGCATGTTTCATTTCAGGCTCGACTCGTATCTATTAATGGACGAACGAACGCAAATCAACACAAACGAACGATACACACATGAAAATGACACACCGAAACTATCGGCCGCAATCATTTTTTTTTGCGTTTCAACTTCACGATTTAGAGGAAATTAATTTTCTTAAAAGTCCCGGTATTGTTGGTGTGTCTTTGATTTTATCTCTGTTTTTTTTTTGTATCTACAAAAGTTTCATTTTGTCAATATTAGCTGAAATGGATGTTTAATTTTCTTCAGTTACTTGTTTAAATTGGCTTATGACAAGTGAAACTGCGCCTCTCATTCTGATGACGTTCATCTGGCATTTCCATCTGAATTGATACAATCACTTAAATATAACAATTAACAATCCACCTATAATTTTTTTATATATAGAATATGATACTTTCTAAATCAAATGTGCATGGAGATATAAAGAAAGGACATTAATAAATAATGATTTGCGTTTAATTTCAATGTAAGAATTGAATGGATTTATAACAGACGACAACTGAAGTGTCTCTTTCGCTTCACATACATTCTTTTCGATAGACTTTTTTCTCTTTAATAAGCAATTCTATAAGACCTAGTTTAGTTGTGTCAAATTTTCCACTGATGGCAATTGCAATAATCCATCAACAATGTAAAAGAAAAACAACAATCACAGAAACGAAACCAAAGCTGCTATGCAGTTTGAACAAATCCTTGCTATATTTGGATTGAAACTGTAAATTCGCAGATATCTGTCAACTTTTATTAAAGGCCGGTTCGTCTTGTCCACTTTATTCTCGACTAAAGTCGAATCTATGGCGAGTAGAGGTGAACGCAAACAACCATGCATGCGTGTTTATAATAATTATATGTTTACAAAAATCGCATGTGGGTTTTCTAGATATTTATGCGTAAATACGGTGCTTTTAATAGAAAAGAACTACTCATTGAGCACGTATATGCCGTCAGATTTCTTTGTGAGGCAGAAAACACACCGTTGCGAACTCTGATGCACATTCGAACAATTCGTTGCAAATACACTCAAATGTGGATCCAGCTTAAAACCAAAACTAAATCTAATTCGTTAAAACTTCCTTGACAATATGGATTAAAGAAAGAGCAGAAAAAATTCATATAATTTGCTGAAATACTGTATTATATAGATATAAATATGATTGATGTGGGAGACAATTTCGTAAGTCATGCTCCAATTACTACAATCATCAGTCATATAATCATGAAAAAAAAACCATGACAGGGGCCAAGCAACTTCATATATTTTCTTGATAACAATAATGAGAAGTTGAAACATTTAATCCAAAAACTACTCAGTAGTCAACGTTCCATTACACACAAATTTCGGTGGTAAAAGATTCTTACGAATTGCACTTAAATATGGTTTGTGATCTAAATAATTGAAATAACTATGCATAGACGGCTATAAAGAGAATTTTGTGCTGTATAAACAATTGTGTGTTATTCAATATTGTAATTATTGCAGCAACTAAAAAAAAATCCAGCACAACACATAAAAACAATCAATTTAGTAAATAAATCACTGATTAGTGTATCCAATAATGGGTAAACAGGAAGACATTGTTTCAACAAAACAACATCAAAATGATATTGGTGACCCGGAAATGTCGGTGTATATGGACAACAACTTCTGAATTTGTTACCGGATTAATGAAGTCAGTCAGTCAATGGACGAATTTTCAAATATAAACAAATGTTAATTCGTTTCACAAATAAAAGATTTTGACTTCTAAATCGAAACAGTAGCAAATATTTAATGGGAACAATCAAAACAATCGGATAATTTTCGTATTTATTCATAAAGCAAATACGTTTTCCGTAGCAAATCTATAAATTAAAATATACATGGAAATTTCGCATTTCGTTATATCGACATGGGAACGATTTGAAACTATGGAAAATCTTTGAATATTTCTCAAACAAAACAGACCAATCTGATCGAGGGGGTGTAAAACCAATTTAATCAAACATCCCACGTAAAAGAAATGTACACATGAATTTAAATCAAACACGAATGTGAATAAAACACACATCTACAAAAGCGTTTATCAAACATACAGAAACAATACGATTCAACAAAACAAGCAAAATGTATTAAAATTGAATATTTCTTGATTATGAAAATTCCTGCAAAACATACTTTTCCCATAATTATCTACGGCTATTATTACGACATTTTTATCGAAATATACGTGTACAGTCGGTCTGTTCTAAATTGGTCACTATTTACGGATATTTGACATAACGAATAGCGCAAAGATAAATCACAGACAAAAACATTGTCGGCTGGCAACAAGCTGTTGCTCGTCCAGTAGAAACGGAATCTTGACAGATGTCAAGTTAAGTTGCCCAAGCGCAAAGTGTCGGACTATATACATTTACGACTTTCAGTTTTAACATAAACCGTCAATAGACGAAATCTAATTATGAAAATGGGAATAGATAACAATTTCTGGAAAGATCGTCAACACTATTATTTAAATATTTGTACATGAATTATAATCGAAGCAACAACAATCATTGTATATATCTATGTATATATGCATGAATACATTTAATGCACACAAATTGAAAGAAAAAACCTCCACTGCCAACCGGAACTCATCAATTTCAAATGTTTTTCTCTACGTTTTTTTTTTCTTCTGTTTAATACAAGAGTTCAACACCTTTTTTACATGTTTTAAAGAGAATGTAAACAGCAATTTCCATTTAACCATTGATAATTACCCAAGTTATACTTAATTTATTTAAACATTAAGCATATTTTATAATTATTGAAAGTCAATTTTCTCTCGACGTATGTACGTGTCGTTCGACAAAAGATTTCAACGATTTATCGTTGGAAACAGTATTTTCAACATTTCCACTCTTCATTCTTACATATTGAAATACAAATAACAAAAGTCGCATGTTATATAGCTACAATCTGTGTCTGTGTGTGTGTGTGACGTACACTGGAACAATGCCCCGCAGTACTTGGCCCCAGAAAAAAGACAACAAAAAGAAGAAATTTCCATAAAAATTAGACTTCAATAAATAACATTATTTTCGTGATGGTAATGGCGGCCTTGACAACAAAGTCAACTGCTGCATTTATACACAAATGGATAAATGGAAAAACAACAAAAAGCAAGATTGTATCTTATCCTATTCAAGGTCCATGTGTAGGGTGAGTGGAACTCACTTATTCACATTGTAAGATATGCCATAAGGGCGATTCTCCGAGACATACTTACAAACACAAGTCTTGGTTGTCTTTAGTTCCGCCAGCTCTACTCTCTCTCTTTTCTCTCTAATTTTAAACAATTCTCTTTAGTCACTTTATACTGAATGTAAGTACATAATTGTATAAATCCATATGTTGACAAAAGGCTGATGGTTAAATATTCCAATGGTTCTTGTCTGCGGCACGATACGAAACGTGTAATTATCAAATATTATTGTACGTCTAATATGATTTAATAAGAGAAAATTTAATTATTTTGCCGTAGCTATTGATTATTTCTAATTATACTGTTGATAGTAATTAAAATTTCTATTTCTCTTTATTTATCTATATACGTATAGATATGTTGTCGATAAATATTCATTGGTTCTATCAATAAAGGACAACAAATGGAGGATGTGCATAATAAGTAAGGGGAAAAATCGAATACAACACCAAGTCAGAGGTGTGTTTGTTTGAAACAAAACAACGACAACAACAACAAAAAGCATGCCCATTGTTATCTAGTTTTGAATCGTCTATTCTTCCAGCAAAATTTCAATATTTTTATTGATTTGATCGATTCATGTCTAATTAGAAATTAATTGATTCCATCATAAAAATGATCGTAGATGTTTTATTAAATTTCAATTAAAAATGGACGAATCGACACTGTATACACATGCGATATCTAATAGAATAAATATAAATATTAGGTTTTGTATAGTTGAAAATCCTCTTATGTTGTGGTAATGTTCAAGCAACAAGATGACTAATCTTGTAACAAAATAAACCGTTAACAATAGAAATTCAAATGGTATTTTTTTCCTTTTGTCATAACATATCCAAATTTGATTCTTTAGATGGAGCACACGTGGCAGATTTTGGGGAATATTAATTAAAAAATTATCGACAACAGGTCAAGAACAACAACACCTAATTATCCAATGAATCAATCAGTTGTATATACGGTTTGTTCTTGTTGATAAACGATTTAATTAGAAACGAAATATTTTAATTATTCTAATCAACTTATAATTAGTTCATCTTTATTGAAGTCTTACAAAGTCGATTATATTTGCTAATTTACTAATTAGCAATAGTTTCGAAAATTATCAGGTGTTTATTCAATTTCGTTGATTTAGACGAATTGTTAGATAACTGAATCCTTAATTTCAGTGGAAAATCTCATTATGTCGTTGATTCTATTAATATTTAAAACAAAATGTATCTCATTCGAATTTAAATTATTGTCCAAAATGTTCTATTGTTGCATTATTTTGCTTTTTCGCTTTTTCAAACTGATTAATTAACACGCAAATGGATAACAATCTACCAATCCCATTCCGAATTATTAGGTCGATTTGAATTTGTTCATTTCGACATGACAAGACAATTGAAATGGAAATTGGGACCACACACTCTTACAAGTCTCTTATTGGTTTGAACAAAGAGAAAAAAAGTCCAGTAATTTCAATTCTAGATAGCTCAAATCATAGTTTCTCTTGTAATAATGATTCCATCTTTGTTTCAACATAGCTGGTATAGATTTCTCGTCAAATTTCTGCTTGGCCGGCCTTTTCCACTTCCTTCCTTCCGGTTAACATTGCTGTACTCGTTCTCTTCCACGTTTCGTGGGCGGTCAAGTTTGGACGGTCTCGGCAGCTTCTTCTCCACAACTCTGAGCCATAAGTAATAAGATACACATAGAGTGCAAATCATGTTTGCTCCGGACCCAATTCTAATCTCTATTATCCACATTAATTCATAGGAGAGTATATCAACAGTGAATTGGACTCATTTACGACGACCCTCTTAAAACGGAATACCCTTTCGTTGTTTAGTTTTTACATCATAAATGTGTGTGTGTGTGAGAGAGAGAGAGAGAGATTCACAATTTAAACCCGTTCAACCCGCTTATTCTAGAAAGTGTTTGTCTGCAATTTGATGCATCTGGTACGTAAAAGTAAAACAAATAGATGATATCTACTTTTCTAATAATAACAATGGTATTATAGTCTAATTCGTTTCTAATCCTTTCTATCTTATATTTATTCATTCTCTAAATAGTTATTGGTCTATTTCACACTAAAATCTTTTGTTTGTTGTAAATCACTAATATATCCGTAAATCCTGTTGACAAACAAACAAAAGATGGATAGATTGTCAATGTAGTGGAATTTGGGTCTTATATGTGGGAACCGCATTCACGCTCCAATTAAATTAACAAAGAGAGGGGTCCACTGACCGAGGGCGATGAATTGATATAATAATACACACAGTACCTATACATTGGTATTCTAACGTTGATAATTCGTTAACAAATAGACAAAACACATAATCAATACAAATGCTATAATAAAAAAATGGAATATTTTATTAATTAGATACCTTAAAAGGGCTACTAAGAATTCATAGCGTTTCATTGAGTTAATAGGTCGTTGTGCGAATATGGCGTTTGATGAGTCGATGTTGCGGCTTCCACATCTGCCAACAATGAGATTATCAACTCTAAAATACATAAACATAGATAATGTAAAACAGTGAGTGTTTAATCAATAAATACAGTCTCAATTGATATCGATATTGAGCATCTACTTATGGAACCTCTCCAATCTCACATTAATTGAGATTATTATTAATATTATTGTTAATGTCGGTAAATATGACCTTAATTCTTCTCTCTTTCTCTATCCGTCTCGTTGTCTATCTGCATGTCGATTTACCGACAGTACCATTTAATATAAGTTGCTCTCGCATTGTTTAATGACGACAATCATATACAGGAAGCGATTTCCATTATTGCTGGTATCAATAAAGCAAAGAATTCTCTTACGAAACACATGTTCTACATCTAATACATATATTCATCTATTTATATCGCACATCATAATTATATTGGAATTTTGACGAATTCTCTCACTTCTAAAGTGTAATTAATTAAATGGATTTTTTTTCACGTAATATCTACATTTTTAAAATTCCGGTTGAATTAATATTAAATGAGAATACGACCGAAATTTTGTATATGAAATAATTCATTTCAAAAGCTTTAAATAGAATATTGAATTTCCCATTTTAATTAACAATTTCCATTAAATTCTAATTAATATTTTATTTGAGTGGCAATAAAACCAAAAACGTATTTAAAAAGAGTTATGTCAGATAATTCATTATATTACACTTATGTTGGGGTAATTATTGGAAATGGGCAAATGGAGATGTTCGACTATTCTATTTTCAATAAGACCTATTTATCACAAAAAATAAAAATTGTTTATGTAATTCATTCATTTGTCAGTAATAAAAATAATTATTAGAAATTTGGTGGCAGCAGTTACGCCTGGTATTCAGGCAACCAATATTACTTTGGGAGAATTACGATTGTAAATGCAATAATAGAGTACCTATCGATAATTAATAACAAGGTAATTAAAAGGGGGTCATGGTAAATTCTCGAATTGACTATTGTCTTTTTTCGTATCGATTTTCCCCGTGTTTTTTTTGTTGTTTTGTAGAAACGAAATGAACCAGTATTAAAAAACAACTTTTAATACCTATTCTCTTACAAATGATTGCGCACTAGAAATTTTAGAAGTAATACCTTTAAAAATACATTCATCAAAAGTGAATTATTGTTGTAAACATTTGGATAAAACGTAACAAATAACGTACACCTACACAAAAGCCTTCAAATTAATCGTTTTATTATACTATTGTTATTATTACTATATTGATTTCTTGGTCATTATTAGTTTTGCAATAATTCTAATTAACGATGAAAGGTGCATTCTTATTATTATTATTAGAGTTTATTGTTTTTAGCGCTCAAATTCAAATGGATACTTGTCGTACAGTTTCCTACACTTCCTACACCAGTATAATCAATAACACAAATGTCTAAATGTAGTTTGTAAACTCAACGTTGCCAGATATCTAAAATTGCTTCTAGAATTATTAGCGATTTGATGGGCAACCGATGATTTTTCGTTAATTATTTTGTTATTTCACACAAAGCAGTTTGTTAAGGCTCTTTTTCCACTACATTTGTTGCATTATAACTTTGCAAGTACGAGTGTGGCTGCAATCCGTCGACGCAACATCCAAAGCATTGCAGTTTCTGCACTAGTGTCACAAAGAAATATTTTATATAGACACACATACGTATTGCCTTCATTAGCAAAATTTAGATAGTATGCCGGAATGTTGAATTTATCTTACGCATTATAAGTAGCAGGTCGTTGATTGCGTTGTACAGGATCGGTCTTTTCATCTAGTCACATTGGAGAAACCAGAAGAAATGCAATAGTCATATGGTATGCATGTGCGAGACAGAGATGTAGAAAAAATGGGTGTTCAGTAGTATATTTATTTATCTCTTTTCAACACGTACACATCATAAGGCTGTTTCGTTTCTCCAAAGTTTTGGCCACATTATACCTGTCTCGAATACATTTTATATAATTAAATGAAACAAAAAGAACCAAAATAATAACGCAAATTCTGATTATAGTTATTTAACGAAATTATTGTTATCTATATAGTAGTGAATATGATATTGTTACAAAAATCAGAATTCGTTAGCGTTTACGTGTGTAATTGTGGCAACATTGCAATTCGAGCTACTATTAGTCCTAAATTAGACGTTCGTATCAATACATTGGGGTCAACAGAAATTATGGACGATATAAATAAAAACGGCCGGAATAGATATAGATTAGCCCCATTAATTATTATTATTATTATTTATTAAGTGTTGTATAGTAGTGTTTGTGTAAATTTCACTAAGTTATTGTGGTAATTGTAATTAGAAGTGTATCAAATTCAATATATTTATACTATTTAAGATAATATTAATAATAATACTATTATTTGAATGATATAAACAATAAAAACTTTGCCCCTTTTCTATATTTCTATAATAATTATGTTTAAATAATTGTTGCAGTAGTAGTAATAATAATAATAATAATAATAATAATAATAATAAGAATGAAAATGGCGGAAAATCCAGTAATGTTATCATTTCAAAATAATTGCGAATCTATAAATAGTAATTGTGTCGAGGTTGCTCATGACCAAACTATAGAAAAGATTACAAATGGTGATATAACAACAGAAATTAATAATAGTGAAGATAATCCAAATATGGATAAACCGGAAGATGAAGTTGAAACAATTGAAAAATCATCAATAAATGGCAGTGGTGATGGGAATGATGATGATGATAACAATGATATTGATAATAATGAAACATCAACGATAATCACAACAACAACAATTGTAACACAAGAGGGCACTAGTATTAATGATGATTTTCTAGCTGGTGAAACAAAAAATCAACTACAAGATGATGATTTGCTATTAGATAATATTGAAACAGATAATGATGATGGTATTGTGTTTAAAACAGATAATGTAATTGTTGATTGTACGGATATTGAAGAAAAGAATGAATTTAGTGATGGGGAAATTGTTGAAGATGATAATGATGATATTGGGGAAATTGAAGAAGATAAAGTCGAGGAAACATTCGATGTATCACAAACGAATTCTGTAGAAGACGATGAACGGAATAATAGCGAATGGTAAGTTGAACAAAACAAAAAAGACGGGTAAAAGGGTGTATATTTAGCGACATTTCGGTACAGTAAATAGTAACCAAAATACACACCATAACTAGTCGTGCGATATTAAAGAATGGAGAACGTAACGATGCTTCAATCCTTGGTGTGTTAGTGTCGTTTATCTTACGTTATACACCCTCTAAACATGCGATATTGATTGAAAAGCTTCATGCAGGAGTGTGGTGATTATTTTTCATCTTATTGTCACGAAAGACACATAAAAGAAAATGAAAACATGTTATCTATTAGATAAATAGGTCTAAAATTGTTTGAATTTCGAAAGTATTCAGTTTACCAAATGATAATGCAAGAAGGCGTTTGGAAATTTTTGAATATGAATGTCATTCCGAGGTCATAAGATGCAGTGATTTCGCCCTACTATTGGCCTCGTGCCACTTGTGATGGAGTCGACAACGACGACCGGTTCAAGGTTTTTACAGGAAATTATGCCCTGTACTATATAAAATGCAACCATTGTAAATACGTTTATTTGAATAGACGCAAAAAAACCTATCGAAAAATTCTATCTATGATTGGTTTAGATTAGATCAATAATAAATATCATTTTGTTATATTGAAAGATTATTAATCCTGTGTGGCGGCGTGTTGCTACTACGTCCATCACAATTGGGGATGAGTTAACCTTTGTTAATACGGAAAAGGGGGGCGACTCCTAGGGTGTTGTTGTATACATATAATGTGTTGTTATTGATCGGTATATAGCCCCAGACATTTAGTATGACTCAGCCTCTGCCAACTGCATCTGGAATCGAGATGGATTTCTCTCACCCTTTATTAAAACCGACATTATGATAAAATCTTCGATAAAGACGATATTTCTAATTAAAATTCAGTGAATAATATCTTTAATTTATCCATTATTTTGCAAAAAATTAACTGAAATTGTGGATATTATGGATGATTTCCTGTGTATTCTGGAATTTAATTGCAAACAATATCGATCACCTAGGCGGTGGCAGATCGACGGACGTGACGTCACCGGTGCTCATTTGGTGGGGTGCGGCATTTCGTTCAAGTTTCCGAATCGCATGTTGCCAGTCTGTTTAATCGTGTGACTTTCTAACATTCAACTCACTACAACAACAGAAAAATAGTGTTTTTTCGTTATTTAATTTATATAAAATAAAGAGGTGTGTGTGTGTCTGTGTGTGTAGATTGTTTAAACGGAAACTGCGACGATCTCTCCGGTTAAATATTACGACGCACCCTATTAAAGAAACATTCCAATGACGTTACCGTTAAGTATGTGTTGTTAGTTCAACGTGTTGCACCTCATCGATAAAAAAACCACACATACATAATACAATTGAAAACTATAAACAAATATTAAAAGTAAATTAGATCAGACTTTGACCGACTTTTGTGTTATCAATTTTGTTTTTGATACCTGAAGGCCATGTTAAAAGATTAAAAATAATATTGTAAAATGCCGCAGTGTGCTGTGGCGGGCTGTAATAGCTCTCATCGTAAAACTAGAGGGGGCTCTATACGTTACCATCGTTTTCCTGGTGATTCTATAATTCGTCAACATTGGGTGAATGCTTGTGGTAAAATCGTTCAAAATTGTTCAACAGCAAGAATTTGTTCATTACATTTCACTGATTCAAGTTATGAACGTGACGTTCCACATGAACTATTGGGTTTACCAACTAGATGCCGTTTGAAAAAAGGTGCAATCCCAAATCAGAATTTACCAAACGATACCCAGAAAGACGATAATCCAACAGATTTTAATATTATTAGTAGTGGTATTGCTGTATTGTTAGCTGTAGGATTAGTACCAACAACAACAGAATCGTCTGGAGGATTACCACAAGAGTAAGTTCGAATTTTATAAACAGAATGGGGGAAAAAATGCTTAAACAAATAAAGAAAAATGATTGTGGGAGTTTCGTAACTTGCATGGTTCCCCACTACGATAGTTCATTTGCCTCTAGGGGTCCGTGACCGCGTGCGATATCCGACCTAGTTCTCGCAGTACTTACACGAAACCGTCTTTGTGTGGGTCTTTTTATTTAAATTTCCTCTTATTCTTTGTTTATCTAATTGTATACAATTGTTTCAGTTTAACAAAAATGCAAATTATGGAACAAGTCCATGAAGGTAGCAGTATTCAACCATCATCACCTGGTCATGCTGAAGAACGATCCAGTGATGAACTACCACAAGCAAAATCAGACGAAACAGAAGAAAATGGCTTTGAAGAAGACAATTGTGTTAATGGTGATGATAATGTTGATGAATCAAAACCTCTTAATAATGATGATATTATTAAAGAAGAAAAACTAGAAACTGAAATTATAATTAAATCGGAAAATCTATCGAATTCAACAATAAATGAAGACAATAGTAATACAAATTCATCAGAAGAAAGTCAAAATAATATTAATAACAATAATAATAATAAAAGGAAAAGTGATACAAATGAATCACCAACTAAACGATTACGTTTGGAAATACAGGAGAACTTTATCAGTCGTGATAAAATTTTGAATGAATTTATTGAATTAGCTGATTGCAACAATATTGAACAAATACAATTACAAACAGAACAAGTTTTAGCTGAAATACGTACATTAAACGAAATGGCAAAAGAAAAAGAACGTGAATGGAATAATATAATCCATTTGAAAAAAATGAAAGAAGAATTATTATTGCGAATACAACGTCGTAAACAAATTAATTTATTAACAAATGATAAATTGGATAATTGTAATGAAATTAGTGGTAATTATGAATCTCAAAATCAAGAAATATTAAAAAACAACCATCAAAGTATATTAAAAGCGAATATAACAAATCAAAAACGTATTGAACAACAGAAATCAACAAATAAAAATCGCAATATTTTACCAAAATCATCACAACAGTATTCACAAGTTGAACTAAATGGTGATTTTAAACAACAATCACAACAACAGCAACAAAACAAAAATCGGCCAGTTTTAGATGTGCAATCAATCATTGCTGATTATCGTCAACGTCATCCTGAAACAGTTCCAAGACGTGGTCGCCGGATAAGAAGTGCGCAAAACGATAATAAATCTTCCACTAGTAATATAATTAATTTTTCATCATTAACTTTAGGATCAGGATCTCAAGTACATCATAATATTCAAGGAATAGAATCGAATAATGATATTGGTATACTTCTAAATGCAATTGATGTGGTAATATTTGATTAATTTGCAAACATTTATAATAATTTAAATAAATTTTATTATTTATAGAATCGTAATGACAGTTCTCGACCATCAAGTGCTGAATCATCCCAAAACAATGAATTATCATTTAAAGAGATGTTAATACAGTTCGCTAAATTATCACAAAGTGAACGTAATGAACTTATACAGAATGCAATTAAACCACCGCCACCACCATATCCTGAAGTTACAGTTCATCCAGTACCTACAACAACGGTACCACCTGTATCTAACTCACTTCTACATGGAATTCTAACTAAAGTAAACATTCAAAATTTATAGCGATTGTAAAATAATTCGTGTTTTTTCTATCATTAATTATAGAGTACGTCATCAAAATCAAATACAAAAACATCATTTAGTCCAACATTAGCTCGATTACTCACGGCACCAGAACGTGGTAATAATGGTCATGGTCCAACGCCAAATTTACCAAATAATTTAATGCATCAATCGACAGCTAATATGAGTATTTCCGAAATTCTATCAACCAGTAAAGCGCGAAATGAAATCACAATTACACCAGTTGGAGCACAATACGATAATTTAATTAAAAATAAAAACCATCTGGTAATATTTAATTAAAGATTATTATGTTTGAAAATTACGTTGTTTGTTTTATTGCATTTTCAGGATGAAGATGAAGCTGAAGATAGTGCTGATCGATTAGTGATTGATGAAAGTAATGAAAATGATAATCGTAATCGTGGTGGTAGTAATATTGCTGATAATAATTCTGATGTAGGTGATGAAGTACCACAATGTCAGGGTTGTAATCAAAAATCGGCATTATTCGTTTGTGCTGGATGTGGTAATCAATGGTATTGCAGTCGAGATTGTCAGGTTTGAATAATAATTTTCGATGATTTTTTTTTATAGACATATTAAATTAATTACGTATTGTATGTAGGTTTCAGCGTGGGATGAACATTCGGAAGTTTGTTCTGGTTAAATTTTTATCATAATTTAACAACAGGATAAATTGAGCACCAAGCAAATCGCGGTACCTGTATTTATAAAAGCTTGTTGCAATCAAATTGATGAAAATTTAATGTAAAAAAAACAACAAACAATATTAAGAAAAAGAAGGCATTCCTTTTCCGTTCATGATTGGAGTTTAGTGCATTTTATTTCGTGACGTTCAAAACCAAAGATAGCCAAAGCTTTCTTTAATTATGCATTTGATCAATTTTATAATATTTATATTCTAAGATTAATAAGCTTTGTACAAATGAAATTACAAGAAAACAGTGACATAAAATGTATGGTATACAAGCATATGTTACCAAGAAGGAAGAAGATGAAAAACCATGTTCTAAAAATGCTTTCCTTCGTATCAATTTGCGTATTATATAAGTTAATTTTTCAATAAATTTAAGTAATCTAAGTAATTCTTCCTATTTATGAATTTGTACTATCTAGTCAGTTATAATTTGTAGTTACCATTTAATATAGGATTTGTTTGTTTTGTTTTTATTTTTTTGACATATCTTTGTTTATGTGTTGTGCAAGTGCCATGTGTAAGGGTTGTGTATTGATTTGATGATTTTTTGTTGTTGTTTATTCGTAAAAATTTTAGTATCTAATAATAAAGGAAAATAGTGCAGAATTTCTATAAGATGCAACACTGTGATATCCACTAAATGGATCAACGATACTTAATTTGAAATAAAGCCAGTATATTTCATAGATTTGTGTTTAATTGATATTATCCTTAGTAATGTGGGGTGTTTGTTAAGAAGGCTCAGTTTTATTTTCAAGACGATGAATTAAGAAAAACGTGTGTAGGTGAAAGAATTCAATCGTTACTACGGTCTTATAAACAGGTCTTGACACTCTTGTACTAAAAGCATTGGTAGCATGAGTTCGTTCATATAAGTAACTGTAGTTCCCTATAAGCGGCGCAAATATCTAGGGAACGAGAAGCAAAACAAAGATGACTATATGAAAAAATAGAGATAGCTAGAGATAATAGTCACGTGGTCACGCCAAATATATTTTTTTAAGACATTTATCAGTGTTGTAAAGTCTAGGTTTCTCCATGTTTTTTTCAATTCATATCTATGGTACGTCCATCCGGTTACTTAATAATTGTATATAAGTGTTGTAGAGAATTCGCTTTTCCATGTTTTTTCAGTACAGGTCTATGGCGTACGTCCATCTGGGTTAGTTAATAATTGCCTCCGAGTGTTGTAGAGTATGCGTTTTCTCATGATTTTTTCAATACCTGTCTATGGTACGTCCATCTGGATTACTTAATAATTGGCTATGGTTGTTGTAAAGTGTGCCAATGTGAGATGTTTTTCCATGTTATTTATTTGCTGTTGCTTAGCAACACTTACACCCTACTGCAATCGGGCACTTTCGAATGTACCACATACGAAGTAACGAGCCGAATGGCTCAATGGTAAAGAAGAAGTCCGCACGGTATGAAAAATGATCATCTTCCACCCACTCCTTTACAGGTCCCCTCATCGTAGAGAAAACGTCCCGATTTGGTGAAATGAGTAGTAACCATCCATTCGAAACGACATAAGCGCCAGGGTCTTGATGAAACGAGCAGTAACCACCCTTTTTTCCTAAACGACCTAAACATAACGTTAAACACAAAAAGTTAACGCAGGAAGTATTGTTGTTGTTTTTTTTTGAATAATTATAATAAGTCGATTGATCTTAAATATCTGAATATGGATTACTTTGTTGGGCCTGATCTGACGGTGCCCTGCCAAAAGTGTGTGGATTGCGTGACTGGGGGTACTTTAGGCCACTGCCCCTTATGATCAACTAGAAACTAAAACTTATAAAATTTTAATAACGAAATACGTCTACAATTTCAAACGTATTAAATAAGAGAACTATTGACTGGCAAATGCGCTAGAAACGTTCGTATTTATAATTTGTTTGATCAATTCTACAAGTTACACTATTTCAAAATTTGAAGTATGACTCAAAAATAGAATCCTAAAAATAAAACAATCGTCTATATTCAATTAAAAAAGTGCGTGTTAATTTTTAATTATTTCCATTTGTAGTTTGTATCGATTTTATGGCATTATTTCCATTCCATTTAATTCCACATTGACCACTTTTATCTTTATTTGTAGGTGACTACATTTAGGTCACCTAGATAAAAGCATCGCTTAAACATTAATGGTAAAATTCATTACAATACGAAACAATCAATTTTCTACCTATATACAAACACGAACAACAATACATATGGATACATATATTCTATAATAATAACAAGACAGATAACTGGAAAATGGGGCCACCGTTGCACGGATGTGTTGTCTTGGCAACAGCCCTTACCTGTTTATTCGAACTGGGGGTGACTGTGTATATACTGGTTATTTCAACTGCTTGTAGTACTACTGCCTTGAATTTTGTTTAATTAACAACAAAGAAATAGTGGCAAACTTTATTTTTTATCAATAAAAATTAATAATTGACGAATACTGGTTACAAAAATGAATTGTTCTTGTGATAAGTAGAGGTAAGTGAAAGTGGAGTTTTAGAGACATTTAATTTAACAGAAGCACATCTAGCCCATCTACACACTTTTGGTGTGAAAGTTACAGTGTTTCAAATTTTCTAGTGCTTCGACTAAATTTGTGATTCTGTTTAGAAACAGGTAGAAACATTCGAAGATTTACAACTTTAGTCAAGTCACTAGAGAATTTGAAATACTGTAATCACGTTATTCTCGGGAATGTAACCAATTAGTGCTTAGTCGATTATTAATAACACAAAAATAATTTTAACGAGTAATGTCAGCGTTTTATATCACTGAACCGACTGTACTTATTTCATTACTAACGCTTTTGTGTTTGACTTTATTATGCCCACAAAAAAAAACAGAATTATTATCCCGAATTATAGGCTCCTCCGCTTATTCTTACCTATCAGGTACTTTATAAGAAATCAAATTTGACTTGACTACACTAAGATAATAATTATTTGCACAATGATCGCTGGTATATTATGATGAAAAACTCAGTTGGACGAGTCAATTGTGGTTGCGTATACAATGCGATAATATTTAAAAGAGAATCAACAGAACCGTGGAAGGCGGAGTCAAGTTATGAACCAATCGAAATTCCTTCTGGTAACCCCCTAACGAACATCACAAAGACGTTTTTTCTACCCTTTTAAAAGAATTTTCTCAACAACTACCACCAAAACTCGACATTATCGTTGTGTCGACTTCACCATTCACATCAACACAAAGACATTAAGATGAAGCGATAATGATTTAGGGTAAGTTTTTCCGGTTATACAAAATCCACCCTTATTTGTTTTCGGTTCGTTTATTATTCATCATCGACTTGCATTTTTATTTATTGAAAATAAATATGATTCTTTATCAAATATCTGAATTTTTGTGTTGATTAAATTTTAATAATTGCCACAATTATTTCTAGTGTTGTTGATTGTTATCAACGATAATTATGGGGATCCAGTTCAGTAAAAATGACAAAATTCAGCCATGTGAGGTGAGTGTTCTACCGCCCAAAAGCATTAATTAAAACATACTGCACTCATTTTGTTTTCCATAAGGGTTAACTCTAAATAGTAAAATGCAGTCCGTTCGAATTATTTATTAATCATTTGGTTCGTTTAAATTTCAGTTGAACAATATTCGAAAATTTTGCGAACGTTCCAATTCGGACAGTAGTGATAATTTCAAAACAATCAATCGCACCACCACCGATATGTGTTTTCTATTGTTATTAGCAACATTTTTAACAATTTTGGTAGATTGCTAATTGTTTTAATTACTGTTCAATTAATAATTTGTGCGGAATTCCAGTCGATTTTCCTGGTTTATTGCATTTTTAATGGTGATATTTTCCGAATTCTCAACGGCTATGATAATTGCGGTAATGTTTGTGGAAGAGTGAAGTTACGCAGACAGCAACATGATGATTGTTGGGCTATTGCAACGTATTCACCGCCGTAATTACTAATCAATTTCAATCAATTATTCGTATAATCATATTATGTTTTATTTGATTCAGTCTACATGTAGTTTTGAGAAATAATTCAACGTTCATTGACCGAAAATGTATTACAAATTGCAACGATTACAATGGCTAGTAAGTATTCTTATAACAAAGTCTTTTATCATTGATGACCATCATGATGATGATGGAACGATTGCACGCAACTAATAAATATTGAAAGATAGTCAATATCGATTGATAATCTCCTAAACAACAGCGATATTAAGAACATTCTAATTTTCAGTCGACAATTATTCAATCAATGCATACCGGAAAAGAAATTGAAAATTGTCAATACGATATTTTCGAAAAGTGGAATCGAAAATTTCTTCGTAGAAGTAGCCGAAGATTTCCATCTGTGTTGGCAAGAATTCGTCTATCTGTGTACAATCTCTTTAAGTAAATATTGAAGAACAAAAACAAAAAAAAAAGAAATATTGCGCGATAATTTAACGAAATTTCAGCATTTTCAGTTTCCATCCTATTTCTATTTCGTTATTTAGTCGGAATTGTGATTTGGATTGTTTTAATTGGCACTGTAATGGCGTGTTCACTAGCAACAATTGTTTTATGGTAATTCCAAATGCGATTCTTGTGATTGATCGATATTTCCAATAATTTTTTTCCTTTCAGGATTATGTGGAATAGATCGCGAATCACCTATGATGCAATTCCAAAAGATCAATTACCCGATATTGATGCACGCAAAACTGTTACTTATTTGGTATTCGCTATTATTGCTTCAATTGTAACAATTTGCGCTATTTTAATCATAATTGTGATGCGTAAACGTATCGAATTGGTGGTGCAATTATTTAGAGAAGCCGGAAAAGCGATGGCGGCTGTTCCTATGCTTCTGCTTCAACCAATTCTGGTGACAATACGACATCAATATGATTCTCTGTTTTTATAAAGTGTTTTCTAGACATTTCTGTGTTTGGTTACAATCATTGGCTTGTGGTTTTATTTCTGTTTATTGATTGAGAGTTCGGGTTATTTCATTGAGGTGCGTCCGCATGTGTACCAATATGAGAAGGATAATTTGATGAGATTGACGCGATGGTACAATCTGTTGGGTATGTTATGGATGTGCCAATTTGTGATCGGTTGTCAACATATGATCATTGCCGGTACGGTATCGATGTGGTATTTTACAAGGTACGATTTAATTAACCCAAAAATTACCATCTCGAATTATTTATGCGTCTTTAAAGGAACAAAAAAGAGCTACATTCACCATTATACAAAAGTATGTACAATCTGATACGCTATCATCTTGGTTCAGTAGCTCTAGGATCATTTCTAATCGCAATCGTACAATTCATCCGGATTCTAATGAAATTAATTGTGAAATATTTGAATAAACGCAATGGACAATGTGTTGATTGTACATTGAAATGTTGTCAATGTTGTTTGTATTGTTTTGAAAAATTATTGAAATATTTGAATAGAAATGCTTACATTGAAATTGGTGATTAGTTAAATACGTGTGTTGTTTTATTGGTTTTTGTCAATAATTTTGATTTATTTTCAGGGATGTATGGATATTGTTTTTGTCGGGCAGCACGACAGGCATTCCGGATTTTAGTATCAAATGCCCTACGTGTGACTGCTATTAATTCCGTTGGTGATTTTGTTTTGTTCCTTGCCAAAGTGTTCGTAGTTGCAGCGACGGTTTTGATTGGTGTGAAAATATTCGAGGTTGAACATAAGAACAACAAAAAATTACAATTTATTTGTTAATAATTCTTCGATTATTTACAGCATAAGGAAGGATTACAACATGTTTGGGTACCTATCAGTTTAGCTGGTCTTTTTGGGTATTTTGTAGCGCATTGTTTTATAACAGTTTATGAAGTATTGGTTTTAATTGATATTTTTATTGAAGTTTTTCCAATTTTCTCATATATTCCAGATGGTGATCGATACAATATTTTTATGTTTCTGTGAAGATTGCGAGATGAATGATGGTATGAATCGTGATTATTACATGTCGATGGAATTGATGCAATTTGTTGAGAATTCAAAGAAGACTTTGGAAAATTTGAAGATCCAACAAGCACAACAACAACAAACACTTCCTACTATTAGTGAAACCATTACGAAACGTATTTGAATTTGTTTATAATGATTTTATTAAAATCGCACATTTACAATTTGTGTATTGTGGATCTGTATATTGAATAATATAATTAAAACTTTATATATTAGCTTCAAAACGACTTTATTGAACTACATGCCAGCATTCCAGGAATGTAATTCATATTGAACTGATAAAATAAGTACAGTAATACGCCTATTTCTTACAAATCTTTTGATTTTTACGATGTCTAACAACGATTTTATGACTCCCAAATTGGACTATTTGGAACTCGTCCTTTTTAACACTGCAATTAATTACAAACAAACTTTCATACGAGTAGACCTTTTACGGCCCAAACTCAATATTCTACAATGGCGCCAAAATGTTGTTGCCTAAATATATAATCATCTCTTATCTCTATCAGCTTTATGAAAAAAAAGGGTTGGTTACTAATCATTTCTCCAAACCCTAGCGCTTATCAAAATCCAAACGCTTTTTCTGCGATGAAGCACCTGTAAAGGGGAATGTGGAAGATGATCCTTTTTCATACCGTGCCGACATTCGAACCCCGGACTTCTGGATTGTAAATCCAATCTTCACACTTAGATATTAAAATCAAAAATACCGCGTTAAAGTTACCATCACGTACAGAATCGTCTATGAATCAATGGTGTAAACATTACACTAGGTGGGAAATTTAAAAATTAGAAGATTATTGTTTAGATTGAAAAGAAAACGAAAGTTTTATTAAAAAAACAATTAAAAGTAAATTATACAAAATTAAAAAATTATCTGTTAGATGTGTACTATATAGCTGGATCTATATTTTTACATATAAATAACATGGACTTACTAGAATTTGAAAGATAGCAAAATTAGAAATTATTGAAAATATTACAAAAATTACCATTTTTGTACACCAATCCATTCACAAACCACTAACACTTTACGAACACTGTTACACTTTTAGTATCACTACAACACTTCAATTTTGAACACTGTACACTAATGTTTCAATAATTCTCTAAGACAGATGTTGCCGCTACGGCCGTCTAA
Organism: Meloe dianella; assembly: GCA_028455855.1. Taxonomy (NCBI): domain Eukaryota; kingdom Metazoa; phylum Arthropoda; class Insecta; order Coleoptera; family Meloidae; genus Meloe; species Meloe dianella. The sequence goes on from JAPTHL010000039.1 coordinate 6,775,437, forward strand.
AATTCAACTAATCAAAATACTCGTAAGAACAAGTAATCTTATAGACGTTTTTTTTTGTTTGGATATTATCAAAAACGAAATAGTACGTTATTATCTAATAGGCTGATACTACTACTAATCGCGTTAATGTGAAATGGATGGTCAAAAAAAAGGCAATAAATAACATTGTGTATACGTAATTTATAAGCCCTAATGAGTTCCCCAACAAAATTCAGTAAATTTCTTGTTGACTACCCGTCTGTATGACATTACGCCTCTTTGGATACCAAAATCTTCCTGTCGCTAGACATGTAAATTTAGTTCAGTGGTTCACAAACAATCACACATATTCTAAGTGTATATCAAAAGGGGTACAGGGGTGCACACAGATGCCGGACACTTCTACGCCACATTGTTGAATATAGTAGCCTACCCAAAATAATATTAACCATCGAACAACAATTAAAAATAATTTGATAAGAATTAACCGTGTCTGCACACGTTCACCGCAAAAACAACAATTAGTTATTTAATACCATATAGCAATTAATTTATTAAAGTGTTTTTTATAAATAGGTGAAACGCTTCAACATGAGTATACTGACTTCTATTTAAGGTTTTTTGACTCATCGTCGAAATTAGAAATCAGTCGTTTTACTAATGATTAGGTACTAGATAAGAAGAAGCTGCACCCATAAAACCATAAATCAAAAAAAACAAACAAAAAGTCTGTAATCTTCTTGATTGTCGGATTAATCGAAATACCAAAAACTTGAGTCAAATCTCAAAATAGCATCTGTATTGTACAGAAAACAATTTCAGTTAAATTATTTTGATAGTAGTTGAATAACAATAACGGGAACATATTTTTGCACTATCGACAAAATAGTAATAAATTATCAACAATTATTTATGGATATTAATATATATATATATATATATATATATATATATATATATATATATAATTGCCACTACGTATGTATGCAGAGGCGGATTTGGCCATGATCGAAATGGACTGCAGCCTAGAGCATATAAAAGCTTGTAGGTATATCCGAGTGCACCACATTAATTAAAAAACTTCTTCATAGTCTGTGGCGTTTTATTTATTTTTTTGCCTATTTCAAAAACGTTAAGAAACAGTGCTTCGATAAAATAGCGAATGAGCCGTCACAAGTAACCCAAACTTGAGTTAAATGGGTCGGCCTCTCCGAAACATTGTGTTAACCGATGGCTCTAAAAGTTAGCGGTCCGTCTCTGTGTTCAGGGACAATTTCAATGTTTGATACACCATCACAGTAAAAAAACTGTTTCGGTTGCCACTAATGTACCAACACGAATATTTTTGTGTCAACACATGTCAACACCAAATGCATCCTTGTATACAAATGGTTGTACATTTTCTCCATTTTCTAGTGAACCACTCACACATGTGTTGATGTTGTAGCGCTAGTTTTTCCAATTCGACCTTCATATGGCCAAATATACAACGCATAACACAAAGATAGAAAACCAGGCGCTATTGGAAACTATTAAATAACTTAAAATGCATCTGAATTTAGTTCAGTTTGGTTTGTGGCAACCGAAAGTATTGCAGAAAGTAACGTTACCGCAGTAGTTATATAACTTATGTAACGCCGTTATTGTTGAATTGAATTTATAATTAACATTACGATAAACATTTATTTATATGGCAACCACGTAAATATTTGAATTGCAAATTTTTGTTTGCTAATTTTGTACATGCATTTAAACAATAATCGAGTAAGCATAAAGATCGACAATTTAAAAGTAAATACAATTAATATTCAACTTTATTATTAGATTAGATAAACGCAAAGACAAGTGTTTCAAATCTAACAGAAAAAGAAAAATGGGAGCCAGTTTAACTCAAAATTTAAAACCCGAAGAGGTATGTATTTGAATAGAAATTTCCAAAAATCGACTTTGTAATTTAGAAATTCGCATCGAATTAAAAGGGCAAGGCTAATTACACGACCTTGTAATAATGTTCATAAATACATTTTATCGTCAATGGCGTCATATCATCAATTAATTTATAGATAACAACAATTAAAAAAAAGTGCCTATATTTTAATTAACAATAATCGTCACCGTATTTTTCGTGTTTATCGAAATATTATTTTTTTAATTACTAATCACTCTGTTAGCAAATTAATATTCATTAGAGACCGATAATAAAAATTGCTCGGTCGTTCTGTTTATACGCAACCAGTTTTTTTTAGATTCCCCTACAGTTATGGGGCATTCACATCTAACGCACGAACTATAGTCATTTGTGTTCGACTGTTAGGGTGGAGATACACTAGCGAGCCGAGCCTATTACCAGCCAACATCTGCAAATCGCCGTGCCAACATCAACGACGAATTCCTATAAGCATCGTCGAAAAAGCCAACAGAAAATTAGGCGAGCAGCTCGCAAGCCATTCGTTTGGTGTTCATAACGACACTTCAAACATTACAGACTTGGCTCGTCTAGTGCACCCCCACCTTTAGATGTGGAGATGGTTCTACATTAAACGAATTTTGACATTTCCAGTTACACGAATTTCGCAAATTGAATCCAGCCACAACAGCACGAGCTGTAAATATACCGGCAAGACCGGAAGATCGTGTACTTACAAATAAGAATTTTTTCATCGTTTTTATTGTTGCAATTATCCTATTGGTTTGTTAATCAATCATCATAATTATTATTGTTTATTATTATTAAAAGAGAATTAATTGCAGTTGCCATTTTTAATTTACTGTCTCATCTATACTGATATTAGAAGATTAACATCTTGGACAGATACTTGTGGTAATCTTTGTGGTCATAAAAATAAGAAAATCGATGGTATCCCATGTTCTGGTCGTGATTTCACCAATGCAACGTAAGACTTGTTTTTACACAGAGCTGGACCGGCGATAAATTGCGCCCGGAACCAAACATGAGTTACAAGTGCCCCTGTAGCTGCCCGCTCGGTCCGGCACTGTTTTCACTAATAGAAAATTAAATTTATTGATGAGAACATTTTAGATTCATGCAAATGTCGCGACGTGTAAATCTAACAAAAGACGATTGGGCTTCAATTGATCGCGAATGTGTTAGTACTTGTAATACGTATTAGTAAGCATATCCGTTTATTAGTATTTTTTCCAATCAGATCGAAATAATTGCATTTGTTTCAGCAACATAGATCATTTAACCCAGGTATGTTATCCTGACTCTAATGGGAATTCATATGGAAATCGCGATTATGAAAGATATACAGGAGATGATGATGCATCGATTGAAATTGGGCGACATTGGTGGAAATTTATTTTCACAATTATCATAGGAGCGTCTTTAAGTTTTATTGTGATATTATTGTTGCGATATTCACCAGCTGTTGTTGTTTGGACATGTTTAGCATTGACTGTGGCCGTTTTTGTAGGTGTTGCAGCAGCTCTTTGGTGTGAAACGAAACAACTCAAAGAGACACAATTTTGTTATCAAATTGTTTATTAATATTGTTTAAGGTATTTCTTTTTCAAATCAAATGACAGAATGCCGATGAAGCAAAAAAGCATTTTGAAGCTGAGTGCCATTCTATTCACAGTAATTGCCATTATTGTGATTGTTGTATTAGGTGTTATGTTTAAACGTATACGATTAGTGGTGCTTTTGATGAAAGAGACAACAAAAGCTATTTTTGCTATGCCACTCATGATCACAATACCAATCCTGGTAAGTAAACGTCACTTAAGTGGTTTGACAATGCAAAGTTCCTAATAAAAATCGGGATAGAGATGATCATTACTTACAGATGAGTGGCGAAATTACTAGCCACATAAACAGAAACAAAACGTGTCAGTGTGGCTAGTAACTGAGCGCCACACATGGATCATATAGTTATAAATAAAACGCAACATGAACAACGCCCCACTAGACTTTTAACAATCACAAAAACAAAACCATCATTCTCAAGGCTTTTGAGATAATTCTGGATTCACTAAAAATAAACGAATATTCAATCAATTTCCCTATTTAATGTTCGAAACTTTTGGGCCAAATTGCTTCACAAACATTTAATAAGTTGTGGATTTAAAAATAGATGCATCTTAATAAAATCCGTGCGAACAAAAAAATCGCGTTATGGTTTTTTGTTTTGTTTTGTTATAATTTATAATGAAATCGATAGGTTGTGTTTACATTTATGCGCTTTTTCGGGCATCTTTTTCAACTTGCATTTTCAATTTGTCGCAAGCGTATGCCTTTTTTAAAAGACGCAAGACGTTAACGTTAACGGCTGTTTCCATATGTGCGCTATTATCAGTCGTCACTTGTGGTGTCCAAATTGTGTTTTTGCCTTCTATGCCTTCTATGATCTCATTTTAGAATTGTCTACTTCAAGTGATTGTGTTGGCCCTGTTCGGAACCACCGTTACGTTCCTTTTAACTTATGGAACATTGAAACAAGATCCAATAACTGGCTTCTACAGTCGTCATACAGATCCATTATGGGTATTTACAATGGTTTATAATGCTATTATAACATTGTGGACATTGCAATTTATTGATGGCTGTCAATTTATGACTGTTGCTGGTGCGGTTTCGTCTTGGTATTTTGCAAAGTATAACAACGATATTTGATCGTACTTTTTCTCAATTATGTCTTCAAACTAATTCTAGAAACAAACGTTATTTGGAATCACCAATCAAGAATAGTGCGGCAATTGTATTCCGATACCATCTTGGTACTGTTGCTTTTGGTTCATTAGTAATAACACTAATAACAGTAATAAGGATGTTAATAGAGTCATTAACTAAAAATGAAAAATTGAAAATGATTGTTTATCAATGTATGGCATGCATTGGGGATTTTATCAAATTTCTATCGAAAAACGCCTATATTGAAACAGCCATACATGGACAATCGTTTTATAAATCTGGAAAACGTGCAGCTAGATTATTATTATCAAATATTGTTAATCTAGCCGCTGTATCATCAGTTGGTGGTTTTGTTTTAGGTATAGCCCAATTTTTAATTATCATTATTGGTACAGGATTATCATATTTAATGTTTTCGGTAAGTACGAGATGTTCGATCAACGAATAGATTGATCAAATTTTTTGTCTCAGTATGATATTTTGGGGACATTTCTCAGTTTTATCATAATTATCGTCATTGTTGTTACAAGTTTTTCATTATTTACGGTATGATTCTTGTTTAATGTTTCAACATTTCCAATTTTGTATGTTTTTTTAACGCTCTTTTAGATTACAATCGACACATTATTCATTTGTTTCTGTGAAGATAGCAATATCAATGATGGAATGGCAAGACCATATTACATGTCGAAAGGATTAATGGAATTTATTGAAGCATCTAAAAATGTTCTTGGTGAAAAGAGGATGAATTGAGCTTATTTATTTTTTAATATTTCACATATATTGTCACTTTTATAATATAGCATTAATTATTTTTATAATATGCTTTTATTTGCTTACATAATTAATAAATTTTGTAATCCGTTGTAGATATATTTTATTGTGTGTTTGTAAACGAAACTTGCGATTATTGTTATCTGATTTATCACTTTGTTGAATTAATCAAACAACAAAATGAAATGTGGAAAAGTGGGGTGGGCATTGTTAAGGTGGACGCACACTAGTCCGCAACGTACGCATCGCCTATCAGCAAAAAATAAACGTGAACGGTCATCATTCGAACCGACAGTCAAACGCCTACATTTTCTTCATCCTCTAACAAAAAACACAATCAACAACAATGTTCTGTGCAAGCTCTAAACGTCATCACTACATTAACCGAATACATTTACTACAGACAACATACAAAATTGAAATAAACGAATGCCATGCGATGGGACGTGCGTGCGATTCTGACAAATATACGAGGTTATCAGCGAATTCGTTGCGCGTTCGACACGTACATTGCTGACTGATGAACGTTCACAGTCCTTCAATCTGAAATACTTGAAGAAAACGATTTTGCAAATAAAAAAGCTGAATAATTAAAATCTTAAACTGTGTACAGTCGACTTTAAATTCTTCATTTTGTTGTGTAAAAATTCCCCATCGTAAAGGCGTTCCATCCTGTGGCGTCTGTATGCAGAACTTCAGTTGGCGCCCCTATCGTATTCACCTTGTTTACAAGTCTTTGCCTGAAATCTTTGGCGCGTTTACTATTCTGGCGCCTGTGTCGACGCACCCCTGATCACACCTTGATGATACAACGCTTTATCTGTCTTAAAATTTGATTACATATCATGCCACTCCATTGGAAACTTTCTGTGAACACTCCTGAAACATGAGTCATGATTAAAAGCTATCTGATAGAGACAATGTTTACCATTTGAAATGTTTTAGATCCGGTACTGATCTTATCGTAAAACTGACGATGTTCGTAGTCCAAACAATTGTAAAGATAAACAACTCATCTAATTCAATTTTTTATCACATCCAGATTTTATGGACAGTTCAATTATCTATGATCAGCTTCCTGTCACGTATGTGTACACACACGCAAATTGTACAAATAAAATATTAAACTATCTATTTACAATGTGAATAATACTGGTGATTCACAGAGCTATAATGTTAGGATATCATCCAATCGGTATTCAGCACATTTGTAATCATTGAACAGCTTTCGGTACGAAAATTATTATCGATTCGCCTTATCAATTCTGCCCATCATTATCTTAAAAAATATTTCCACAACACTCGCAAATGACGAATAATTATTTACATGTTAAAAAATACTCCATTTTTTTCGTTTGAATATGTCATCGCAATTCGGGCAATTTCTGGATAGAATCACCACGGCCATCGACAGATTCGAAGGGCTCCGGCGAAGCCACTTTGCTCGCGGACAGGGGGAGGCAAACAGGGTCAGTAGACTCTACCCGGAGATCGTATAAAAACAATCCACAAATTTCAATCGCAACTATGTGCTTTTGAGCAGTTTTTTTCAGTGGAGAACAAAAGAATGGAGACGATTAAACACTCAGTCAGAGCAACTGGGATCCGGGGGAAATACCTCGTTCTACCTCCCCCCCCCCCCGCCCCCCGCATCATGACGGGCCTGGCAAGCACCTGTGTCATTTTTAATTAATCAGCGATAATAAATTGACGCTGATAATTCGTATGAATTCGTGGAAAGATAAGCCAACGTTAGCATTTAAAATTTTTGTGTTTTTGGCGAATTCCAATTCGAAAAGAGAATGTAAATTAAAAAATAAATTGATTTATTTTAATGTTGACATTTTTCTAAAAATAAATAACAAATGGAAATAATTCAGTAAATAGTTTTTCATAACAATTGTAAGCTCAATTTTATCTGACCTTCTCATGTTTTATCCGCTATCGATCTTCAATTATTCCACTGACAATTTCATTGTTGTTAGATTTTTAGTTAACAACTAACTTGAAATTAATTAATAAAATCATTTCTATTGCGTTGTAGATAAAAAGATTAACACTGAAAAAAAAACACCTTTTTGGAAATTCGTCAATTGCTAATATAGAAATATCGTCTCTAATCTGTTGAATAATTTATCTATCGATATATTAACGGTGGATGACTAGTGCAGGATTTGTCATACGTTTCCAGACAGTTATGGGCGAATGATGGTATAATCAATTATTGTTGTAGTGATTTTGTGGAATATTAGCCGTTTTTTTTTGTTGTTGTTGTTGTTGTGATTTGTGTCTCTTCTACGTAGATGAAAATGGGGAGGAAATTAGAGAAGTTTGCGTTATTAATGTGGAAAAACTGGATCATATTGAAACGTTCCCCATTCTCTACTGTGCTTATGTTGATTATACCCATTCTAGTTGCTTCAATATTGGTTATTGTAAGGACTTTAGTTGATTTTGATACAAAACCGGCAGTTAGTTATGAATCTAAAACCGTTTTTCCACCGTCCAAAGATAATGTTTTCGAGTAAGTATTGATTAATTTTCATCAACGGACAAAAATCAATAGTCGATGTAATATGAACGATTTAAACTATTGATTTATTTTAGCCAAATTGCTTATTCACCATCGCCAAATAAACAAATTGACGAAATTATGACTAGGCTACGTTCAAATATTGGAGCTAAGACGGTGATCCCATTTGAAACCAGTAGCTTATTAGAACAATACTTTATAAACACAACAACATCAACTGATCTTGTTAGTATTGGTATCCAATTTGATGATAGTTTAGCAAATCAAGCAGTAATTCCAAAAAATTTAAAAGTTTCAATAAGGTAAAATTGTGCACAATTCAAGAATATTTTAATAATCCTTGCAAATCTTCAGATTTCCATCTGAACAAAACCAATCGAAATATCAATGGTATACTGAAACACTATTCGCAGCATTCAAAACACCAGGTCCAAGGAGCGGTGATACTTATGATCCTGTCCCAGGTAGATTATAAAATCGATTGGTAATGTCATTGAAAATAATTTTCCATTTCGATAGGTTATTTCAAAACTGGCTTCTTAACAGTACAACAAGCTCTAACTTATGCTATTTTACAAAAGGATGTTTCAACTTTACCAAAAATTAACTTACAACGTTATCCATATCCATCATATAATAACGATTTATTCAATACAACAATGGAGAATATGATTGGGATTTTGTTAATATTGAGTTTTATGTTGACATTTCTCAGTACAGTCCGTGGTGTTACTGCCGAAAAAGAAAAACAATTAAAGGTAAGACCCGTATTGTAATCGTGCGAATACGGGATGCGTCTATTTCCTGGTGCTTGTGGCGCTACTACGAAGGTTTCAAGAGCTTGTCCCTCGTTTTTGAATTTGCAATACAATAACGATTGTGTTGGCCTTTTAGGAATCCATGAAGATCATGGGCCTGCCCGGTTGGTTACATTGGCTGGCCTGGTTTTTACGTACATTCATTCTATTATTGATCTCAATCATTGGCATAACAATTATTTTGAAAATTAATTTCAAAAATGCCGCAGTTCTCCCAAAATCTGATGGATTTTTATTATTCATCTTCTTTGTGATCTATGGCTGTTCAATAGTTACATTCAGTTTCCTTTGTAGTGTTTTCTTTTCGAAAGGTAATCATCGAATAATAAATAAGTGAAACTGAATTCATTATTTCTTTTTATTGATTTTGCAGCTAACACGGCTGCAGCTTTTAGTGCAATCATTTGGTTCTTATCTTATCTGCCATATTCAATAATGATAAGGGATTATGATACGACAAGTTTAAGTGGAAAATTGGGTTCGAGTTTCTTATCAAATACTGGATTATGTTATGCTATGATTATTTATCTGCGATATGAAAGTATTGAAGAAGGTAGAATTAGTTGCGAAATTTATTTTGTAGAAGCATGAAATTGTTTTTGTCGCATTTCAGGTGTACAATGGAATAATATCTTCAAAACTGTAACGCCTGATGACGATTTAACACTTGGCACTGTAACATTAGTGATAATCGCAGATACTTTCGTTTATCTCTTATTAGCTTTGTATATTGAAGCTGTTTTCCCTGGTCAATACGGTATACCACAACCATGGTATTTCCCATTTACACGTAAATATTGGTGTGGTACTGATAAAAATGCATATCTAGCAACGACCAATGATAAGCTAATCAATATTAATGATGGCAATTTTGAGAAACACCCGACCATCTACCAGCTGGTATCAACATGAACAATTTAACAAAAACATTTGGTAATTTTCAAGCTGTGAAGAACCTAAATTTAGACCTGTATGAAGGACAAATTACTGTATTATTGGGTCATAATGGTGCTGGTAAAACAACAACAATGTCAATGTTAACAGGCATGTTCCCACCAACAACCGGTACAGCCATGATTAACGGTCACGATATATGTTATGATATTGATGGTGTACGTGATAGTATGGGCTTATGTTTACAACATAACGTCTTATTCGATCAATTAACTGTGCGGGAACATTTGTATTTCTTTGGTAAATTAAAAGGTTTGACAAGCGATGAAATCGATGGTGAAATAACGAATTATATCCGTATGTTGGAATTAGAAGATAAAGTATGGTCGATTCTATTATTGATCTAGAAAAAAATGAATAAAAATTGTTTTGTTCTTTACAGACAGATGCCCCAACATCAACATTATCTGGTGGTATGAAACGTAAAGTGGCGATCGGTGTTGCATTATGTGGCCATTCAAAAGTTGTAATGTTAGATGAACCAACAGCTGGTATGGACCCATCGGCACGTCGCGCCGTCTGGGATTTATTGCAAAAACAGAAGAAAGGACGCACAATCTTATTAACAACACATTTTATGGATGAAGCCGATCTATTAGGTGATCGCATTGCTATAATGGCAGCTGGACAATTGCAATGTTGCGGCAGTACGTTCTTTTTGAAGAAACGCTACGGTGCCGGCTATTATTTAATTATTGATAAATCTGAGAATTGTTCACCGAATCGCATTACAACAATATTACAAAAACATATCCATGATGTTGATATTGAATCGAATATTGGTTCAGAATTAACCTATCTATTACCTGATAATCAATCGAATAAATTTGAGAAAATGCTGCACGAATTAGAAACAAATTCACAAGAATTAGGTATTCGTAGTTATGGTGTATCATTGACCACACTTGAAGAAGTCTTTATGAAGTAAACAATCCGAAATACTAGCATTCCTGTTGTTGTCATTCCTTTAATTCATTTTACAGGGTTGGTGCTGATACAGATAATAAAACATCACTCAAAAATATTAGTCGAGAAAATGAACACCTTGAGAATAATAATAATAATAATGTGCTACTATTTATTGATGAATCTGTGAAAGCGAACAATCAACAAGTATTAAGCGGTTTTCAATTATATCGCAATCAATTTTTGGCAATGTTAATGAAGAAAGCTCTAACACAATTACGTTCATGGTGGATTATTGTATTGCAAATACTTGTGCCAGTTGCTCTATCAATTATAATAATTGAAACAACAATAGATAAAGGAACAAATATTAATCAGCCAGCATTTACATTCACATTAGATTCTTATTATGATCCTGTAACATTAATATCTGGCAATAGCACTGATCAATATTACAAAAAATATTTGGCTCAATTAGAAGGAATCAATCATAAATCCGAATATACTGAAGACATACCAAGCACAATTCTGAAATATGTGAGTTTTTAACCCTGTGTGTGTGTGTGTTTCGTATTGTTTTGACTGTTTTGATTGTAGACTACAGATGTTCCATCGACTGTAAAAATGAATTACATTATCGGTGCACGATTTGACGACACGATAACAGCATGGTACAATGGTGATCCTTATCATAGTCCACCATTATCATTGGGTACGATTTTGAATTGTCTGTATAAAATCCATTTGGATGATGATGACAGCAGCATTGAATTCATCAATCATCCATTACCATACAGTTTATATTTGCAAGCTGATGAATTGAGTATTAATATAATCGGTTATCAATTATCAGTATCATTGGGTTATGGTATGGCATTTGTTGCATCATTTTATATCATCTTTTGTATACGTGAACGTATATGCAAATCGAAACATTTACAAATGGTATCCGGCATGAATGTATTCATATTTTGGGGTACAGCATTTCTATGGGATTTCCTATGTTATTTGATTACATTAATATGTGTTTTAATAACATTAGTTGCATTACAAGCTGATCAATTTAGTTCAGCATCTGAATTAGGCCATCTTACTGTTGTATTATTATGTTTTGGTTGTTTTGTTATGCCATTTATCTATATTGGTTCATTAATGATTGCATCACCATCAACTGGTTTCTCCAGGATGATGTTAATAGGTGCCCTTGGTGGTATTGTTGGTCTTGTTGTTATTGTTGTATTAGAAATTGACGATTTGAATTTAATGTATATCGCTGTACCAGTACATTGGCTGCTATTATTGCTGCCATTTTATTCCGTATCAAGAGGGATTTACGATCTAAGCGAAATAACAAATACACAACAGACGTGTGATTACTTGAATGAACTGCAACCTGGATACGCATGTTTAAGAATGGAACAATGTTGCTGTAAGTATCTATCAACAAGCAAATTTACACTCGTTCTCCCGAACCGTCCTAAGACATTTCGCACTCATGGACTACTAACAATAATGCGCCCCTCCTCATTTTAAATTACACGGAATCGTGGTAATCGGAAAAGTTTTACAAGAATGCCCAGTCTTGTGATTGAGGTGTCCTTGCCGTTGTCCCTATCCACGATATTCATTTGGTTGACATTTTCCCTTAAAGTCAACTAATTGAGATAAAATTGTTTTTAATTTTGCAGCTGCTCAAGATTATTACAGCATGGAATCACCGGGAATCGGCCGGAATGTATTAATGTCTGTCATTATGGCAATTGTACTTGGTATTATTCTATTATTGAATGAATATGGAGTATTTTCGTATCTGAAAAGTAAATGTTTCGAAAAACACGATCCACCAACACCGATCCAAAATGAAGATAGTGATGTTGTGCAAGAGAAGAAACTAATCAAATTGTTGCCATCAGTGGAATTAAATTCACAATACATTTTGGTATTGAATGATTTAACGAAATATTACAAAAAATTCACAGCCGTTAATGGTTTAACATTAGGTGTTAAACCGTATGAATGTTTTGGTTTATTGGGTGTGAATGGTGCTGGTAAAACAACAACATTCAAAATGATGACGGGCGATGAACGTATCTCATATGGTGATGCACGTATTAAAGGGATGAGTGTAACAAATGACCAGAAACATGTACAACAATTGATTGGTTATTGTCCGCAATTTGATGCATTATTAGATGATCTAACAGCACGTGAAACATTGAAAATGTTCGGCTTAATACGTGGCATACCATCAGAAGATTGTAATACAGTTGGTGAACAATTGGCGCACGATTTCGATTTTTATAAGCATTTAGATAAGAAAGTTCGTGAATTGAGTGGTGGCAATAAACGAAAATTAAGTACTGCTATCGCATTAATCGGTGATCCACCTGTAATATTCCTTGATGAACCAACAACTGGTATGGATCCAGCTACAAAACGTTATTTGTGGAATTGTTTATGTCAATTACGTGATAAAGGCAAATGTATCATATTAACATCGCATAGTATGGAAGAATGTGAAGCATTATGTACGAGAATTGTTATAATGGTAAATGGTAATTTCCAATGTTTGGGATCGGCGCAACATTTGAAAAATAAATTTGCACAAGGCTATTCATTGGTTATTAAATTGAAACGGGCAGAGAATAATCAATATTCAGAAACGGATAGTGGTCAAATTGAAAATTTCATAAAACGACATTTCCCTGGTGCTGTATTGAAAGAGAAACATCGTGAATTATTAACGTATCAACTGGCTACCACCGAAATGCCATGGTCACAGATGTTTGGAATTTTAGAAAGAAGCAAGAAAGAATTGAATATTGAAGATTATTCATTAGGACAAAGCAGTCTAGAACAAGTATTTTTGAGTTTTACTAAATACCAAATGTAAATGCAGCATTTTTTTCTTAATTTAATTTATATTAAATAAACTGTTGTGCAATTATGTAGTTATTTGGAAATATACTTTCTGAACAAATAATTTTCGTTTTATACTCTAATCACTTAGCCCTTTGTCATATGGTGTAAGTTATTTTACGGACATCAGTCGCCAGTTGTGGTCGGAGAGCGTGTATTTACAACAGGAATATTTGTCTTAGAAAGTTGAGTATTTTAGTGATACTAAAAGTGTAACAGTGTTAGTGATTTGTGAATGGATTGGTGTACAATGCATGACGAATGGGTGTACGAGTATTCGAATGTACCACACACGATGCAAAGTCGGGTGTTTCCATTCGGTGATAGTAGATAAAGCGTTTTCATTTATACGAAGTTTCACATCTACGAATTAACGAGCCGAATGGCTCAATGGTAAAGAAGAAGTCCGGGGTTCGAACCCCGGCACGGTATGAAAAAGGATCATCTTCCACACTCCCCTTTACAGGTCCCTCATCGTAGAAAAATCGTCTAGATTTAGTGAAATGAGCAGTAGCCATCCTTTCCTTTTCTCCTAGACGACGTAAACATAAACGCAAACAGAAGCATAAAGAAACAACAACTGGGTATCCAGCTGGTCAGCCCGAAGCATATGCAACAGAAATACATAAATCTGAAGTTGAGCTACATTTAACATACACAAAAAGAAACTGTCAATGATGCGTCAATATAGACAACATAATAAAAATAAAAATTGGACGATTTTCCAAAAAATTTAAACTTTTTTTCGATAAAAGATTGAAAATTCGATTCATTTTCAAATTGTATCTTTACATAGCGTAATTTGATTGAATTCACAGCAATTTTCCCACCTTGTCATTGCGATTTCTTTTAATTGACAATTTCGTTTTAACATATTCCATCTGCCATTCATTACAGATTTCATAACAATTCCATCAACTTTTACAATTATCTGTTATAAAATTTAATGTTATTTATTATCTAAGCAGTCATCATGTATAATGTAAAAGGTCCTAGTAAGATTGTTGCAAAAACTACACGACGAGGTAACAATTCATCACAATTAAATCTAAACATTTTCTTACGAAAAGTAACCTAAAAATTTTAGGTATTTCTCAGAATCTGGATAATATGAGGGAATATGCTCGAAATAAATCATTAGAAAATGAGAATCAAGAAACAAATAAGTGAGCCAATTCTGATGAATTTGTGATTTGATTTATCAAAAATCTGATTATTGTCTTTATTGCAGTGTACCAAAACCAGTGTTCCATAAGAAATCATCCCCAAATCAGCATCGACAGGAAGTGATAACACCCCAACATGAAGAAATTATCAAATTCATCAACAATTGTAAAACTGTTAGAATTATGTTTAAGTTAATAATTGATAAGTTGTTTATAGCATGGAATTCAGTTTATTCGGAAGTATGCGAACAAGCAGAACAACCACAACCGAAAGGTAGACACAATGTTGCTTTACGTTTCGATTGATTTGTTTGTTAATTGTTAATATTTTAGGCGCCCCTCGATCGAAATATTACGAAGAGAAAGGATGTTATTTAGAGAATTTCAAACCTTTCGATTTAGAATCATGGTGGGGCAAACGTCTGTATGATCACATTACAGAATTAACAAATGGCAAAGATTGATTTATATTTTTGTTTTAATGACATACAGGATCATCATAGTGAATGTAAATAAATAGTGATTTAGTTGAATTTTCTTATAGTCAATATAGTTTGGTTTTAAAAATCAATTCTGATCTTGATCCTGTAAAAAGACTGTCATCCTGCACTAAATTACAATTTTTAATTGAATTGCTTTATTCTAATTGTAATCTAGTCAGTACTGATTTGTATCTGTTTGACCATCAGTTTACCCACCACACTTTTTTTTAGGAATGAATTTCAACGAAATTATGCAATAGCGATGGAAATTTCATTGTTTTCTTATAGTTTAATTGTTAAATCTCGTTGTTTCTTATCAATCATATCATGAGATTTGCAGTTAGTAAAATTGTGATATGTTTTTAATAAAAAAAAACAAATATTGCCAAATTTTTGGTTTTGTTTTTGTTTGATTCGTAAATATCAGGGGGAAACGTCATTTATTTTTTACAACAACGTGAAAATATCGAGAATTTCGTCAAGTATGGCTGAAAATCTAACGAAAGATGTGGATGAACTGGGGAATACCGTCAATGATTCTGAGGGGAATTTGAAAGAATCTGAAAATCCGTACAAAGAAGAAAATCGTGAATTGATGAGTTGGTATTTTGCCTTTTGTCATTTCTAAACGTTTATGTAATAATATGTTTGATTGAATTAGGTTTTGTGCAGCAAGAAGAAGCGAATTTAACCAGACGAAGTTCACAGAGCGACGTGCATTATTCATGTTCAACAATGAGTATCGTTCACTTACAGTACAAGTAACTAATTTTCTTAGAAACTAATCGAAAAACTTTGCTAATTAATCGAAATTAAAACGGTATATAGATATGATGAATTGTGGGTGAACCATTACGGTTTATTAAAATTATTGAACGTCAAAAGTGAAGAAATTAAGAAACTTCAGAAGGAGAATTTCCGTTTGAAAACGGAAAACGAAGAGATTCAATTGAATTTAAAACGGGAAATCGAGAAAATCCATACGATCCATCAGAAAATCACACGGATGAAAGAACGAAAAAATCAAAAAGTTTCCTATAATTTTTTTTCATTTATAATATAAATATCGAAATAATTTCTATCGTACAAATCGTTTTTAGATACGCAAATTAAAAAGTCGCAATGAAAATTTACAATTAACTCATAATCAATTAGTGAATATGCTGCATTCACAATGTATGGAGAAAGATCAATATTTTGCTGATGTGATCAAAAATTGTACAGAATCACCAAAAGCTCTATTACTACAAGAAGTTGCATATTCCATTGTGATATAATTCTAATAATTAATCAAATTCATTTGTAGATGCGCAAGAATAATTTGTTAATTTATGAGAATTTCCAACTCAATCAATCTATAGAACAATTAAAAGCACAGTTGAACTATGAGAATAAAATAATTGAAGATGGGGAAACGTTGTCTAGGGCGAAATCTATCAAATAATTATTTATTAATTTATTTATTTATCTATTTATTATCATTATTATCAAAATATATTTTCTTTTTTCTTTCTGTAAAATGCATCAATCGAAAAAATTTGAATTACCAGAATGACCGAGACAGTGGCTGCGGATTATAATTGAGGCATGCCGAAGAAGTTCGGGACCCTGGGGCTCGCCTACGGCTTGGACCTCCGGTAGCCCAATCGCGTCTTAATTCGACATTGAAGTGGAGCAATCCACTGTTGATTGCAATTATACTTTATTTAAAAAAAAAGTCAATATTTTCAAATTAGTCGATTTTTCCACTGCTATTGAAACAATAATAAAACATCAGAAGGAACAATATTAGAAACATCCAGAACATTTTAGAAATCTAGAACGTCAATAGTCTAGAAGCGTCTACAAGTATCGAGAAAATGCCGCGCAACTATAAATACGCGACGAAACATTCGCTTGTTTCAGTTGGAATTTCAACAAGCTATTAGTGAAGTCCTCAGAGAAGAAGCAGTGCTTAATTAAAAACAAAAAAGTGTTTCAAGGCAATAATGGCTCTTCTTTCGTTATTCACTGATCCATTAGACTGCGTCCGTCCATCTCGTCCTATCGATCAACATTTCGTTGTCGATATGGATGATGATGGTGATGATTTCTCATCATCAATATTCCCACGACGTCGTCATCGTTTATTAATAACACCATATAATAGACATTGGCATAGAAGAGCAACGAAATCTGATAAAGGATCAACATTAACAGTTGATAAGAATCAATTCAATGTTAGTTTAGATGTACAACAATTTCATCCAGACGAGATCACAGTTAAAGCGGCTAGTGATAATGTGATAACAGTTGAAGGGAAACATGAAGAACGCGAAGATGAACATGGACTAATTGCCAGACATTTCATTAGAAAATATAAACTACCGAATAGCCATGATATTGATAAAATACAATCGAAATTATCATCAGATGGTGTATTAACAATAACTGCACCGAAAAAGGGCGATAAAAACATTGAAGAAAGGGAAATTAACATTGTGGTAACTGGAAGACCATCAGCAGAAAATGTTGCTGTCACAACAAACAAAACTGATTCTATTGAAAATGGTTATTGTATAGAAGAAGCGACAAAAGATAAAGAATCAGATATCAAAGAAACGAAAAGAAGACGAAAATGTTAGAATTCATTGAACATTTGTGTGCCCTTTTCAATGTTTTTTTCGATAAATTCTCTTTGTGTGTTTGCATATGTCAATAAGTTTTGTATTACAATTAAATTTCGATTTTTTTTAAATTAAGAAGTAAAAGCTGTATTTGAGTACATACCTTTTAAATAAATCTGTTGAAATGACACTGAACTGCACTAATTAACGACACTTTTAACACGAACAAACAGGCATTATTGCAAATTAGAATTGCCGCCAAATCGAGTACCAGTTACAAGGTCGGCACAGAATTACAGGTCGGTCATTAATGTACTGAATCTATGACATCATTCCTATTAGATTCCAAAAATCAAATCATAAAACCTAGAGCATTGATTCAACAATAATAATTGATCATTTAATACAGCAGCCAACATTTCGATGATTTTCAAATAGTTAGATAGCAGTAATTCTTCTGGCTTCTAACAAGACTTTTTTTTTAAGAAACAAGTTATGGCCGACCTGGCATATTCTATTCATTTTACTTTTTAGTAATGTTGTATTTACGGTGTTGGCTGCAAATATCACTAGATTTGGCATCTCTTTTTATAATTAAAAATTTTTCGGTTTATTTAATTGTCAACTTGATGTCAGGTGTTAACAAGGTGTGTGTTTGTGTATGTGTGTAATAAATGTGAATTGTTACCTTTAAATCAACCAAACAACAATAATTAATTTAATGTGAACACCCCCTAAAAAGCTGCAATCAATTAATAAGTAATTCGAATATTTTTTGATAACAACATTTAATACAGGAAATAGACATTGTGTATGTGTGTGTATATAAAACAACATTAAATAAAATCCCGGAAATATTAAAAGTGGGTGTGAATAATTTGCAAATATTCCGATAATCTCCATAAATTTTTGTAGGATGAATTTATAAAATAATCTGTTTTCAAACGTCCATTATCAGTGAAAGGAGAAGGAATTTAGCATTGAGAATGGCTGATAATGAAGAACCGTATCCAAGTTTATCGGATTATCATGATTACGAACCGAATTTAGAATTTGATGATAGCGAATTACATCAAACCGCAGATCTGGCACAAGCTGGTAAATTATAGAGGAATATTTGAAAAAAAAACAGATAAATGTTGTTTTTTTTGTAGCTGAATTATTCTCATTAGATTCAACGTGCCAAAATTCACCGATTGCTGTATTTCCTGATGAGAATTACGAAGAAGAATTGGCTGATGCTTGCGAAGAAGCTACCGAACAATTTATATCGTTATCATATCCAGCTGTTGACGATACAGCAACATCGACAACAACAATAAGAACAGCAACAACAACAACAACAACACGATTATCATTATCAGCAAATAAATTCCATGATATAGCACGTTATCGTATAATCGATGTTAAAGGTGAAGATGCTGAAGGTAGAAAGATTATTGTCGTATATGGTTGTCGTTTACCGCAAATTGGTGAAATTGACCATACATTATTTCTAAATTATTTAATACATACATTAGATAAATTTGTTGAACAAGATTATAGTTTAGTATATTTTCATTATGGTTTAACAAGTAAAAATAAACCATCATTAAGATGGTTAATACAAGCGTATAAAGCATTTGATAGGAAATACAAAAAGAATTTGAAAGCTTTGTATTTAGTCCATCCAACGAATTTTTTAAAAATCGTTTCCCAGATATTTCGACCGTTAATAAGTGCCAAATTTGGTAAGAAAATCAATTACATCAATACGTTAAAGGAATTAAACGAGCATATACCATTAAAGAAATTGGATATACCCGATATTATTTACGAGTAAGTTGAGAATATTGCATTTATTTGAGAAAATACACAAGAATTTTATTTGTAGACACGATAGAAAGTTTGGTGGTAGTGGAACAACATCAATACACAATGCCTATCAAACAACATCCCCTAAACAACAATTCGGTGTAACTCTACAATTTATTGTCGATAATTACAATGTGACAATACCGCCAGTTGTCAAGCAATGTGTTGAATATTTAGACCAGCCAGATGGTAAATTTGTTGTCTATAAAATAAATCAATGATTATATTTACAGTTTGATTAGCTTTAGAAACGGAAGGTATTTTCCGGCGATCAGCGAATGCGATCAGAATTAAACAATTAAAAGAGATCGCAGATCATGGTGACAGTTTACAATTCACAGATCCACACGAACCGGCTGTTTTATTAAAGACATTCCTTAGAGAATTGAGAGAGCCTTTATTAAGTCATGAACTCTATGACGAAATTGTTCAATTTCAAAGTACGCATAATTATTATTGTATCGATTATTATTAATAATTTTGTTAAATCAGGTTGGAATAAAGACGACCAATTGCGACATATTTCAATATTAATGATGGAAAGACTACTACCAATCAACTATGAAGTATTAAAATATATAATCAGTTTTTTATCGAGAGTCAGTACTTGATTATTAGTCAATTTTGTTGTGTAATCATTGATCTAATTAACAGGTAATGGAACGTGCTGAATGGAATAAAATGAATGCGCAAAATTTGGCTGTTGTTTTCGGTCCGAATTTAGTTTGGCCTGAGAATGAATCATTATCGTTAAGTGCTATTGGTCCTATAAATATGTTTACACAATTCTTATTGCAACATTCGAGTGAGATTTTTATTGTTTAAAAAATTGGACAAAAAAAAAACAATAATTGGGAAACGAAAGTTTGATAGATTTCTGTGATTTGGCTGCATTTTATCCATTTCCATTCTTTTTTTAAGTACAAATCATTATTGTTTAGATATATACAAAGAACGAAAAGAGTATTTAACACTACAGGGTTTAATTTTTTTTTTTGGTTTTGGCATAATCATTAATTATTTAAAACCAACAAAGAACACGTCTTCTATAATCATTGTTATCTTAACACAATTAATAATGTTGAAACACTTAAAAATATGTATCCAGAGTATAATTATTATGTATATATGATGTTTTAGAACACACAACAACAAAAAAAAAGGGTAATTATTTGTGTCGCTTGAATAACTCGCATGCCACAATAATAAAAAAGACTTATAGTATCCAATCTAGATCTATAGAAATAAATGAAATATTTTGTAAATGATATTATCGTATCCTTTATTGAAAAAATTTTGGTATTTTGTACGATATTTCTCCATTATTTTATTTTTTTTTGTCATGTTTGTGATTTGTTTTTCAATAGTGGATATGAATTCGAAATTTTAGTCAAAATGCCAAAGAATTATTAGAGAATGTGTTGTAAATTTTTAACATCCTCCTCCCCGATTCCATCAGACCAGTTCTCCCTTGATTTCACTACTAATTATATTGTTATTTGAAACCTTTATTTTTGATAATGTGTCTTTAGAAATTAAATCTACGTATATATATAATAAATTGGTGTTTATTTTTTTAAATTCTCTAAAACTTGATCAACCTAGAACAGATTTTATTGATGGAGTTGTTGTCGATAGAAATTGTGCCACAACAACTTACGTCAGTGAACCACAACGTGTTGCTTTTGAAAGCTATTCGATGGATCCACGACATTTCTGATGCTGGCGATATGACGTGCAAATGCAAATGATTGACGGTATTGAATGGTGGCTTATGGAAGCCCAATAGAGTGTCTTGCAGATTGCCACCTTTCTCCTCTACAAGTTCCTTAGATTTCTTTACTAAACTCTCAACTGAAACAATTCTAAATTAATCGCAATTGTCGTTATAGGTAATTGCAATCGTGATATACTGAGTGTTAAATGATTCTGATTTAAACTATTAATATTTTCTATATGCTCTTCAGGGCAAGCTAAGAAATGCCATTTAGAGACTGGTTTGATATCATTGAATATGCAAATTTCCTTGTCCTGGTAGTGAATTTCACCAGGATTCTCGCCCGAGATGATTTTGCAAAATACACACGCAGACATCTGGAAGACTGTGAATTACGAATTGTTTAATAATTGAGAGATATATTCACCTTTTTGATAACTGAATAGTGGCACTTCGATATTAAGTAGTACTTTGGAATTTGAATCAGAATATAATTCATTAAAATCGGGTGTTCATTTTTATTGAGCGCTTTCGGTCCATAGACACCCTAATGCTTGCTACACATCGTCGTTTTACTTCGCGTGCGTCGTACAGCCCTGCTGTGGAACAGCCCTAATACAGTTTATCCAATAGTAACACACAAAATTCACTACGTACATTCATTAAAATAAAAACGCAATACGACCTAATTATTTCGTGTAGTTCGATTTTCACCAAATACGGCATGATTACAACTCTAATCTGATGTAATTATCACATGTTTGATTGGAATTTTGTCGGTGATCGAATTCCTGTAATTAGTGTCGGTCAAAATTCGTTTGACACCTGTCTCTAGTGACATGCCATGTCAAATCTGACAGACTGGTTGGAATAAACATTTAAAATTCGCAAATATTTCGCAAATTGTGCCCAAAATCGTAATCGTTGATCTAATTAAAGTGTTTTTAAAACAATTAACATAGATCGTAGTGTTTAAATTTCAGTAATAAACAATTGTTCAGTTTATCGTAATATCGATAAATTTCCGTTCAATATTCACGACTTCAACACGTCATTAACAATGATCCCTTCATTGTATCAATCGAAGGGCTTACGAAATTGATCACAGAATACTGTAATAATCCATTTGTGTGGTGGTATTAACAATGTATCAATCGAATACGAAAACCAAAGAAATGTTTATATTGAGGGCTTTGGAGAAAATTCTAAACGACAAAGAGATCAAACGATCCCATCATTCGCAATTGAAACGTGCTTGTGAAGCGGCTTTAGGTAATCACATTCCAATATTGTTCTATCAATAATCAACCGAATAAATCATTATATAATTGTAGAGGATATTAAAAAAGAATTGAATGATAATGGTGGTGGTAATGATGATGGTGAGAGAATCTCGGATGCTTTACCAATACCGAAAAGTGGGCAAGTTAATGCTTTAACAACCGAAAAATATTTCTTACCATTTGAATTGGCATGCCAAAGTAAATCGGCACGCATTGTTGTAACAGCATTGGATTGTCTACAAAAACTAATTGCTTATGGTCATTTAACTGCAAATGTGCCCGATTCAACAACACCAGGAAAATTACTTATTGATCGAATTGTTGAGACAATATGTGCCTGTTTTACCGGACCACAAACAGATGAAGGTGAATATATTATTTGATTTTTTAATATTTCGATTGACTATTTGAGAATTTCAACAGGTGTTCAATTGCAAATAATCAAAGCTCTTCTAACTGTGGTCACAAGTCAGCATGTTGAAGTCCATGAAGGCACAATTCTATTAGCTGTTAGAACTTGCTACAATATCTTTCTAGCTAGTAAGAATCTAATAAATCAAACAACAGCAATTGCAACATTGACACAGATGTTGAATGTAATTTTTACACGTATGGAGAATCAAGCATTAGAAACAGAAATTCATAATGATGTACAAACACAATCTAATCATCAACAATCAGATACGAAATCAATCAAATCGTGTCGTTCGGAAATTTTTGAAAATTCCAATCATGATGGTGTTGCTACAGACATTCTTGAAACAACACAAAACAGTGTTGAGATTGTTACAGAAATTCTGGATGGATTAATTGATGATGTTCTAGTTGAAGTTGAGAATCGACGGAATTTCGAACAGAATTCTGATGGAAATCCATCAATTCCTAGGTGAATTTTCTTACTTTTTGAAAAATTTTCAATTTAATCAGATCCTTTTAGAATTCCATCACAAGACAGTATGGACACGCATAGTGAGAATGATACAGCTGTTGCGGCCAAATTTACCCATGTGTTACAAAAAGACGCATTTCTAGTATTTCGTGCTTTGTGCAAATTATCAATGAAACCATTACCAGAAGGTACACCCGATCCTAAATCACATGAATTACGTTCAAAGATACTATCATTACAATTGTTATTATCAATATTACAAAATGCCGGTCCTGTATTTCGTTCGAATGAAATGTTTATAACAGCTATTAAACAATATTTATGTGTTGCATTATCAAAGAATGGTGTCAGTTCAATACCGAAAGTATTCGAATTATCGTTGACAATATTTTTGGCATTATTATCAAATTTTAAAATGCATTTAAAAATGCAAATTGAAGTATTTTTCAAAGAGATCTTTTTGAATATATTAGAAACAACAAATTCATCATTTGAACATAAATGGATGGTAATACAAGCATTAACACGTATTTGTGGTGATGCACAAAGTGTTGTTGATATTTATGTGAATTATGATTGTGATTTATCAGCTGCAAATTTATTTGAACGTTTAGTTAATGATTTATTTAAAGTTGCACAAGGACGACATAGTATTGAATTAGGTGCATCAACGAATCAAGAGCGTGCAATGAAAATTTTAGGCTTAGAATGTTTGGTATCAATATTAAAATGTATGGTTGAATGGAGTAAAGATTTATATGTTAATCCAAATTTACAATCAACAGTTGGTGAGAATCCACCACCGAAAGATGGTGATACAGCATCATTAAAATCACATGGTGGTTCAACAGCTAGTCTACATTCTAGTGAATGTTCATCAAATAGTAATAATAAAGAAATCTTAGATTCACCTGAACAATTGGAAGTATTGAAACATCAGAAAGAAGTATGGGAAACTGGTATTGACACATTCAATCGTAAACCACGTAAAGGTATTGCATTTTTACAAGAACACACATTATTAAGTACGGATTATAACGATATTGCCAAATTCCTGCATAATGATGATCGTTTAGATAAGACATTTATTGGTGATTTTTTGGGTGAGAACGATGAATTTTGCAGAGAAGTTATGTATGCATATGTTGATCAAATGGATTTCACTAATATGGATTTCGTTGCTGCTTTACGTTATTTCCTAGACGGTTTTCGTTTGCCGGGTGAAGCACAAAAGATTGATCGTTTAATGGAGAAATTCGCTAGTCGTTATTGTGAATGCAATCCAAATAATGGCCTATTTGCTAGTGCTGATACAGCTTACGTACTTGGTTTCTCCATAATTATGTTAACAACTGATCTACATTCGCCGCAAGTCAAAAATAAAATGACCAAAGACGAATATATCAAGATAAATCGTGGTAATACGGATAGTAAAGATGTACCAGAAGAGTATTTATCGCAGATTTACGATGAAATAGCTGGACATGAGATTAAAATGAAAAATACTGTAAATAAACCAGGCAAACAACAACATAATAGTGAGAAGAAACGTAAAATATTATTCAATATGGAAATGGAAGCAATTTCAACAGCTGCTAAAAATCTAATGGAATCCGTTTCACATGTACAAACACCATTTACATTAGCTAAACATTTAGAACATGTGCGGCCAATGTTTAAAATGGCATGGACATCATTTCTAGCCGCATTTAGTGTTGGTTTACAAGATTGTGATGATCCAGATGTGGCAAGTTTATGTTTAGATGGTATACGTTGTGCTATACGTGTTGCATGCATATTCCATATGTCATTAGAACGGGATGCTTATGTACAAGCATTAGCTCGATTCACATTATTAACAACAAATTATCCAATTGTTGATATGAAAGCGAAAAATATTGATACAATCAAAACATTGATAATGGTAGCACATACTGATGGGAATTATTTAGGTAGTAGTTGGTTGGATATATTGAAATGTATATCACAATTAGAATTGGCACAATTAATTGGTACTGGTGTCCGGCCGGAATTTCTAAGCCACAAACCGCCCGATTCAAGTTCTAAAGAACATATCGGTCAAACTAGTTCACAAAGTGTTGTTGTGGCAGTTGATCGTATATTTACAGGTTCAACACGTTTAGATGGTGATGCAATTGTTGATTTTGTTAAAGCTTTATGTCATATATCATTAGAAGAATTAGCACATCCTGGTCATCCGCGGATGTTTTCATTGCAAAAAATCGTCGAAATATCGTATTATAATATGGGACGTATACGTTTACAATGGTCCAGAATTTGGCAAGTACTTGGTGAACATTTTAATACAGTCGGTTGTAGTTCAAATGAGGATGTATGCTTTTTTGCTGTTGATAGTTTACGACAATTATCAATGAAATTCATTGAGAAAGGGGAATTTTCAAATTTCCGCTTTCAAAAAGACTTCTTACGACCATTCGAACATATTATGAAAAAGAATGTATCACCAACTATACGTGATATGGTTGTTAGATGTGTTGCACAAATGGTAAATTCGCAAGCTAGTAATATCAAATCAGGTTGGAAGAATATTTTTAGTGTATTCCATTTAGCTGCTAGTGATCAAGAAGAAAGTATCGTTGAATTAGCATTCCAAACAACTGGTAAAATAATTATGGAATTATATGAGAAACAATTTCAATCGATGATTGATTCATTTCAAGATGCTGTTAAATGTTTATCAGAATTTGCATGTAATGCACGTTTTCTTGATACATCAATGGAAGCTATACGTTTAGTACGTTCATGTGCTTATAGTATTAGTACATCGCCCCATTTATTTGCCGAACATGCTGGTATGGAGACTGATGTTACAGTTGCTGAAGATGATCGTATATGGGTACGTGGCTGGTTCCCATTATTATTCTCATTATCATGTGTTGTCAATCGTTGTAAATTAGATGTACGTACACGTGCATTAACTGTACTATTTGAAATAATTAAAACATACGGTGATACATTCAGTGGTCATTGGTGGAAGGATCTATTTAAAATTTTATTCCGTATATTTGATAATATGAAATTACCTGAACAACACACAGAGAAAGCCGAATGGATGACAACAACATGTAATCATGCATTATATGCAATTGTCGATGTATTTACACAATATTTCGATGTATTAGGACCGTTATTATTGGAAGAATTATACTCACAATTGCATTGGTGTGTTCAACAAGATAACGAACAATTGGCTAGATCTGGCACGAATTGTCTTGAAAATTTAGTTAATTCCAACGGTCATAAATTCGATGAAACAACATGGGATAAAACATGTAAATGTATGTTAGATATATTCGATTCAACTGTACCAACAACTCTATTAACATGGAAACCGGAATCAATGAAAACAACAGTCATCATTGAACAGAATGGTGATGTTAAAGGAATTTTAAAGAAATCATCCATCAATTATGAAAAGAATACGAACGATACACAATTATTTGATAGTTTAACAATAAAGAGTGCCGTCCAATTGGAATTGATACAGACAATTGACAATATCGTTTTCTATCCAGCTACATCACGTAAAGAAGATGCTGAAACATTAGCATTAGCAGCTGCTGATATGACTGGTAATGGTAGCATGACAGAATTCCAACGTGAAGAACAAGGAATGTATCAATTATTAAGTTCACCACATTTATTACAATTAACCGATTGTTTACTACAATCGCATCGTTTTGCTAAAGCATTCAATTTAAATCATGACCAAAGGAATTTATTATGGAAAGCCGGCTATCGTGGTTCAGTTAAACCGAATTTATTAAAACAAGAAACACAAAGTTTAGCATGTTCATTGAGGATATTATTTAAAATGTATTGTGATGATAATCGACAGGAGCATTGGTCAATCATCGAAATGAAATTAATTGGTGTTTGCCAGGAAGCTTTGGACTATTTCTTGAAATTGCAAAGTGAAGCCCACCGTGAAGAATGGACAATGCTGTTATTGTTGGTATTGACACGATTACTGAAAATGCCAGATGACCGGGTAAATTTTATTAATTAATTAATTTAATCGATCATCATAATTTAATTATTCAATTGCAGTTCGCCGTTCATGTATCTCGATATTATCCTCTTCTCTGTGAGATAGTTTGTTTCGATTTAAAAGCCGAATTGAGATCAATTCTACGACGAGTTTTCTTAAGAATAGGACCTGTTTTTCACATCACCACAACTACGTAATTCCCGTTTTGTTTCCTTTATTATTATTAATTTTTTTAATTCTAATTAGATAAGAGACTGTTCTAATGTCAAAATTAATTTATTCTTATCGTAGACGTTAAACGCTAATTAAACGAAATTCCAATATCATTAAACGTAGTTTTATACATATTTGGGCTGGATAAATTTTTGTGGAATTTGTTGTTCAAATCTATCGATATTTCATTCGTAATGTCTCTTCTATAAATGCTTCACATTTTTTCCTTCAATAATAAAGCTATTTTAATCAATTCTATTTCTTTTTTTTTGTTGTTGTTTATGTGGTGAAATATGAATTATGTGCCTTCGATTTGACAAAAGAGAACTGTTACAGATTGATTGAAAAATAGGAAATACTGCTAGAACCTCTGCCGTAGTTGCTACTGCTGCTGAACAACTGGTAAGAATTGTCTGTAATTATTTGTAAATGTTGATATGAAAATAATAGTTGGATGTAAATAATCATTTGAAATTACAAATAATTAAGTCTTTATTTAGAAACATTCTATTGTTATATAAGAAATATAGTAATAAAATATATATATTAAATAAGTTCAATTTTGATTTTAAGACACTTTGATACTCAAATTCTAGTCGATTTTATTATTATTTGTCTTGGTGATGGTTGGGATAATCGCGAATTACTCAATAGTGGACTTTTTGCTTTTTCAATAAGGCGTTGCCTATCAGTCGCTATAATCGACATTTGTTCTTTGATTGACAAAACAAAGAATGTATCATGAAAAGCAAAACAAGCCGCTGAGACCTATTCAAAGAAAAAAAAACAACAATAATCTAATCTTGCATTAATTAATCGCACCTACCTGTTGCATTAATCTACGATGCAATTCAACATCTGATTGATCAATAATTCCAGTGTTATGCAGTTCAATAGCACACAATGCGGCATCATTGATTGTTTGGATTAATGTTTGTACTTTGTCGGTTTTAATCAATCTACGTACAAAATAACCACGAACAGCTGCTTGTATAACTTTAGCTGCCCATTCTTGATCGTTTCCATGATGATAGATTAAACGTCTTTTTGTATTCCTGTTATTTTTCAAATTGATTGTATTTTTGTCATCATCAATTATATCCGATATTGGCGTTATTGTATTATCACTTGTTACTGAATAATATAATGATTGACTTGATGATATTGAAAGATTTGATTTTGGTTCATTTTCCGGCCAATTTCCATTTCGTTGTGACAAATTCGTTTTGAATTCTTCGTAATTTTGCGAATGCCGTAATTGTTCATTGTTTTGTTTATCGAGTATTTCGAGAATTTTCGGAATACGATCTGGTGGAAATATTGATAAAATATCGTTTAAAATCGGATCAATATTTGTATGAATTTGTTCAGGTGATGTCTGTTCTACAGGTGCTGTTATTTTAATTTGTTCAACTTTGATATCAGTCTCAACTATATAACTAGGTTGTGTAGGTTCTTTTGATTGCATATTACTACTAATTACTGTTTCAGGTGATATACTTAAATATTCTAAACTAATATCGTTGCTTTGATTTGTTTTTTCTACAACTGCTTCACTACATTTCTTTGCTTCTTTTTCAAGATGTGCTAACAATATTGGACTAGGATTTTCTAATGTATAAGATGCACTTCGTATTAATTTTGGTTTATCTAAAACAGTCTCTTGTGTATTGGAAACATTATTAAATCGTTCACTGGATACATATTCAGAAACTTCAACTGTTTCCCGTGTTAAATTTGGTATTTTCTTTCGATTGATCCCTTGATTATTATCAGTAGCAATCTTACATTCATCAACAGTCATTTGCATTTCCAATGTTCTAGGCTCTGATAATCGTCTCGTAAATGGTTGTAAATTCTGTAAACTATCCATGCATTGTTTGAAGATTTGTTGTCGCATCAATTTTCGTTCTAATTCAATCGCTTTTTCACGATATTCTTGACAT
Organism: Meloe dianella; assembly: GCA_028455855.1. Taxonomy (NCBI): domain Eukaryota; kingdom Metazoa; phylum Arthropoda; class Insecta; order Coleoptera; family Meloidae; genus Meloe; species Meloe dianella. The sequence continues at coordinate 6,805,163 of JAPTHL010000039.1, forward strand.
TCTCGTCGAATATTTGGTGTTAACTAGAAATATTCGTTTATGATGTATTGTTCAATGATAATTTGAAAGAGAAAACAAACTCACCAAAGGTGGAATTATAGGAATTCCATTGATTTTAATACACGAATTATACGATTTCTCAACCATTTTTCTATAATTCACTCGACCTTGTTTGTTTTTTTTTGTTATCTTAAATATTTATCAAAATTGTGACCTCATTTTTATGTTTGTATCTTCCGCAATTGTCAAATTGTACGAGTACCAACAGATTAAAATGAAAATTTCTAAATTCTTTTCGGCTGACGCGCAATTTTCGAAATAAACAGTAGCGTTCGTTAACCCAACAAATTGATAATTGATACAATTCTTTAGGAACTGGAATTTTTTTAGTTATAGGCTATAGTGTACAATATTTTTCATAAATTTGATAGTTGATTATAATTCTTAAAATGACTAATGTGTATAATACGATTGATAAAACAACATAAAATGCAGTCCAATATCCAATACTGTGACTGTGACTATCAACATCTAAATAAATAAAATACATAAAAAATAAATTATTGAATATCATTGTATATATGCATGTATATATTTATACACACACATATACACAACCCACCATCGAATGGTAATTAGATGATTTTAGTAAATAAACAAAGAAAGTCTTTACACATTCGTACTACGACTCGAAAATTTTTCGATTTAACCACATAGACCTGGAACTTCAAGCTTGTGAGGCTGACGTTCTGATCAATTACACAAAATTGTTAAACGTCGCGTCAAATTTCAACGAACTGTAGTACAAAGGCTAAAGTTTTTCATTGTTTACTTATTAAAATCAAAAACAAAATTATCTATAGACAATTTTACGTAGAATTTCATTCACTTTTCAAAACAAATAACTAATATAAAATACTACAAATATATAGATACGCAATTGAAGCGCATATAATCACACAATAATTATTTCTAGTAATAATAGTCGTGCTATATTCTTTTTTCATTATTGTCTATTATTATTATAATTGTATTGTTTCTGGTGTATTATAACGATCTTCAACGGTCATATACATGCCTTCTTCCTCGTATGCAGCTTCATGTTTAGCCAAAATACGTAATAGAGGACGTAATTTCAACCACCATTGCTCCTTCGGAATACGTCGTCTAGAAAATACACAATATTAGATAATAAATATGTAGATAACTAATTTATAAATTACTCGAAATTTGTATGCTCTTTCAATTCAATGAGTGGTGTAAACGCGTATTGCCGCTTAACCATACCCAAAAGACATCCAGATGTTGGACTAGAACCATTACCATCTTTCAATTGTCTTACTAACCATCCAGAAGCTTTGGCAGCCATTTTTGTTGCAAAATTACGATCGAATGGTGATGGAGAACCACCTTGTTGCATATGACCTATGATCAAATTCACAATAAATGTTAACAATTCTTCAATAGAAACATCAATAAAATTTCACCTAATACGTTCATTCGTGCACTAAATAAACCTTTTCCTTCTTCACAATATAAACGATAAATAAATTCTGTATCATAATTATCGGATGATTTTTCATTACGTAAAATTAAACCTCTTTGTACACCTTCAGCCATTTTTGTTGCCATATGATAAACATCTTGTTGTAAATCTTTAATTGTATATTTTTCTTCATAAATATATGCAGCATCAGCACCACCAGCCAAACCAGCTAATGTTGATAAATAACCACAATAACCACCCATTGTTTCAACAATAAATACACGTCGTTTTGTACCAGATGCTGATTGACGTATACGATCGCATATTTCTGTTATTTCATTTAATGCTGTATCACAGCCAAGTGAAAATTCAGTACCTGGTACATTATTACTAATTGTTGCTGGTATAACACAGATTGGTATTTCTAAAGCTGGATATTCAGCACGACATTCGATCAATTCTATACCAGTTTGATATGCCTATCAAATAAAAATTAAAACAATCATAAACGTACTTATGATAGATGGTGAAAGTAATACCTCAAAACCACCAATTATAAGTAAACCTTGAATTTGGAATTCAGTTAATCGAGAAGCGACAAGACCCATTCGATTACCAGGTAGGGTACGTTTTGTACCTAAATAACTACCACCTATACCTACCCAACCGGTTACATCAGACCAACCTAAAAATATTTGATTTTACTAAATTAGAAACATTTAAATCAAAACAAATATACCCATTGGTTTAACATTGCCAGAAATAAGACCTTCGATACCTTCTTGAATACCAAAAATTTCTGCACCTATGTGTATACCATTACGTACAAATGAACGTACAGCAGCATTCATACCACAACATGGTGCACCAATACACATTACACCCAATCTATAACCAGCCTTAAAAAAAATGTTCAATAAAATAAACTTTCAACAAAAATACCACACAAAAAAAAACACTTACAGTTTTCGTATCAGCTGGTGCGTGTAAACGAGTCAATAATTTATAAGTTTCAAGATTTCTTTCAAAAGATCTTCCACGCAATTGTACAGCTAACTCCCATTTTTTATCAGCCATAGCCTTTTATAAGTGAAAATCAATAAATAAATAAAATAATTATGAATTAATTTTTGAATGAAATACTTGAGCGACTGCTTTAGTCTTTTTAACACACTCCATTAATGGTAAACGTATAGCTTGATTACCTTCTAATGTGATAACACAAGCTTCTGATTTTTCATCAGATTCCATTAATGCCATGACAGCTTCAGCTCCCATTCTAGAACCCTACAAATGATAAAATAAATTATTTACAATAATATTTCATTCGGAATAGAACAAACCAAAATTCTATCGAAAGCTGAAGGACTACCACCACGTTGTACATGACCCAAAACCGTAACTCTAGTATCCTGATGTAACTTCTCAACAATAACATCCTTCACAATATCAGCAGTAATAGGTTGACCATTACGATCAATTGCACCTTCAGCCACTATGATAATGTTCAACCGTTGACCACGACTACGTTCCTGTTTTATTTTGGAAAAAATAATAATAATCATAAAATTTAAATGTTATAAATGATATGCAATAAATAAAACCACCCAAAAGCTATTAAAACAAAGTAAATGGTAGACTTATTCATTTCCAAAATGTATAAATAATGAATACCTTTGCTAATATTTCACATAATGGTTCCTGCCAGTTCAACACGCCAGGATCTTCAGGTATAAATATAGCATCAGCCTCACTTGCTAGACCAGCTACTACAGCTAAATAGCTGTAAACATGTGAGGCAATCACTTGATAATTAAATGATTGAAAAATCATTTTTTGAAGTGTTGTCTACCAATTTTTTTTATTTTAAATTGCATGCAAATTAGTAATTCTAGCAATTTGACCATTTCTTATAAACAAATATTAGTTAATATCAACTAAACTACAAATTTTTGATAAAGAAATAAATAAAAGAATAAATAATAAGCGAACATTTTTGTTAATTTAGATTTTCATGCCAAATATAGTTAGTTTATTTCATCAATTTTATTTATGAAATAAACTCGACAATACCTGTTCTAATTTATGGCAAAGACGTCTTTGCCAATCTTCCGGTGGTGGTGCTTCCGGTACAAACATATAATCAGCTTCTGATGTAAGTGCGGAAACAATAGCTAAATACCTATAATTGTTTGATTTTTTTTTGTTAAAGACAAAACACTAATAGTAGACAACACCGAAAATATCGGAGAAAAAGAATAATTTAAAAAAAAAATAAAGATTCATACCCACAATGTCGTCCCATAACTTCCATAATAAATGTTCTTTGATGTGAATAAGCTGTACTACTAATAGCATCAATAGCTTCAATAATTCTACAATTTTACATCAATAAAAATTATGATTTGAAATGTGTAAGTATTATAACCTGTGTAGAGCACTATCAGTGCCAATTGTCATATCAGTACCACAAAAATCATTATCAATTGAACCAACAAGACCAGCTATTTGTAATACACTATATTTATCACGTTGTTCTTTTGTAATTTCGTTTGTATTTAATAATTCATCAAGTAATGAACTCCATTCTTGTCGAAATAAATCAGCACCAGTTAAACTACCATCACCACCAATTACAACTAAATTTGTTATACCGCAATTTACTAAATTTTTAGCCGCTTTCAATCGGCCAGCACGTTCCCTAAAATTTAACCAATTATTGACAAAACAATGGTATTTTGAAAAGTAAAACAATACCTAAAATCAGAACAACGCGCTGATCCAATTACTGTCCCACCAAGATGGATAATTGAACTAACACTAGCCCATGTAGCTTCAATAATGTTATCACCACCATCTACCATTCCTATAATCGAAAATCATGGGACTTTTAAGGCGATTATTAGATTCCAAATAAATACCCTGATAGCCTTCACGGATAAAATAGACTTTGCATCCAAGATAAATACCAGTACGGACTACAGCACGGACAGCTGCATTCATTCCCTAAAAAATACAAATTTTGGGTGGGTCCACAACAATTCAAATTATATAACTTTGCAGTAATTTAAATGTAAATTAATTTAATCAATGTCAGATTTCGCAATATTAGAATCAATAATTTTGCGAATGATTGGTAATGAATTTTTTAGTTTTTATATAACTAAAGATTTACCTGAGAATCACCACCACTGGTAAAGACAGCTATACCTTTGCCCTTATAGGCGCCCCTTTCAATAAATTTATGATGCTGTCCATCTTCCATTTTCAATCACTTGTTTTCTAATTAAAACAGAAACAAAATAAATAGAAATGTTTACCGCTTATAATAGGAACACGAAATTTGGCAATTTTTTTTGAAAATGTCCATTAAAACTGACACAATCAAGCCAACGTGACTATCATTGCAAAAATTCATAATTCAACGTTTTCGATATTAAGTAGGGTTCGATAAGTGAGAATTTTGATAAAATTTGACCCACCTGTCACAGGAGTTTCGAGACGATTTAATTAACACAACTGATAAGACCAAATTCAAATAAAGTTCTGATAAAAAATCGTGGATTCAAGGTGACCTCTGCGCCTATTAGAAAGAGAGAGTAGGGGGTAAGGTTAAAAGAAGGGGCGATTATTCATAAAATCCCAATATTTTGATTGGTTGAAATTGGCAGGGTCAAGACATCCTCCATTCGTTTAAATAAATATGTCAATTATTAAAAGAAACTCATTAAAAATGTGATAAATTGGTCAATTTGTAGTAATTATACAAATAATAATGTTTTTATTTTACTTAATATTTATTGCGCATGTTATCGGAGACTTTTTGACAGATTTTACAATGTTTGCTGATGTCAAATTCATCAATTTTTCAGCGATTTTACCGATTTATCCTCGTTGAATTTAACCACAGAAAGCTAATAATTGTATATAATTTCATTGATCAACTCTAAATTAGCTGGGTTTCACATATCCGTCGTATTTTTAACGATTCATTTTTAATTTCTTATCGATTCGAGCGTAATCTACGAAATTGTTTTGTTGTACAGATACAATCGAAACAAACTTGGCAATGGTGGATAGATCTGGCCGCATATTTGACAGTTCACGTGTTTGACAGACAATTTTCTCGATTTTTCTCGATTCATTAATTAATTCGATCTGATTGAATTTGTTACTTAATAAAATGTCAGAACCATCATCATCTAAAGATTCAGCTGCCACAAAAACACCAATGGTATATATTTGCGGTGGTAAGTTGCGAATGTGAGGTTATGTTCATAGAAACATTTTTTTTTGGTGGAAATTTTGCTCATTAAGAAATTGATATAAATTTCTAATTGTAGAATGCCACAATGAGAATGAGATAAGGCCAAGAGATCCGATAAGATGCAGAGAATGTGGCTATCGTATAATGTACAAGAAGAGGACCAAAAGATGTAAGAATGCATTTATATGTGATTAGAAAAAAAATACATTATTTTTGTTTAATTTCCAGTGATTGTCTTTGATGCCAGATAAACATAGATACTAGATTTCAATTCATTTCAAAAATGTAAATATTTAAATGGATATTTTTTAAGTGGAATAAATCATAGAATTACGTTTTAAATTCTTCTGTATTTCGTTTGAAACCAAGAATATCATCCCAAATTTATTGATTTCCTTAGAAGAGATAGTGATATAAACGAGAATTTTCAAGGTTCTTGCGCAAGGGCATTAACCACTAGAGGGTCAGCTTTAAGCAGGAGATTCAAGGTCGCGTTATGTACCCTCTTCTAACGTTGCAACTTTAGAGACGATCAATAACGAGGGGGATGTAGATACGCAATACGCATGTTATTGGAGTAAAACGCTTCTAAAGGGGAATAGAGTCATTAATTTCTTTCGATGTTGCTTTCTTGTTTATTTTTTACTTTGTTATTTTCATGTCAATTATGACAGCTGCATAACTTTACATAATTTTTGTTTTCGTTTTGTTGATTTAATGAATTCTAATTGAGATTGATTAATGCTGGTGTGCATATGTGTGTGTTTGTACACGTACATGTAGTTGGATGCAATTTCTGTTGCACCACGTGCTGTATATAACACATGACAAGTTTAGTGTTGCGTTGTTGATTTTGGCGGGAGGGCGCCGGGCGTCGCAACGCTCTCCGATACTCCATTAGATTTCAATTCGTTGATTTTCCGATTCTCAACAAATAATTACAATTTATATCGCAAATTAATCGCTGAATTGGATTTTATTATCGTTTAAATAAATGCACTTTGATTACAATTATTAGAATAAATAAATTGCGTTGGTGTTACGCAACGGTAAACCCTATTAGAACTTGACGCAAGCGCATCATATACCATCATCATCAGCTCAAGAGCTATCCAGACATCTAGGTATCCAAAACAAGTGTTCTCGGCGACAAAAGACAACAAAAACAAGTGAATATAAACAAACGAATGTAATGTGCAATGTTGATTATGTTTTAATGGACAATTACGAATCGATTCGGATTAATTATAGTGTATGTCAAATATGGGATTAATTTGTTTTATTTAGGTACGTATTAGATATAGAAATTAGATTATATCGAAAACATCGCATTAGCCCCCACCGGTAGTGTCGCTTATTTTGTTTGTGTGTGCGTGTCTATATTTTCAATATAAATACGTGTATTATTGTAAGTTTGATAAATACGTTTGTGTGTGTGTGTGTGTGTGTGTGTGTTTTGTATGTTGTTTTAAGCCGGCGGCATAGCCTTGAATTTGATTTTTTTGAAAAACCAAAATAAAAATGGTCCATTGATTTGTTGCGGCTAATACGCACACAAAGGAACAAGGGGGAAAGTTAATTTAACCGGGATGATGGTCAACCATCGCGCTCATTTTTATTTTGTTTGTGTAGTTTTGATAGTTTTTTAGTTTTGCGGGGCAAGAGGAATTAACAACATTTTATTGTCCAAATGCATATAATAATGTAATCTTGACAAGATGTCGGTTTTCCGTTCACGTCACCGCGCTTCCCCCATTTCGCTTGTTTATCATTAATTATTATAAAAAGAAAAACCAACAGTTTCCATATAAACAACATTGCACAAGAATAATTATAAATTGTTTATTACATTAAAGACATGGAGAATTTCCCATTATTTTCTATTGGCGGCGGCGCCGGCGGGGGAAAAAACAATTGAATATATTATGAAATATTGTGGAATTATGGTGCGTGTCTTCTTTTTTTCCCCTCCGTATTTTTAATTAGTGGATGGGGGAAGACCCGGTGTGAAGAGCGCGCCAAAATCGATCGATTTTCAAGGCCATGGCCGAAGGGTTGTTTCACCGCACTTGTTTTTTTTGTTTGTTCAGCCCTTCAAATAAACGATTTTTTTTTTTGATTGTTTCAGATTGAAAACAATGTCAGCTGGTACAGAATTAAAGAATATGCAGCCAAGTATATCCCAGCTGCTACCCGATATAACAACATTAAGTCTTATTGGCCATCGAAATTCAGTGACAAATTCACATTTAAATCATCATACAACAACAATGCAACAACAATCATCTAATGGTAATTTGTTTGTTTTCATCGAATGTTGAACGAAATGCATCGAAATTATTGTTGATTTGTTGATAAAATATAAATCAAGTATTTACAAGATAAATTCATATAAATATTAACGATTTCGAACTATTATTTTTACACATTTCTAAATCTATATATATAAGATTATTATTAGTTATACTATGCGTAAGTGTTAAGGTGATGATAAAACAATTATTCCGGATTTGGCGATGATCTATACTCGTCTAAACATCAATTGACTGACATTGTTTTACAATAGAATCGTAACAATAGAACAATAAAAAAAATGGGGATATTTGCTAATAAACAATTTCTATTGTTAGAATCGACATTTATTTTCATTCGTGTCACATCGTTCCAGCAACGCTTTGATTAATAAGAAAAAAACACATCGTATCAGTTCCCATACAAATCGTATCATTTCATAAATAATTGATGGATTCAGTGTGACTTATTCAATGGTACTTAAGTAAGATTAACTGAATTATTTTTAGTTTTGGTAAATACATCCGCAGTACAATGCACATAAACGCATGTAAAACAATCAACGTTCATAATTCTGTTCTTTTCATATTATTTCGTTGGTATTGTTTCATTCATCTGTAGATAAATTCATTGTTTATCTAGTTATATAGAAATCGAGCGTGTGTGTGTGGCGAAGCCACATTAAAATTTTGGAAATATACTCGCTTGTGAGCGCATGTTTAGTCATGTACACTCCCCTTTACAATTCTAAAGGCAAGTTCACACTTGAATGCTCATGCGGCGAATATTTATCTATATTCGATTGAAAATTCAGAGGTATACAACATTTATTTACATTTATACTGAATACGGAAAATTCTGTTTCAATGATTGTAGACACGATTATTTTTGTGGAAAAAAACAAATTCATTTTTATCGGCGAATTGTGTGACCCATTTGTTTAAGTACCGCTGTTTTTAAATGTCTAGTTTGTAGCATGATGAAAATAGGTGTGGAGGGGCAATTGTTTAACACATGCGCAATAATCAATGGTAGTTGTCTAATTGTATGACGTCAGAGGTTGGATTGCAAATGTCCGCCTATCCTCACAACTAGATAGATCGGTTTTTGTACAGAATTAGTGGTGTGTTAATAGTGTGCTTGTGTGTTTTTTTTATAAATAAGTTAATTTTAGGATGTACCCTGGATCTGGAGGCCGTAAGTTTCCATAAAATTTGTTCAACAAACACATTTAAGCTTAAAAATGATTTTGGTGTTTTTTCTTATTATAAAAAGGTAGCTTTTGTCGTCTACGCTTTTGTCGTTTAATAGAAAACCAGTGTGCATGTGTTGCCCAAAAAATATGTGTATATTGTATGGTTTTGTTTAGATATGAAACAATTTAATTTTTAAACGTATTCCAATCAAAATCACTTTTAATCAGATCTATAATTTATAATCGATGGAATTATTGATTTTTATTCTTTTGTTTTATTGTCTATGGTGTTGTGATCGTAGCAAAATAAGGGCGACTTAACCTATGAGGCCCAGTGCTGTTTCAGAATAAGGTCATGCGTTTTCTTCCATTTCCCCCATTTTTCACCCATTTACAAATTGACCCAATTTCCATCTATAACAATGATTTATTTAAATTTGGCATTATTTACAAAATTTCCAAATTTTTAACAAATTTATTGTAGTAAATTTTTGGCAAATTTACAAGACTTCTTATAAGCAGCATCATTTATAATATTCAAATTATTCTTATGTCATTTTTATAGATTTTTTTCTGTACTGTTTGTTAAAAAATGGTAGATTTTCATTATTTCGTTTTTGTGATTCTTCAGCTGTCAATGACTGCAAGTACGAGATGGTTCGTTGACCTTTCTGCATTTCAGTTCTGGTGTCTTGCTTATATCAACGATGTCTTTATTGATTTAATCCGGACCTGGATTATTTTAATTTTTACATGAATACAATGAAAAACGTCGTAATTATCATGAAATCTTTAAATTTCTAGGTCAGTTATATATGCATAATGTTTTAATTCTAGATCTTTTAGACATTTGTTATTTCGTTTCTATAATTAGCCAAATGTAGGAATTCTTACAAAAACTACCCCCTACGTTGATGATCGATGTAGACTAGAAAGTTACGTGTATAGACAATGGAATTTTGTTGTTGTTGTGAATATTTGCTTGTTTGTCTTCTAAATAAACTAATTTGGTTTTCTTCCCTCGATGTTCTCATATCGATAAAAGAAAACAAAACAATTAATAACTTAAAATCGATTTCAGAATAAACGGAATCGATCATTTTTTCCAAATATTCATAATTATACACATTAGAAATAATTGACTTTTTAGACTTTAAACTTTGGATAAATTACAAGTTATGAATGAAATTTATACAAAAAAATAATAATAAATAAATGAAAGGGCATAACTGTAGTTGGCAGTTATGTTTGTTTATAATATAGTTCAATGAACTTTATCGTAGTTTTTGTGTTTTATAAATAGTTTTTCCAAAATTATAAATTTTCGCAAAACTATTTGGTGTTTTGTTTAATTGAATGTGTACAAAAACATTTGTGTTTTGTTTATACAGATTGTCTTGTAAGTAGCGAAAGATTATTGTTTACTTTTGGTTTATTTTATGATTCTGTTTCTATTAAATAGAAACAATACGATAGTAAAATCTTATACAGGACGTGTATTCAATAAAGCATGAAGAAATTTTCAAGTCTATAAATTCGTTGATCCAATGACTCGTTTTACAGTATTGCAAAATAAGCTGGAGGTGTATATTTGTATGTATGTTTGATATAAAGTTTACGTAATGTTAATTACAAAAAAAAACTAGTGGTTTCATTAATCAAAGGGCAAACAGTATGTGGAGAATATCTCATTACATTGGCTTTTATAATATGTACAGAAATACTTTCATGTCTGTTTTTTGCTTTCATTATTACTGTTTTTATAGCAGAGTTAATTTTTAATAAGTAGAAACAGTAACTTATTGATTGTGTTATTTATTTCAATTGTGAAACATGAGCCGTTAGTTGAAACAATTATTGTATGAATTGATAATAAACCTACTTTCATTATTATCACTAGTTGACATTCAACACGTATGATTTTCTTAAAAATTCTTTATTTTTTTAAGATCATTCTGATAAATAAACTGGTTGAAGAAAATGTGTTACATTGACTTTATGGTTTATTTGATTATTTATCTATTTATTTATTGTTTTTGTTTAAATTAATGACCACATTGAAGCTCAATTTTTCTCTAGCTTTTTTTATTTATTTATTTTTCGCATAAGCGCATGGGCTTTTTTCCAGAATCTTGGCAGACCAGCCCACCTCGACAAACAGCAAGTCCAACCTCCCAAACCACATTTACGGACCCATTATCAGGTAAATTAATGAATTTAAATTGATAATTATTTATTTATATTTAGGTTGATAATATTGTTAGTTTTTAAAATACCAATTTACAAGATGAAGAAGAAATCTGGTAGAAAAAGTTCAGAGGACTTGCTTAGAGTTTTAGGGACCTTTTTTCATTTCATCTATTATGATTTATTCCATTGTATTCATTCATTTATGTTATTTGGAATAAAAATCAATATTAAAAGAAAATAATCAAGGTTTATAAATGATAAATTGATAGATTTTATCAAAAAGATGAAATAAATTTTAGCTTTTGCTTAATCGAACGATTATTTTTTACAATTGTACGTTTGCTGTCCTTTGCATTTAGTCATTATAAAAATTTGTAATAATTTCACTTTTTATATGATGTATCATTTATCAAATATATCGACATTCACGGGGTTAACTGATTTTAATTTAAATGTTCAAACGGTTATCGATCAAAATTCAACGCAACAATCTTTAAACGTTTTCTAATTCTTTTTGTTTTACATCATAGCACCCGCAACCGGAACTGCTTTGGGCACAACAACGTCAGCAGTTGCAGTAGTAGGCACTACAAGTACAACATTAGCAACAGTTTCACCACCAACAGATCCACCAGTTTTCCAATGTCCACGACGACCAAATTTAGGCCGGGAAGGTCGACCAATCGGTCTAAAAGCAAATCATTTTCAAGTAACAATGCCAAGAGGTTTTGTCCATCATTATGATGTTAGCATACAGCCTGATAAATGTCCTAGAAAGGTTTTTATTTAAATAGAAAAATTCTTGTTTATTTTTTATTTATTTAATAAATTCGATTTGTTCAATGTAGGTTAATAGGGAGATTATTGAAACTATGGTACATGCATATGGAAAAATTTTTGGTAGTTTGAAACCAGTTTTTGATGGTAGAAATAATTTATATACACGTGATCCATTACCAATTGGAAATTCACGTGAAGAGTTAGAAGTTACATTACCTGGTGAGGGTAAAGATCGTTTATTTAGGGTAACAATAAAATGGGTTGCCCAAGTATCTTTATATGGCCTTGAAGAAGCTTTAGAAGGACGTACTAGACAAATACCGTATGAGGCTATATTAGCTTTAGATGTTGTTATGAGACATTTACCATCAATGAGTTATACACCAGTTGGTCGTAGTTTCTTTAGTAGTCCAGAAGGTTATTATCATCCGTTAGGTGGTGGTCGTGAGGTTTGGTTTGGTTTTCATCAATCAGTAAGGCCAAGTCAATGGAAAATGATGTTAAATATTGATGGTTATTATTTAAAATATTATTTATAAGATTTTTCAGGTGATTAAGTTGTAAATTTTATAGTGTCGGCTACTGCCTTCTACAAAGCACAACCAGTTATCGAATTTATGTGTGAAGTATTGGATATTCGGGACATTAATGAACAAAGAAAACCATTAACAGATAGTCAAAGGGTCAAATTTACAAAAGAAATTAAAGGTTTAAAAATTGAGATTACCCATTGTGGCACAATGAGACGGAAATATAGAGTATGTAATGTGACTCGAAGGCCTGCACAAATGCAATCGTAATTATATAATTTAAAATTGAAATAATAATAAAAATAATGATTTCTATTATAAATTGTAGATTCCCTCTTCAGTTAGACAATGGTCAAACTGTTGAATGTACAGTAGCAAAATATTTCCTTGATAAGTACAAAATGAAACTACGATATCCACATTTACCATGCCTCCAGGTTGGTCAAGAACATAAGCACACTTACTTACCACTAGAAGTCTGTAACATTGTGGCAGGTCAACGATGTATAAAGAAATTAACGGACATGCAAACATCAACTATGATCAAAGCAACGGCGAGGTATATATTTTTTTTTCATTTTTATATTATTTAAATATTAATTATATCAATTAATTGTATTGATTTAGATCTGCACCAGATCGTGAACGTGAAATTAATAATTTAGTTAAACGTGCTGATTTCAACAATGATCCCTATGTACAAGAATTTGGATTGACAATAAGTAATAATATGATGGAAGTTCGCGGCAGGGTTTTACCACCACCTAAATTACAATATGGTGGTCGTGTAGCTTCCCTAAGCGGACAGGTGGGCTGGCACGTTAGTTTCAAGTTGATTTTTTCTTTTATTTCCCCGTTATTAACATTAGTTTGTAAACAACTGTACTCAGTTTAAAAGTTTTCGTTTTGTTATTTTGTTTCTTCTGTCTGTCTTTGTAGATGAAGATTATTTTGATGATAAAGCATATCCGAGATTATATTGAATGCATCGAATTGTCTCTAATTTAAGCCTTTTTTTTACACAAACTGTTTTAACTGATAATAATCTAAGGATCTGAATAATGTTCTGGAAAGTAGCCTCTATTTGCCTTTTTTTCCAAGTATATAATCACATTGTTTTTATTTGTTTTTTAAATTGACTTAAGTACAGTTTAATACTACGTATATGCATGGTTTCTGAAACTTATCTGTGTTTTTATTACAATTGTATATATTAATCATCATGTAAGGGTATGTGCCAATTTCAGAGTAAACAGCAAGCCATGCCCAATCAAGGTGTATGGGATATGCGTGGTAAACAATTCTTTACTGGTGTTGAAATACGTGTATGGGCTATAGCATGTTTTGCACCACAACGTACCGTACGTGAAGATGCATTAAGAAATTTCACACAACAATTACAAAAGATCTCAAATGATGCTGGTATGCCTATAATTGGGCAACCATGTTTTTGTAAATATGCAACAGGACCAGATCAAGTTGAACCAATGTTTCGTTATTTAAAATCAACTTTTCAGTCTTTACAACTTGTTGTTGTTGTATTGCCTGGAAAAACGCCTGTCTACGGTTTGTTAATTACTTACGATTATTTTAATGAAATCAATTAAATTCATTGTTCTTTTTTTTCAAATTTAGCTGAAGTTAAGAGGGTAGGCGACACAGTATTAGGGATGGCCACCCAATGTGTTCAAGCCAAAAACGTCAACAAAACGTCACCTCAAACACTGTCGAATTTATGCCTGAAAATTAATGTAAAATTAGGAGGAATCAATAGTATCCTTGTGCCATCAATTAGACCAAAGGTGCTTGATCCTTTTCTTTTTAGTATAGAAAAATTAAAAACAAATAATTCCCTTTGGTAGATATTCAATGAACCTGTCATATTCTTGGGTGCTGATGTGACTCATCCACCAGCTGGCGATAATAAGAAACCATCAATAGCAGCTGTTGTTGGTTCAATGGATGCACATCCATCACGTTATGCTGCTACTGTTCGTGTCCAACAACATCGACAAGAGATTATACAAGAATTAAGTTCAATGGTACGGGAATTATTAATAATGTTTTACAAATCAACAGGTGGTTATAAACCACATCGGATAATTTTATATCGAGATGGTGTTAGTGAAGGTCAATTCTTACAATTATTACAACATGAATTAACAGCAATACGTGAAGCATGCATTAAATTGGAAGCTGATTATAAACCGGGCATTACATTTATTGTTGTACAAAAACGACATCACACACGTTTATTCTGTGCTGATAAAAAGGAACAAAGTGGTAAAAGTGGGAACATTCCAGCCGGCACCACAGTTGATGTCGGTATTACACATCCGACTGAATTCGATTTTTACTTGTGCAGCCATCAAGGTATACAGGTAATGATCATTGTTTCTTTTTCTTTTTTAATAATATTTGATGAAAGATAAATAAATTGTTGGAAAATTATAGGGTACATCACGACCATCACATTACCACGTCCTTTGGGATGATTCCCATCTTGATTCTGATGAACTTCAATGTTTAACTTATCAGTTGTGTCATACTTACGTTAGATGTACACGATCAGTTTCCATTCCGGCTCCAGCATATTATGCTCATTTGGTTGCGTTTAGGGCTAGGTATCATCTTGTTGAAAAAGAACACGATAGGTATATTTCAAAAATTTATTATATTTATAATTATTTTAATAATAAATAAACGCTATATAGTGGTGAAGGTTCACATCAATCAGGATCATCAGAGGATCGTACACCAGGAGCTATGGCTAGGGCAATCACTGTACATGCTGACACCAAAAAAGTTATGTATTTTGCTTAAAAGATTTCTTTTCAAAATGGATAGGTGGCAATGTTAATATTTATAGATACCGTTCAGAACAATTAGGAATTTACAATTCAAAATTAATATGTTCTCTCTTTGTATGGGAAGGTATCTGTGTTTATAATTGTGTCGTTCTTAAAACAAATTTAACTAGATTTTCTTCAAAGAACAAAAAATTAAAAAAACAACAACAAAACAAAATAATTCGTCATTTAATTTTATTATCATTGTAATTATTATTATCATTATTAATAGGATCTCGTTTCAATTGCAACTATATTAAGATTTGTAATTATTTAATTTTATTAAATAACAAACAATTATGTTTGGAATGAATTTTTAATGGAAATCGGAATAATGTACAAATTCTTTATATCAAAAAAAAAACAAACAAAACAATGCCATGTGATTCATATTAAGTTCACACTATGTTTATATTTATAAGAAATGAAAAATTTACCTTGTGCAAATTGACGGAGTATTTATCCCCATAATTGTTTGTTATAATGTTTACTAATAATAAGAGATTGTAATTTTCTCACTCAAGAAAATTAAAATTGATAAACAACAACAAAACAGTACATAAATATCATATAATTTTTTTTTATTTCGGAACGAAAAATTCTTGATTTTTATGTATTTTTCCACTCATAGATTCCAAAAAAAAAATCAATTATAATTCCATTAAATTTATTATGAAAATTCCAATCTCTATATCTTAAATACTTAGGAATATTTATTTGATGCCAATCGTAATGCAATTTTATTGTTGATTTAGCTTATACGTAAAGAAGCACTTTATTATTAAAATTATCACATTGTGGTAATTCACACAGTAATTCCAGGTGCTGGTGCGATATCAAACAAAACAAAAAAAAAACAATTTTTATGTATAGATAATAAAAACAAACACAAACAAATTTAACGTTATTTTTTAATTGATTACGATATGTAATTTATCCAAAATCAATCAATTATTAATTATCGATGAAGTTGTGTTAACTACAAATAATAATAATAATAATGAGAAAAACAAATCATGGTTAGGTTTAAAAAAAAACAACAACATTATTAATTAGTCATATATTTGCATATCATTTTTCTTTTGTTTCGAACACGAAGAAGAAAGTCGAATCAAGATTTTTATTGTTTAACTTTTAATAAATTATATGCTTAAATGTACCTAAAATCGAATTTTCTTTCCAAATACACCTTTAAATTTTTTATTAATTAATCTTGTACTTTATTGAAACAATAAATTATTGATTTAATTTGATTGTTATGTGGATGTTTTCCCTGTTTCGTTTCAATTAAATGTCGAATCTTTTCGTTTAATTTACTCTAAAAAAAAACAAACTAAACGCACAATTATTTTGATTTTATTTTATGTATGTACTATGTAATATATATGAAAAAATATATTAATAATTACATGTTGTATTGTGTGTATAGTAGATTTATTTGCTACTGCCGTTGATGACAATAGTGTGAATTGTTGGGAAATATTTAACAATAGAGAGAATTGTGGGGTGGTTTTGTTTAAATGAATCTGCTATGCTATAATCAAACAAAAATCTGAATTTTTAAATGTGTGAAGAACACATTCTCGATAATTCCAATTGTGTTGTTTGATTTTTGAAGTGTTTTGATCCTTATTGTGAAGAAACACTATTTTGTTTTTTTTTGGAAAACGCGAAAAAATGTATGAAAGCAGCAAATTGATGAATAAATTTAATTCCAGTTTTGAGACGATTTTGATTCATTTAAAAAACTTCCTAGATTTTATTTATTTTATTTGCAGAAAACAGAATTGGATGCCAAAAGTCAAGGATTATGTTGAGAAATTTTTGGATTTTGTAACAAGTCTATTGACGTGCGTCAATACTGGTTGCTGAAATCAACATAATTCAAGCAATACTTTTGCTGGTTTTCCCATGAACCCTGCGTAAGTTGACCCATCCCAATTTCGCTCATATTTACTTAATTGTTTCAGGGCGACATTACCCGGATGGACGTGGCGGCGTCAGAAGCCACAGAAAAGTTGGTCGATTGCTGCGTGCATCATCGATTTTCTACACATTTAGGTTTGCCAAAAATCGGGTTTGTAGAACAAATAGAAAATAATCTGTTATTTGTTTTTGATTCTATCATCTTATCATGAAATTTTGAACTTTATTAACCTTCTTTCGACATCTACAATTACAGTTACATTTAAGTAATGTTTGATTTAAATTACAAAAAAACATCGCATAAAGAACTTTTGAAATAGCGTCAATAATTCGCATCAGTCCACTATTGGTTCCCTACCATCCATCATCAATACAGTCTCAACCAATCATCCATGGTCGCTCCCATCTGGCCACTTGTTTCATTTGTGGGAATTTGACCTAATTTGAATATTTGTCGCGCAGTGTCGGAACAGTGTGTAGCAGCATAACGAGAGAATAAAAGAATTTCAGTCGCCGATTCGGATGCGATCAGTACAGTTAAATTTTCTTTTAATTCCCGTTTAATTAATAATACTCGTCGTATTTATAATATTTGTGGATTTACTATATAAATAACGATTTCTTCATGTCCTCCAAATCATCTGCGACTCTTCGGTCATAGTGTTGTTGGAATTTCTTATAATTCTCTTTAAGGATTCTCTTGTTGATTGTTCCTCTTACAGGTAAGGGGTTGAATGAGAATTTTCGTTTGTGTGTGAGAGTTTTTTTTTAATTTGAGCAGTCGAAGCTCCACAAATTCGTTGCGATCATTAAAAATCATAAAATTTATGGATGTAGGTTCGGTATTTTTTAATTAAATTCGGACGGCAATTCGCGATTAACTGTTTAAATACAGTTTAACCTGATTTTAGTGGTCCGGGTAAGATTGTCAAGAAATGTGTGTAAATATTACAATTCCATTCGCATACCGGAAATCAATTTCACCACCCATTCTAAACAATTTAATTGATTAATTAATTAATTTAAAAAAAAACCTAAAATCCAAAGTAATTTTTGTTAAAATATTAAAAATAAATTGGAACTAACTATTAGAAGTGTTATCAATAACAATGTCACGGAAAATAATTAAATAATATTGATAAATAATTGAGGAAATTAACACGACATTCTATGCAATTAAATTCAACAGTAATTTATGAATATTTACAATTTTCATCACATATTTACCAATGTACACAATTTCTATACGCTCAACTGCGCTTTTCTCTAAATACCTGATATTGTCAAGGTGCCGATGCGATTTCAACAGTAAAAGCGCCAACAATATTGCTGTGTGGTGTCTACGAAAATTTCGTAGACTTTCCGTGAGACTGCCAACCAGACCGTGGCAAATATTCGATTTGAAACCAATGAAAATTACTCTTCAATAGATGGCTTGTTCTGTTATTGTAGCAGTTAAGTTGGCCAAAACAAAATCAATCAAAACATATACATTTGTCCGGTATTCTATCATTAACGTTATTTATTGGGGCACACTTGATTGTTTTAATTAATAAAATCCATGTTAATTGTTAATCAAGTAAGCTGGCAAATCCAGATATTGTTGGAATTGGTACCTTTCACTAGTCTTTTTTTTTGTAATTTGAGAAAACCCACAACTTTGATTGTCTTCAGAACTAGCTCTATCACTTTCTTTTATTTGTACTGAACGTTATTTCCGCGTTATTGTCTTGTCCTTGTTTTCATAGTGAAATAATTGTAAAAAACCACTAATTATTCGAACTTCTAAGGTTCAAATGGCTGCGCCTTCTTACTTAATAATAATTAACCGTTTTTCCCTGTTATAATTGTACTAATTACAATTATAAAATGGAATTCTTTGAAAATTTGTTTGTCGTGTACCAAAAAATAAAACGGTCGTAAACAAAGAATTATATTGTTAGACATGTCGTGTGACGGTTCTTGGAGAAAGTCCATCATTCATTACCACTTCAAGACTATTAAAAATCCGAAGTAGTACCACCAAAACAAACAATAACAACAACAATACTTTTTCAACCGGATCTTTGATAATATGTTGATGACCATCAGAATTGTCGATGGTAAATTCCATATTTCCATGTAAAAATTTCATTTTGATACGTTTTTTGTTTATGTTAAGAACACAAAATTGGATGTTTCCAACAGATTGAGTCAAAGACCTGGTTAAAGAAAAGTGAACAGTTGTTTATTTGTTATAATAACAGTAATAATGGTGTGGTTCGTTCAAACCAATCAAATCAATTCAAATTACCATTAGAGATATTATAATTATAATAATGATGATCGTAATTGTTTTTTATTGTTCATGCGGGAGAAATCATGTCTGGAATGTTATTTATATGGTCATGGTCGTTTATTCATCATTTGAAGAAAGTAGCAACAGTAATAATAATGATAATCATCATCATCATTCATCTGAGGAACACTTTATATGATGGATATCTGTCTTTATCATTTTTCTAAATTTCATTTCTGTCCATCGAGACAATAGCGATAACAGAATATATCAAAAATGCTCTGCCTGATTATTATTATTTTTAATTAATCAAGTTAATTAATAATAATAATAATGGAAAAATTGTATAATATTTATAATGATGTAGAAATTTGTTAAAAGTTTCACTTTTTCCATTCTCATTAATATTCAGCTTCATGTTTAATGGAATTTCATATTTTACTATCTAGAATTTTCTGTAAAATAAAAAGCAACTTTTCAGCCCATTTTCTAAATAAATAGATCGTTGATTTCTATATACATGGAAACTCTATGATAAAATCATGTCTTTTTAATTGTGTTTAGATGATCTTAAGTTTATCTACTAATGGACTAATTATCTGTTGCTATTTGCATATATTTATTTGTTGATAAGGGGGACCTTTTGCCATTCTTTGTCTTCAGTTCAACTTGTTATTAAAGTGAATTTCCGTATTTTTTTGTCATAATCATTATCGTTATTATAAAATTTTTCATCAGGAGTGGATGAAGTCGAGTGGAACTCTAAA
This sequence comes from Meloe dianella, assembly GCA_028455855.1. Lineage (NCBI taxonomy): Eukaryota > Metazoa > Arthropoda > Insecta > Coleoptera > Meloidae > Meloe > Meloe dianella. The sequence continues at coordinate 6,825,723 of JAPTHL010000039.1, forward strand.
CTAAAACTTGTTTAGCTTATTGTGTAAATCGCAAGTGTTGTAGGTGTTCCACCGGCGTCCAGTTCAACATCTTTGAACATTTGCTTTCTTCGAAAACGGAGTTCAATGACAAACACTAATATATTCGTGTATTCACAAAGACGTAGCAAGTGTTCGCAATACTGGATTTGTTCCTAAAGCTGGTACAATCGGGAAATTCTGTTATTCTAAGGGCGGACCTTCTGCATTGATACAGTGTTCAGCTCAGCTCTAGCAAGTCTCCCTTCCCCACAGCATTGTCGAAAATAGATTTCCCTTGTCGCTCTTTGTGGCAAGGCGCATTTTTACAACTACCTCTATACTGACGTCTACTGGTGAAAATTTATTGCGCCTTATTCTGCAATAATTTATCTAGTGAGTAATTTATTTATATGATAAAAAAGGCAGTTTAGTACTAGACACGTGATCAATTTTGATGGTGAACACGCAAAGAACGTTCCCTGCACAATTCAATGATATGTGAAAGTTTGTTTTGAACTGGTATAGCATACCCCAAAAGTATCCATCAATATCTCCATAGTTTTTCGCTTTTAATTGTTGTGAAACTTTCCCAAAGATATCGCAAAAGAACGTCATAACATGTGATAAACGACACAATTTTCGTTTGATCGGGCACATTGATAACGCAGTACTTGTTTTGTTGAAATAATACGTTATTTGTTTAAACAAATTCGACCATGAACTTCAATAAACCAAATTCTAGATTGTTGCTGTTATATGTACCAAATTACATCAAATATTAAAATAGATCTTTCTGCATTATTGATTTTACGACAATAAAACAACATGCTATTTCCTGCAATAAAACCGAATCATGAACAAATAAAAACAAATCTATTGAAACATTGCTGGTGAATACAAAGATAATTCAATTCTTTAATTTCTGTGATTATTTTCCAGATTAGCATGATCAGTGCACCGTTTCAATCATCAACATGGTGTACCATAGTAATCATGATATATTTTATAACAAAAATAAAAGGTAATTTTAATATCAATTTTTTTTTAATCTAAATCAATTGATTGATGCTTTTTTTTGTTGTTGTTTGATTGAAGGTGCGCCGATCATAATAAATGCGTACTCCCCCAATGATACATCAGAAGAATTATTTCAAGATGATTGGGATTATCGAATGGAACAAAACAAAACGCCAATTTTAAGTGAAATTATACGCAATCATACTTTACCACCATTATTTAACGCAAGTGTACGAATATTACCATTGACGAAATAATAAATAATTAATAATAAATAAATAATTGTAGGGTCGTCTATTATGGGAGTTGGATCAAGAGAAAACAACACATTTGCCACAATTTGTTGATAAAGCATTGAAGCTATTGAATTTGAAACAAGTGGCTTTCGAAATTGAGAATTCTGTCATGTCGAAAGTGTCTTGTACGGCATGTAAAGCAGGTATTATTGACAATAAAATCGACGGCGGCGGGGGAAATAAACAAAACGAACACTAATGAATAATTTCAAACAGGTGCTGGTCTACTGCAACACTATATTAAATCAGGTAAATCAGAGAAAGAGATTAAGAAAACCATCTATCAGTTTTGTGTAAATTTGAAAATACAATCGCCACGTGTCTGTGATGGTATCACCGAATTGTTTGCTAGCGAAGTGATTTATGTTTTAAGTAAAATCAATATCGGTAAATGTTTGATTTATTTTAAAGAAATTTTAGAAAAGAATTTATAGATTTTGTTTAGGACCAGATGAGGTTTGTAGTTTTGTAATTGGTGATGCTTGTGGTGATGTTTATAATCCCTATCATGAATGGGAAGTTATCTTTCCACCTGTACCAAAACCAACGATTATCGAACAGAAAATACCGGAAGTCAGTTAAATAATTTTGTGATTAGAAAACGTTTTTAATTGTCTTAATTTTAGGCCAATTCACCAACATTCAAAGTTTTACATTTATCTGATACACATTATGATCCTTATTATATGGAAGGTGCTAATGCTGATTGTACTGAACCTTTATGTTGTCGATTAACAAACGGTTTATCAACAAATAAAGAACAAGCAGCTGGAAAATGGGGTGATTATAGAAAATGTGATACACCGAAAATCACTGTCGATAATATGCTGAAGCATATCCAGGAGACGCATCCTGTAAAATAATAAATCAGTGTCCAGAATCATGCAGAATAATTATATTGAATCGAATCTTTGCAGGATATTGACTATATTTTATGGACCGGTGATCTGCCACCGCACGATATATGGAATCAGACACGTGACGAAAATTTGAAAATCATCAAAGAAACCGTTAAACAAATGTACGAAATGTTTCCAGGTGTTCCAATATTTCCAGCTTTAGGTAATCATGAATCAGCTCCAGTTAATAGGTTTGTTGCTGTTGTTTTTTTTTATCATTGATCAGTTCCGTTGTGTTTCATATTTTGAATTGTTGAATTGTGTGTTCAGTTTTCCACCACCGTATGTTGATAATCCTGAAAGTTCGATTGCATGGCTTTATGATGAATTGGATGCACAATGGCGCAAATGGTTGCCTACCTCAGTTAGTAATACAGTCAGACGAGGTGCTTTCTATTCAGTTTTAGTCAGGCCTGGATTTCGTTTGATCTCATTAAATATGAATTATTGCAACAATAAGAATTGGTAGGAAATTTAGCGTGTTTTTTTAATCTGTAATTACATCTAGTTTATCCCGTCATTCAGGTGGTTGTTACTCAATAGTACTGATCCATCAACTGAGTTGCAATGGTTCATTTATGAATTGCAAGCAGCCGAATTTAATGGTGAAAAAGTCCATGTTATCGGTTATTTTAATTGAATTAAAACGATTTAATGATAAAATTAATTGGATAATTGTAATTTTAGGTCATATACCACCAGGCCATTCGGATTGTTTGAAAGTATGGTCGCGTAATTATTATGCTATTATTAGTCGTTATGAAGGTACAATTGCATCGCAATTTTTCGGCCATACACATTTTGATGAATTTGAAGTATTTTATGATCATAAAGATTTAGGTGAAAAATTGCGTTATTATCATCATTAATTAATATTTAATCTAATTAATATTTGAATATAGCACGACCAATTAATGTGGCTTATGTTGGACCATCTGTATCACCATATTACGATTTAAATCCAGGTTATCGAATTTATTATATTGATGCTGATCATGAGAAAACTACACGAGTAAATTCATCAACAATTAATTTTATTAATTAATTATTACTAATTGAACATTTTAAGGGTGTTATTGATCATGAATCATGGACGATGAATCTTAGAGAAGCAAATATTTACGGTTATCCCATTTGGTTTAAATTGTATTCAGCACGACAAGCGTTTGGTATGGATGCTTTACGGCCAATTGATTGGAATGAATTAATTGAACGTATGACAAATGATTCGAAACTGTTCGAATTATTCTACAAGTGCGTCTTGTTTAATAGTGTTGTTTTTTATTGTGAAACTGAAAAATCACCCCCCTTTTTTTGTAGGTATTTCTATAAAGCCAGTCCTGTGCGGCCTAGTTGCGATATGGCTTGTAAAAAAAAGATTTTATGTGATCTTCGATCAGGTCGATCGCATGATAGACGGAATTTATGTCAAACTATTGAATCAAGAATCGATTCAACATCTGGTAACACATGGAAAGATTGGTTTTACAATACAATCTCTGTATCGTAAGTATAAACGTTGGCATTCGATAAATAAATCTATTTAAAATCGCTATGAGGATTTATTTAGTGAATACCATCGATATTTTTCTATCTATCAAACAACTAACACTTACGGGTTGGTATCTCTAATTTGCTTAATAATATTAATAAAAAACAAAACACATTTGTACATAACTTTGGTATTTCTTATAGCTCGGTGTAAGGTCTGCAATTCTTCACAGAATCTATTTTTTATTATACAAAAAAAAATAAACAATTGGGTAAGGTTTTAAACACAACAATCTGTATTTTTATTGAATATTAATGGAGTATACATAATTAGATGATTTGTTTTTTTTGTTTCTCTTTTAGGATGTCAGTACTGTGGTCGATTCCACGTTTAACAATCCAAATACCAAAATACGTTCTAAGGCTCGGATGATCATAGTTAGGCAATAATAGTTTTAGTGGAACTGTTTGATTTTTGTCCACAATCATTTCGTATGGATATCCGTTATTTGATTAACGGCATTTTATTTATTTTTTCCTTTTCCAATTGAATGAAGGCTGTGTATTATTTAAGAAGAGAAAACAAATGGTAAAATACCATTGAAACATATTTTTTTTAATAGTAGATAGTAAAACGTGTGCAGCTTTATAATAATTAAATAATTTTTGTTGCTATATTATTGTGAAATGTGTATTTTTTTCTCAAATTCAAATTGAACAGTTTTAAGATGTGTTGACGTAGCATACAAAGATAAATGTGTGCCTTAAGTTTCAATAAATTCTAACAGATTAGTTCTAATTTTATTATTGTTTAAAAATAAGTCGACTGTTTTCGTATTTTATTTTAAGCATTTTTCTAATTAAAACAAACAGATTGACAAAAATATTGAACACATCCAGCAACAACATAAAATAACGTTGTTTTTTTTTTGTATCAACATTATAAACTGTACGGTTTTTTATTATTTTCATCTCAATTTAAAAGTGTCATTTTCTTGTCTACTGAATTTCGCATTTCTGGAATACGTGATGCAGATTAGATAATTGATAGAAGTTGTGTTGTCTAGAAATGATTTAGTGTGGAAAAAAGATTCAAATTTTCTTTCTGGTAGAAGCTGTACAAATAGTATTCTGCTTTGTGCTCTATTTCGTTTTCTATCAACGATGAATTCTATCGCAAAAAGTTTGATATTGTTTATTTTGTTCCATAGTCACGCAATTTTAATAATTAAAATGTACAAAAGGTTGTCATTATTGTTTTATATGTAATTACATCAGGTGTGGGTCAAGAGTGAAACAATTATTATAAAACACAAGAAACCGTCAAATTGCACACATTTTCTGTCACATTGTTTATTTGAATAATTAAGTAATTTCTCTTTGTTTAAAATAGATTTTAATGTTTGTCAGTTTATTGATGTTCGATACCGGAAGTATGATACGGTTTTTGCCAACTTGCCCAATTTATCTGTTCCAGATTACGGCGAGAGTTGAGTATCCACATGCTCCAGAGCCCATATCTTCTAATTCCGGCAATACAACCTTATGCCTTATGCCTCAGTAGGCCAATTGTGATTTCTTCCTTCAAATCAGCCAATGTTCAGTGCAAACTGAAGATGCGGTTTTATACCTTTAATAATATCATCTCTTCTAGCTGTTGCTCATGTGGCTGCTCTTCTAGGTCTAATCATAGATCATTTGAAGATATCCTAATTGAGTGAAATTCGGAATATACTCGTATCTATTATTCTCATCGGTGCTATACCAAAATTGATGAATTGGCGTAAAACAAAAACAAAATGTCCTTCTTCATATCACGTTTTCTTATTTAAAATTATACTTTTTGTTATTTATAATAACTCGTTTCTACCGTTGTTATATCTATATCAATATTATGCGTATATAAAGGAGTGTTGTTTTTCTATACGTATGTACATATACTGTTGAGAGATACGTTGTTATAGGGGACGTCGGTTATAGAGAGTACATTATAAAGTCAGTTTACCTTGAACGGTTGAAGCGGTTATACGGTCGCCTCAACGATACACCTTTATAACGTGCTCACCTTCTCCAATCATTCTACCTGTTGTGGTGTTGTTGTTGTTGTGTGTGTTTGAATTTGTGGATATCGGTTTTTGTTTCCTAGTGGTAGTAATCCAGTGGTAGTTGATAGTGGTGCGTGTCTCGTATATACTGATAGCAACCCCTCTAGTAGAAAAACGAATAACATAGAACAAACAACCAAATAATTTCATTCAGAACAACAACACCGACATATCAGGCAAGTCTCAACATTATCACAATAATTAATCTGAATGAATCATATAGCCTTAGTTTTATTTACAAAATGTTTTTCGGTCAATTTTTGAGGCACAGTAGGCGTTAGTTGTCCATTTCCTAACTACGGTTTTGATAAGTTTGAATGATTTCGAAATTTTTGACTCTTGTTGTGTAACCACCACTTTTGTACACACAACTTAAGTCAGAATCATAAATATAGCGTGAGTCTTGGAGTTTTTGTTTTGTCCCTCCCATGTTATAATCTTCTTACCTTCTTCATTTAATCCAATTTCACATAGATGAAACCTGTTTTATAGCCTTCAGGATTTAGTTGTTTCTGTTTTTTTTTTTAATATAATCTCAATATTGCATTAACGCACTCGTTATAATTATTTGATTTTAATTAGAATTTTAATGATGTGAAAGATAGGATGAATGAGAGAAAAAATTCTTTTATTTTATGCACTGACGTCTATCTAAGTTGTAATCTAAAAAACATGTGCCGTGCATATTGTTGTAATAAGAAAAAAATATACAACACTTGGCAGTTTTTATGTCGTTTATTATTCATATTTTTAGATAGTTGTAATTTTAAAATATTTACAAGTCAATTTATTATAAATAGAAACTGGATTAGGCCAATATTCACAGTGGATTTCAGCAATTTGAGCACAAATATCGATTATTCCTGTTTTGCTCTATTAATAAATAAAAAAACCAATAATAACAACAACCTGAATAATCGATTATTTGGTAAAAATAGAATCGGATTGTATAGAATTATCAGAGATTTCACGAAAATCACCAGTTTTCCCACATTTTCTCAAGTATAATATACACATCAATAGTTCAATGGACGTTTCCGGTAATTTCAATCGAATTATCGTTAGTTTAACAAATAATTTCTGGCCTTAACAAAATTTGCAAAACTTGATAAAACATAATCGATAGTTTGGCGGCTTTTTTTTGTTGTTGTTGTTAGTGACGATTGTTTGTCGAGCAAAAAAAAGCCGAGGGGGCTCCTAAACATGTCAGCCAGCTGACATTTTCTGGCTGGTTGTTGGCATTCGATAGGGGTCAAATAGAAGAAATGAAGCACCTGTCTCCTGGAAATAAATCATACAACACTCCATAACGTTTGTTTTATCAATAGATATAACAGGAATGTTATAAAAAAAATAGTGTAAACAATATCGAACTAGATTCTAATTCATATGTGGATGATTCATTTAGTTTCTGATAAGATAAATGGAATTGCATTGATTTTTCATTTATCAATCCGGAAAAGTAATCATTTTTATTTTTGGTTGTAATAACAGGTTTGAATATTTCGGGTATAATTATAAATGAATGTCAATGAACCATCACTAGAAAGGAGATACAAAATGCAACCTTGTTGGGAGATCCACGTGTTTTTATTTATTTTTTTGGTTTTTGTAATTCGAAATGTAACGCCTTGCAAAACGATTGAAGCGAATGAAAAAATGTGAAGAGAAAACATAAAATTTGCAGATTTTGCTAAAATTGGCCATGATAACAATAACAACAACAACACACAATTTAATAGTTCATTAGCCTATGGTACAGTTAAGAAAACGTTGAGTAATAGCAATTATAGGCAATTTTTTTAAATTAACCTCAGAAATATTCAGAATAAACAGCGGAACATTTGAAGATTCAACAAATTCGCTCGCATATGCCCCGACTAGAGTAACGTGGTCTGCTTGACTTTAGACATTGAAAATGACAACGTAGTCATTGTGGGTACTGAATCCGTTAGTTTCCAAACTTCCAACCCGGAAACTCTTCAAGTCAACTTATAAATCCAACAATCTCTTGGAACACCTCTATTTGCAAGTCGCGTTGTCCAAGTTGGAACTGATGATGTGTCGCGCTAATACTCTTTGAATTCTCTTCAATGATATCCAGAACAAATCGGAACCAATGGATCGCCAATAGTCTAAAATCTCCTCTTTTCTTTGTTGAATGCTTCGTTTCTTGTGTCCCGCCACAGTTTCGCTTATCTTTAGGAAAATAAACGTGACAGAATGCGAATGAAGCTCTACCTGTCATCGATCGTTCTATTACACGAAAACTCTTAGGGGGTGTGTTTGAAAGTTTTCTTATTAATAATGTAATAGCTATTTCATTCTAGAATTAGGTCAATTATCTTGGGTGTAGCAAATCGAACTTTCGCACGGTTTTCATGGCACAATTATCATCTATTGCCTCTCTCTGTTTCACCTTTTAATCTCACCTATTTTGAATGCAACAAATTAATGTTGGAAAGTTGACAGATCAGAAGATGTATAAGTATCTAGTTTAGAGAAACTTGGTAGTTGTAGGGAATGAATGATTTAATATGGTCATTATAGTAGGGGTTGCAGCTAAGTATAGAAGTTTTAAATTGCTGCTTCTGCCGCACAATATTCTATCGCATGAATCTGTAGTAGTGTTCCTCTAACATTTACTTATTACAACCAACAACAGCTTCAGCCGGTGGCGTAACTTTCATAAATTACAGAGGCAACTGATTTCGGTCCCAAGCTAGTAGAGGCCCCACCGAACTTCTAATGAAATATTTTAAATAAAACTACTATTTGAATGTGGTAATACCTTGAAGCTTTCTAAATAAGGACTGACTTGATCACAATAACTTTTTGTTTACGTCGTCTAGGAAAAAAAGGGTCGTTATTGGCGCTTATGCCGTTTCGAATGGATGGTTACTGCTCATTTCACCAAATCCAAACGCTTTTTCTACGACGAGGGACCTGTAAAGGGGAGCGTGGAAGATGATCCTTTTTCATACCGTGCCGGAGTCGAACCCCGGACTTCTGGATGTAAATCCATATCCTTTACCGATGAGCCACTCGGCTCGTTAATTCGTTGATGTAAAACTTCGTATAAATGAAAACGATTTCTTTCTACGTTCGAACGGAAATAGCCGACTTTCCATCGTGTCGCGGTGCATTCGAAAATGCCCGATTGCACTCATTGGTTAAAATCTTCATTTTCAAGTACATGCCTCGAAAATGCTAATTTACCACACGGCTGATAGTAATGAACAAATATGACAGTTGATTCAAGGCTTATAAAAATTAAAAACACTTTCATCAGAAACTGTAAAGTCCTATTTTCTCCTTCTACAAGAAAATTTGAGCTAACCCGCCCACTTCTGCGATGATAAAAAGAATTACTAAAAATAAAAGAATGGAAAATGGGGCTGTGTGATGATGAAATCAAAATAGAAGATTGGGTGGCCCCCCCGCCTTGAATTTGAAGTTACGCCACTGGCTTCAATTTGATTTTGCTATAAAAGCTAGTTTATTGGATTATTACTTCCGTGACCTCATAATTTGAGAAACACTACGACAAAATTCAAATTATTTCACAGTAATTAATCGATTTGAAACGTATTTGATGAATTTTATGATTTTATCGTGTTTCGAATAGGTTTTGGATGGAATTAGTTTCCAAATTATGAAAGCTTCAATCCATATTAAATTATCGAATAGTTTTGATTGTATGTGAAAAACCAGAAAGATGTTGTTGCCCACCTCTTTAATGTGTGCCTAAATTATTGATTTTAGCCTTAAAAGTGCAACAAACACCTACTCATCGCCCTCACAATATCAACTGAACTAATTCGAATTTAAATGAGATTATTTTAATACCGGATCGTAGGAGGAGACATTGACTTTCAAATCGTTAATAAAAAATAATTATTAATTGTTTGTCCAAGGACAAGAAATAATGAAAGTACTACAATAACATGTTGAACAAACAAATCGTTTCGTGTGTACTTATAACCAAAACAAATAACAGCAAGGTTTTGATTCCATATAAAATATTTTAATAATTTTTCTGTTTGTTTTCCTGTAGTATTTGGGTGGTAATTTTGATCAGTTTCTTAAGGAATGTCCATATCCGGATTATAAAGGCAGTATAGAATGCTAAGTTAATGACTCACCGGACAAACACCTCCATATTAATAGCGTTGGAACGAGAATAATGCTCGAATTTTTTGTGTTGTTTTGGAATACCACAAAATTTATAAAGATCCACATGTAATTAACACAAGCTCTGGCGCTAATTACACATTGATTTCACAGAACGTTTTCCAGTGATTGAATTCAAATCGACGAATCAATGGAAGTTCGCTTTATTAGGGTATAGTTCTGGCATGTTTGCTAAATAATTGAAAAACAATTTTAAGTCCGCAAATATAAATCGCCTCTTATGAACCCTTATGTCTGCTAGAAGTCTTGAACAGGCGGATATCCTTTGTTGTATTTCCGTTGCGGTTGCAAGTGTATATCTATTACAATCTCTAATTATCAATTGTGCAAATACAATAAAATTGTAATGTTTCAAACAAAAAACAAAGACAGCCAGCAGCAATCAGGTCACAAATGGCACCTGTTTGTATCTAATGGAATTCTACCGGTCGATCGGGCACAATTTGACCGACTTTATCGTCTTGTTTGGCTTCTTTTATATTCTGGTGAATGGTGTCGTTATTACATCTCCCAATAACCGTCACCTCTTCATTGGACCGTTATCACCACATTCCTTGTGTCCGATAAGTTGAAATGCAGCAGCAACACGTACGAATTATTTACGACGAATACGTATTATTTTTCCTGGTCTAGGTTTGATTTAGTTCACGTTTTTCAAAGGGAGAAATTGTGATTGATGGTGAAAGACAAAAACGATTAGGAAACAATGAAATTTAAAGGCATCTGAGTGTTTTTATTTACAAAATTTGGCCAAACAGGAACTAGTGAAATGCTTGAATTACTTGTTTCTACAACTTTCACATATTTAACTAATTTTATGGTATTTAAGAACAATAGGTACATCTAAAACAAAGGTCGAAAACAAATAAAGAAATGAAGAGTTTTTTTTTTGCTGTCTATTTGAACTCGATAATGTTGCATCAGATTATTGGAACAAACAAACAATTTTTTTTCTCGATTTTATCATAGTTTTCCATCTGAGATTTTCATTCGTTATTGTTGATAAGCATCAACATAATTATGTATTCTTTTTTTATTTGTAATTCATATTCTTGACGGTTAATTTGCTACACATAGATTCGTTGGTAACAAAGATAAAGAATAAACATCAACTCACTTGATAGTTTCTTATGTTGTGCATCAAAGCAGAACGCCCCATTTCCACTCAAAGTCAAAATGTGTGCAATGTCCTTTTGCTTGTATTAACCGACATTTAATAACGACATCAACTGGATTTCCATAATCATTCTAGAAAATCTCTAAACAATAAATTTGCATTGTTCCAGGTCATAACACCATTCACCTTGGATTGAAGATGGAATCACCAACAACAGACAATTGGAATATTATAACAATTCCAGATTTTTTGTGATCGATGTGACGAGATAAATATGGAGAAAAGTGTGTGAAAATTGAGTGGTGGCTTCATTTTGTTTTTTTGTTTTTTTTTGAAATTTGCGCAAGTGAATGCGTGAAGTTGATAGTAAACTGCACATCCAAGAGGATGGCGCTATGGTTGCGCCATCTCATAACGTTCTCATGACCGATTGGGAACAAATGTTTATACGGTCATTGGCAAAACCGCCATCATGCAGATCCCTGCAAGATCTACAAGTGATTTATTATGGTTTGAGTGGCTTGGAAGCGCTCGCAACGCTCAGAGATTCAGCTTTGCGAGCTTTATGCAAAGTTGTGCGACATGAAAAACACCAAGCCAACGATGTGCTTTATTAGTAAGTGTACTTTGATTGATTTATGCACACGAAATTTAAATTTCCCACCACTATGACTGATGTCACAAATGTTAGACGGCTACAAATAGTAGACTATAATTACAGTGGCGTAGATGATAATTTTGAATATATCAAATAAATATATTTATTTTTTTAAATTTCATTGCAGCACTGGAGAACTATCGACATGTTGGTACGTTCTTCTATCAGGATCAGTTTTTATCGATGGTTCAATGTTCTTGCCTAGATCAAGGTCAGTTTTCATTTCTGTATTTTATTCTTATTTTTTAATTAAAGTACGCCCACAAATTATGAAAGATAGGAATCTATATGTTGCTCGTTTTTAAATGGTAGTAACGTAGGCGCCATTATATTCTGGTAGAGGCAATCATTAATAATGCGAATTGTACGAAAAAAATGGCTGATGAATTCAAAAACACAATTGTGCCGAATCGGTTGTGTACAATAGATGATTCTATTTTTGGCAAGAACGAGGTCAGGGTACTCACTAAGTATTTATGATTCTAGACATTATGGCCAGACGATAAATGTGTATGGTCTTAATCAATTTCTAATAAACATTGATTTGTTTTGTTGTGGGGGTGGCTAGGATTTCTAAAAATGGACTGTGAGTCAAATTTTGTTTTGAAGTCTCGTGCGATTTTTTTGTATGCGTTTTTCCCTTTTATTGTGATTGGAAAGCGTGTATATCTTTTAAATGGATTTCTGCTAATGTTTGGGCCAGGGCCGGCTCGAGGGTATCTGGGACACTTCGTCTAGTTATCTTTGAGATTTATAACCTTTACGAAAGGGGTATGTTACATCGAACACTTTGAATCTCGTCTTCTTCTTTGGCTTTTTTTACGGTGTGTAGGCGCCCGAAAGCTGTTGCACCTCTTGTGTCTAAGTCGAGAGTCGGGCCTGTTTTGGAGTTTATGGATTGCAAATAAGTATCGTACATGTATAATTTTATTTTTAGATACCTATAATAATCATAATAGTCGTTATTACAAATTGCTTATTAGAATTTTTATGGTTTTACAACTGGAATTTTGTACTAAAAATATTTTACACATTTCATTAGAGATTTGCCAAATTTTCCATTAATATGAGCAAAGGAAATATAGTAAGACTTTAGCATATTGATAAAATATTAATGAGATAAATTTTCTAAGCTCTTGTTATTTTATCAACAAATAGATTCAGACAGAGCCGGACCGAGAATAAATTGCGCCCGGTGCAAACATGACTTACATGCCCCCCTATCTATAAAAACTCAAACTTATACGATGTGGCGCCCCATTGAGAACCGCGGTCGGGCAGGTGCTCTTTGCACCCCACCCTCCTCGGACCGCCACTGAATTCAGATGTGAATAATTGGTTGTTTTTCTTCATTTTCTTTTGCTAAGAAAGACAAAACGCTAACGGATTTATTTTAGTGGTTTAAAAAACTTCCGATTAAATGAGCAATGACTTTAAATAACGGATGTCTACTCTTTACCTGTAAAACAATATAACAATATTAACCTTACTTAATTGTAAGGTTGATGTCAACGGTCTCATATAATTGAAATTGCAAATATTCATAATTAATTATGTTGTTTACAAGATATCCATCATGTGTCCCATCGATAGTGCACCTTTCACTAGTTTGTGAAGTGAAGAAAGTAGTATTTTATCGATCCGGAAATCTGTTAAGCGTTTCTTTTGGAAAACATTCTAAAATTCCCTGAAAGGATCATAGGTCGTACATTGGCTTTGGACCTCCTATCATTTTTCGCTTTTAAAATTTTCAACCGAGCCCCCATCCAAGACAACGCCCAGTACGGAAAATCAAATAGACGAAACAACAATTGAAAATACTAAAAACGATGTCCTTTACAATTAGGCACCTACATTTTTGCAATGTCCTGACTTCAATTGTCTTAAATATATTCATTCTAACAACACCTCCTTGATTAGTGGAAATTATTACGTGTGTTCCTGCCCACAAGTCCAGATTGTTTTGTTTATAACTAGACTTTTCTATGTTCGGCATTTATTTACCGTTGCTTAGCAACACCTATAAACCATATCGGCCATTTTCTAATGTACCTCACACGATGGAAAGTCGGTTGTTTCCGGTCGAACGTAGAGAAAAATCGTATTCATTTATACAAAGACTATCTTAAAATGGGTGAGCCGAATGACTCAATGGGAAAGGAATTGTATTTACAATGCAGAAGTCCAGGGTTCGAACCCCGGCGCGGAATGAAAAAGGACCACTTTCCACACTCCCCTTTACAGGTCTCCCAATCGTAGAAAAAGCGTCTGGATTTGGTGAAATGAGCAGTATAGTAACCACCTTTTCTTCCTAGGCATCACCACTTTGAATTATTGTTTTATTTAAAATACTCTATTAATTACGGTGTGGATCTTATAAAGAAACAATTGAACGTGCTACATTAGAAGCGTGCGAAAATACTGAAATTGAGATGAGTGAACCGTTAGGAAGTTCACCATAACATAAAATTATAACTCAAGTTGTGTCACTCTTGAGTAGAGGGAATTTTCAATGTATATATATATATATATATAGAAAATTCAGCGTACAAATAAATAAAATTGCCCCATTAACGCCGCCTATGGTAATTATTTCATATTTTTAATTCACAACATTCTCCACTATTGGCGCCACAATCAAATTTTGACCTCCTCACAGTCTGACAGCTAGTCGTTCACGGAATTTCAACGTTTGTTGTTATAGTTATCTTGTCTATGTGTTTGTGTATGATTTCATTTGAATTAAAAGTAATTTTTCCGAATAAAATCAAATTAACGACGATCTGATTTATTTGTTACTGTTTTCAATTTATTAACACCAATTAATTAGATGGAGAACATATTGTAAATTCGACAATAAATCATTGTGGACTGCATATAAGGTGTATATATGAATGTGATTTTTTTTCCTCTTTTGAGAACTTTCGCTTCCCAGCCTTTACCTTTCTGTTATTGTTAGGTGTTGTACGGTTTATGTGTTGTTTTTACAATCGAAATTAACGTTGTTTTCAAGTGTATTTTGGTGATAATTTCAAGCAGTCCACAGAACAACATTACTACTTGTGTTTGGTTTATTTAATTGTTTATGGATGTAAATTTCGAATTTCTACATGAATCACTGATTGGAAAATGGGTAAATATCCTTTTATTAATTGTTTTTTTGTAGATATCAATAGATATCCCCAGTTTTTTATTGTTTAAAAGAGTAGAGTTGAGGTTAGATTGGGGATAACTGAGTGTGTGGCGGCTATTGTTATGGCATTCAATTATTTCACATGAAATTCAAATTTCTCAATTAATTCTAATTAGATGTTATTACAGGAAAATGCGTTCTATTACTGTTAATAATAATAATAATAACAAATATCTTGTAATTTAATATTATTTAGAAAATTTCAAAATTAATTTGTCCCAACACAACATTTTTTTCGATCAAATGACGAAATATTTAATTAAATAAAACGACCTTCATTGATGGAATGTTTAAAATATCAATTATCAACAATTGAATAATTAAGAAATAATACACAAATTATTTTATTGATTAATGAGAAATATTGTGTATTGTAAATAAATACAATTATTTTACGCAAATCAATTTGATTGGTTGTATTTAGAAACAATCGTCACCTGTATATACTGAACGTCCCCAAAATCAACACCTCTCATTCACAATTATATAATTAAACAATAATAATAATAATGATAATAACAGTGGGAAATAATTGATCTTTATTCTATTATATGAAGTAATTACTTTAATTACAGTTATCTGACGTTTGTTTTTGTCATGTGTTCACGTGTTAGAAAGGATTGCCATCACACGTCCATTCGTCTTACAATCCTTGTTATCTTTATTCGATTTTTTATTGTGCAATAAAGAGTTTATTTGCAATAATCCAAAGAACAATTATTGATCTGTATTTTGTTTTTTTTTGGCCATACACTTTAAATTCGCAAAGATTTGTTCAAGCGTATGTTAGATAGATAGTATCTCATAGAAGTCAAATAATTTTTTTAGAGAGGATAAATTTAAAACCGTTTTAATGTCCGATGTTTCAAGTCGAAGTTTCTTTATCGTTTTCAATAAACAATTAAAAATCTAACAATTTTGTTTGAATATAAATCAAAAAAAAATAATCTATTATCGAGTCCAACAAAGCCTCTTTATGTAAACTTTTATAATACGCCGATCGATAACATCAATGTGATATACCTGAATATACGTTAAAACGGAATAAATTGAGGAAAATTGGAAAGTCTATTGAATATTGAGATCAAAAAGCGAAAAGATATTTGTCTGTTCTTATGACAAAAATCCATAAAATATTGCGGCAGCTTTCTTTTCTTTTTCTTTTAATTAAACACCCATATGAAAAGAGAGAGTTATTTTTATTAATTTCCATTTAATTTAATTTGTATTATTAATATTTCTTATAAATTATTTATATTATTATTTTTTTGAATATGATAATGTTTCTACATTGAAAATTGAATTGATTATCAACAATTTTTATAGTTTTATCATTATTATTTAGGTTGATAGTGTGAAATAATAGAGCGCTCACCGAAAAAAAACAAACACCAATAATTATGTAAATAATAAAAATAAGAGAAATCTATAGTTGGCCTTAGTGTTTATTAAATTGTGATATTGTTATTTCCTTGTTGATACAAAAAAGTTTATTATTACAACAATTTTGAATTGTTTTATGAAACATTTCTATTTGATTTTTCCAACGTTTCTTTGCAGTATAATTCGTGTAAAAATGTTGCAAACGGTATCTTTAGTATAGATATTTACTTAATGACTGTTATGTCTACATTTGAATGTTTAAATATAATATAAAAAACGTCTTTATCCATGTTGATAGGAATGCACCTATAGAAATACAAAGTTATACTTGTTTACAGCCAATCTAAAGACAAATTTGAAGGGAATTAAGGGGATTATTCAAAACAGAAATATTTTTCTTATTTATTATGAATAATGAGAATTAAAACAATCAAACTGCAACATTTGTTTTATACAAATGAAATTATTCCTTTGTTTGGAATGATTGCAACATGGCAAAAAATGTTGATAATTGACAGTAAGTAGTTGTTATGCCTCTATTGAGGTATTAAATTGCTGTTTGTTTGTTTTTTCTTCTTATTCTAATGCAATTATTATTTAATTGGTTATTTGTTAAAAATCAATTTAGTTTATAGTCTCGTGATTAATTTGAATTGTATTTTGTGGCCTTTATTTCATTCAACTGTTGCATAATTGATTACTTTCATAAATGTAATCCATTTATTGGTCCATCTCGAATGGATCACCGTCTATGCAGTAATCCTTGTAATTCAATAAAAATTAGTCCGATGTTGTTGTTTTTTAAAAAAATTAAATAGAAATTTCTCTGTCGAATATTTATAAGTAGAAAGTTTGTGATTTTGTGTTATTTGTTTTTAATGAATTAATTATCCAAAATAAAAATAAACAACCGTTTTTTAACGGATTTAGATTTGGGATAAAGACACTTTAATTAATAAATGTCGTGAAAATGACGAAGTTTGTTAAAATGAAACAAAACTTAACAGTAAACGAACCTACATTTTGTAAGCTTAATGGCTCAAAAGAACGGAAGAGAAACTTGTTATTATCAAAACAAAAACAAATCATTTTATGTATTTTCCGGTAAAAATCACCTGTGATTTATCCGATATCATCAAAAACAATTTTTAAAAATCCATGAAAGATCTGTGTGTAAGATCGTAAAAATCAAAAGATGAAACACTTGTGTGTTTACCTATAACAGACACCTGTTTATTGTTTTATTACTTTTAAAAATTTATTAATTTCAATATTGCAATTAAAACGTACATTTTTGTTTTTATCAAAGGCGCGCTTTTTATTCATTTAATGAACCATAAAATTACTGAAATCTCTTTGATTATATCAAGCTTATATTTATCATTCTAAAAGAAAAATAACAACTTGTTAAATCCATGGTATTTTAATTTTGCATATGAATATTCATATCTAACCTAAATACTTTAATTATTATACTTCGTCTATTTTGAGTCAGTATACTCGACTTTGATGCAATGAAATATTTCTTAACTATCTGTTCCGGTTAACTTTCAGTTTCTGGATAACATTTGTACGCTAAGTGTCTAAAGTCAAGTCGATCGAGTGCACGTAGATGTGGTGTAATTGGGGAATTTGTTTAAACATTTAAAAAATTTGACTATCTAAAATTGAATGGATGTACGTGACCAAATTTGAATTTTTCTTAACTGGACTCTCCTATGTTTTCCTTTTATATTGCCAATAGATATTTATTATTGTTATGATTACACATATTCAATACTTAAGATTCAAGGTTGTTTTTGTTTGTAAAAAATTACTTAATAATCTCCTCCTATAGACACTTTGATTTTATAAATTAGACAATTATCTTCCTGTTAATAAAAACAACACACAAATTATACTCATTAATGATTCTCTAATTATTATTAATTTTTGATTGTATAACAATGATGGATTAGAATGAAAAAGTTGTTTTCTTTTTATTTATTTTTTTGTATTAAGTTCATACTCTCACACGCTTTACTCCTTTTTTTCTTCTTCTGCAAACAAAACAAGTAGGAATGATCGTTCACGTGGGATCTCATTAAATTCGATTACGGGAATATTTGATATGATCATAATTAATTTGAATATGATTGAAATTAATTGATTTATTATTATATGTAATTTTTTTTTGTATACTTCTCGATTATACAAAAACACAAATTACAGGTCATCATAATCATCATACAGCAGGTATTAAACAGTTGTTGCAACTGTTGAATAGAAAGTAGGTGCTTCCTCTGTGTTCAAAAAAATTCAATACTTTTTACAAATCGATAATAGAATAAATACAACGACACACTTCAATAAAGTTGTCTGTTGACTTATAACTTTGTGCTCCAATTAAGTTTGATTATTTGGGAGGAACAAAAATTATTAGGTGGATAGTTCAAAATGTTTGTTTTTTTACCAACATTTTGGATGAATAGTTTTTATTTATTTACTATCTAGATATAGTCGACAACGTTCCGCTAGGGTGCTATTTTCCCACAAGTTTTATTGTCATAATAAACAATCTTATTGCGTTATTTGTTAATTATCGTTGTTTGATTTCATAATTGGCTATTGTTTTTATTTTGTAGATTTCAATAATAATTAGTGTAAATGATTTTTGGTTAAATTATAGTTGTTTTATTTGAAAATCAGATGCAATCTTGTATATACCGGATGGGAGTAAGAATGATTTTTGGGGGATGTTATGCACATCTGTCGGTTTTCACTATGTTTTGTTATACTTGTTTGGAGTGTGTATGCATGTATAAACATTATATATTGAGGGGAGAAGTGTCTCGGTATTTTCCATATGGTATCGAATGTAACTGAAACCGATTTGTAGTCAAATGGAAATTTTATAAGTAATTTCACGGAAATACGGCGTTTTTTTTTGATGAAAAACAAGCCACATAAACTGAATCAAGGGTGGGAAATTTTTTGGAAAATAAACAAACAACTGTACACATTTGATCAAAGATAAAGATTGCAAGAATTTCGCCTCCAGAAAAACAAAATTATCGGTATCTAAATTGAGAATACTTTGTGAAAATATTTACTTTCTAATGGCTATTCTCAAGTTGCCGGTTTTCTGTTGAATATAATGTATATTAGACACATAGATGGAAGAACATCTGTCATCTTTGTCGTACTCGTAATTCTTTATACAACGACAGAGTGAATAGGTAATACTTTCCAATAAGTGCGACAAAGATCAAATGGCATTCAATAGAGTTAATTAATTGCTTTTTTCATTTTTTAAGAATAAACAATACATACTTGTTGCCAAATATACGGAAACGGTATTGTTGGTTTTCCTCAAAATATTCCCATAATTTAATAAAATGAGAATTTTAAATACCAAAATTTTGTTGAATAAGAAATCAACCGGATGTATTTTCTTTCTGTGTCTTTCTGTGTGTGTGTTTGTTTGTTTGTATGTATGGATCAGCGAATCGAGAATAACAGATTGTGTGGAAAAAACTGAAAATTCCCAAAAATAAATCAAAACTCCTGTGAATGAATCCTGAAAAAGCAATACACAGAGGAGGTCGCAATTTGTTAAAAAAAAACAAAACAAATCCACTGGATACGCTATAAAAACGAAATACATACATGTCAAATACAGATGAAATTTAAAGAGGAAATCAATCAGCAAAATACAAGGAATCGTCAATTTTTATTTGTTTTTCCGTGAATTGATGATAATGCATCAATTAAAATAGTTTACAAATCCGTCATTCAAGTGTTGCGTTTCTTTAAAAAAATTACACTAATTATTATCACCTTTTCTTTTCTTATTGAAAACAACAATATCCTCATATTTATTTATTTTTATTGAACGGAAACTGTTGTCGTCATCATCCACTATATTGAAGCACATCCGGATTGTTTGTTACATCGTTTACATTACTGTGAAGTACTAGATAATGAATGAATGAAGAATTTATTTTGTTGTCTTCTATCATCATTAACAGTTGTTGCGGTCGAATCGTTAAAAACAAATTCTTCTCTGTATTTATTTTGATGAGATTAAGGAAAAATGAAATAAGATAAAAATAAAACTGTGTGTGTGTGTATGTACCACCAACTGTAGCGACATTACTTCGTGCGTTATTTTTTTGGTATCTACATTCTGATGGTTGAAGATAACGGTTTTGAATGCGGTCTATCTATCGTCTAGAGTTATCGTTAGAATAGGGCATTTATTCGATTTGTTGTTGATAAATCAACAACAATACAGACAATATGATTGATGAATATTTTTTTAATTATTATCAATAAACAATAATGAAATTTAAGACTTTCTTTTTATGTTCGCACATAATTAATGTGTTGTTTCATTTTGAAATTAATTGCCATATCTTTCACATCAATGAAACTGGTGTTGCTTTCACTTCATATTAAACAAGATCACGATTGCCCTTAATTCAATTTCACTGATTTGTTGTTTGGTGTTTACTGAAAATTTACACTGGAAATAGTTCGTGGCGAGGGTAAAATTTCAATAATTAAGAATTGGTGTGTGTATAATACATCTCTTCATTTTTATAGTTATTTATAACAGTTTTAATTAGAAACTTTAGTATCGTTTAAAAAATATATATTCTGATTGTAGTAATGTGTGAGTGTAGAGTTGATGGTGCGCAAGACTTGCCTGACAACAATGTTGGATCAATATCCGAAAAGACCGGAACATTATTAATCTGTAAAATTAATATTTAAATTGAATTAATGACGAATACTCGACAATTCTCCTAAATTCCCTCCTTATACGCCTACGTTATCACTGCTAGGAGTTGTTATCATTATTATTGGTTTTTGTTAGAATGGTGATGACTAAAGACGTCTGTCTCCATTGAATCCATATGATGATATGACAGCTACCGGAAGAGAATTGACGTCATCATCTGGTATATTCTGTTAGAAAACGGAAATAGAGCCTATACATCATTTTATAAATAGAGTCTTGATAGATAACTGATAATTGCGTATAGAATTCGGTCGCCTTATCACTACACAATAACTATACAACATATAAATTGGCTATTCACAATTAACCAATGAATTGAGAGACATAGAATTCGTCATTCTTTTGATTGTAAACAGGGGGACATGACCGGAGATGATGTTTGGGAGAAAGAAATGTCTTGAGTGATCTTGCTGGGAACATATGAATGATTAGAGGCCCAATCATCTTAATTAGTATTAGAAATCGGAAGTTTATCAATAATAAAAATTATCGATATAAAAGTGCATTTTTGAAGATATTCAAATGGCAACTGTCAACTTCCGCTAGTTTTGTTTTTATCAATTATCTTCATAGTGATAAAGATGAATGTTGTATTTATAAATAAAAATATTTTATTTTTATAAATAAATTAAAAAAAATATCCAATAGTTCTTATTCACATAGCGTGAATCATTTCCTGCAACACCCATACTATGCAGGATATTTAAAAGAAATCAAACAAAAAAAAACTAGGCGATCAATGTCCAAATTTATAATACGCACTTTACCCGAATAGAATTTGCTGATTTTCATGTAATTCACTTTTTCTTCTATCAACAACAATAATTATTATTTATTCATACCAGAAAAGAAATAAGTCATTTTTGTTTAATTATAAAATATTCCATGATGCAATTTATAATTGCATCAAATTATAAATGAATGATAAACAATTTCGTATTATTATTTTTTTTATTATTTATTTTTAATAAATAAATTATAAGTTTTGAAAAGAAGAAATTAAGATTTGTGTTATTATTTTAAATTATGAACAAATATTTATTACGAAAAGCAAAAGTTGTTTTGTTGGTTTATAAATTTTGATTAGGGAACAAACTTGTTGTTACGTAATAATTCCAACCAGTTTTTTTTTATTTTCGACATTTTCATAATAAATTATTCTTATTGTTATTATTATTATTATTGTTGTTGTTGTTTTTAATTGTGTTATTGAAAGAATAAGAAAAGAATTTAGTGGTTTTTCGATTCATATTTCTATTGTTTCTAATTATATGATGTTGTAGTACTATTATATCGATTCTATATAATTTATTTGAATCGATCAATCATTAGCACATTGAACTTTGACTTTACGAAATTTCGCTTTAAATAAGGGTTAAAAAAATAATAATAATGATGTGTCTAAGGTCAAATGTTATCATTAGGTTAATGACTGTAGATTATAGCCGTATAAGGGATAATTTCATTCGATTTTAGATTTCAAAGGGTTTGTTAGATATGTATGTCCATTTCTAGTATCAATTGAAAACTGTTGCAAGAATCTGAAAGTATCATCCCCAAATATTTGCCAAACGTTTAATCTGTGCACTAGTACAGAAATATAGTCATTTTCTGCTCATATACCACTTTTTCTATAAGTATTAATTTTATAAAAACCATCTGTTTGAAGTTGCCGAGAGATGGCGAATATACTTCTAGGTATGTCCAGTGAAAATTGTAAATTTAACTCATGTTGTCGAACTGATCATGCGCCAGATAAGTTATCGTACGTTTCCAACTCCGATAACTTATAAAATCTATATCTATGTTTGTATGAAACAATCCGGAATTGTGAGTAGGAACGAAGTTTAAATCAACGTATACTGGTATCTAATGAGATGATTTGAATACTATTACAAGTTTATTTAGGCGTTGTACACAGTTAAATATCACTAGATTTATAAAATATTTTAGATAGCTTCCAAACACATTCGCGTCTATATACGTTTTAGTTTATGAAATAATTTATTATGTAATCACTCGTTTTGAATCGAAATTATACAAGAATTCAACTTAGTTTACTATTTAAATACCATGATGACCTACCCAAAACAAACAACTATTACTAACGGGTAGTTGGCGAATCGATTTTCCTGTATAAACATTGACTTAGTTTTCTTGCCTACTATTATTGGTGTCCCCCTCGTGGAAACTTATAAAATATTTACGTGTGTAAAATCCACAGTAAACTCCCGCAAGAAACTTACTGCGATTGTCTCGCAAATGGAAGGAAACAGGGTCTTCAGATTATGTATTACTACATAACAATATTAATTAACCCTTAAGTAAAACGTCCAATTTATTAATAAATTCTGATATGCGACCCGCATCTAAATATTGTAATTATCATTCATTTTTTCTTATTCCAATTGTTATATTGAATAATAATTGAGTTTTCATAAAATTGATGTGGGTTGTGATGATGTTTAAAATAAACTTGATTGGAAATTCTAGTGATGCGTCGTGACGCCCTTTCTATACATATACAAATAATTAATATTGTCGCCACACCCTGATAATTTAGATTAAAAAAAATATTTACAAAATATATCCAGATTGTTTTTTTTTTTTGTTATTTATGCTTTAATACTCTCGACTGATGATTATATAGGTGTTCTATAAAAAGAAATCTTTGATTATAGTGTATGAAAATTAACATGAATTGATTTGGAATTATGTTGTAATTGCGAACAATGCGTGGTGAACGACCACGAAAAGGCCATTCTGGCCGCAAGGCCGATAGAAAGAAGCGCATTACAATTAAAATGGAAATTTTTTAAATTCCTTCGGTGTATAGAAAGTTCATTGTAGGTTTTCAGCTTCTAATATTCGATAGATAGATAGAAGAACGATCGATAGTGGATAACGATCAAAACATTCATTCTGATAGAAACAGTAATAGGCATTATAATAATTTAGATGTTTCGGTTATTATTATTTTTTTTTAAATTTATCTCATTTCTATACTTACTTACTTATTATGAAGAAAAAGAGAACGTATGTGGGAATGTTCATGTACATTCCGTTTGGTTATTATTTGTGATTGAATAAAAATTACCGTACACGTAGTTTACAGGTGGTCGAGAATTAATTAAACTTCTAACACATGTTATTCTTCGATTACAACGAAAGAATCAGCCATTAATTGATATATAGATGGTTGCTGTGGGGATAACAGGGGCGCATTTAAAGAGGAACATTTTAGTGATGAATGAAGGTTGAACATATTAAAGCCACAATTTATAACGCCCCTTTGCATCAAACAATCTAATGTCAAGGGCAAATCTTAATCAGTAGTGGAAGACTCAAGGGAGCGATTATTGTGGTGGTGGTGGCGGCGGCAGTGGCGACAACAGAGGCGATGACACCGATGTCTCCACTATATTAACATTAATTACTTTATATTTTACAATTAAAACTGAATATGATGATAAGTGTTTGTGTTAAATGAGATTAAATTAAAAACTAGGACGGAAAGAGAAATTTTAGTCTCCTGCCACGTGAATTATAGTATAAATATGAGACTTTTCTCTCTTTCACAACAATAGTACACAATTTTCTCTCACGTTTCACATTAATAACTATATTCTCATCAACATGAGATAATTGTTACAAAAATAATAATAATAACTTGTTGAATCGCACAGTTTTAGTTGGTGTTTAAAGAGGAAATAAAGAAAGAAAAACATTATCTGAATATGGTGTATTTAAATTGTGTGGATATTGTAATAGAGTTTAAAAGGGAGAGACGTATGATGATCACAACAGTACAGTTTTCATTGTTATGCAGAAAAACACAAAAGGGAATGATGAACATGAAAGGCATTATTCGGGCGAACATCATCATGTAACCGTCGATTTTGTAAAGTTTATGCTGGAATGAAAATTTACTAACACAACTGTATTCTAATTCTAAATGTTTTTGTTTTTGTTTTAAAAAAAATAGAATAAAAAGATTAGTTATGTTTTTTTTGTTTGTTACAGTTTTGGTAAACGAACAGGAGGCAGTGCTCGCCGTCAAAATGTTTGTTTTGTACTTGAACCGTCAGAGATGATTGTGGTAAGTGTCTTCTGTTTTTCATACGTAACAAAAAAAATACTTAACGGAAGAGGTTTCAAAAATCATAGATTCGTCATAATTGTATCATTGTTTAATAATTATTACGAATTATATAAACGGCGCCAATTAGTAATTCTGATAAGAATACAGCGGTTATTTGTATAAAATCCTGATTTTCCATTATACATAAGCAAAGATCGAATTGGGGGCGGTGTGTTACTCCTAGCAACGCAGCATAAATGAACAACAATCAACCTTCGACCTTTTACCCCACATTTTATGATTGCGACCTGTTGTACGAATTGTTGATTAATAATTAAAATGTAGGCCAATTATTATTTGTAATTCTACCAAATTGATTCTTCCTATTGTATACATTCTTCTTTTCCTGTGTTCGTTTTTGATTGAATCCATTATAGTTCATAAAATGTGAAAACTTTAATCAAACCGACTTTCGTGAAAGCTTTTTTTCTTCTACCATTTTACAAGTCGTGTGAAATCTACCGAAATTTAATTTAAAAACTTTTTTAAGCTTTATTACTCGTACTTGAATGAACAAGTTGATTTATTTTATTTGAACAAATCTTTAATGGTGTGAGTTGTTTTGCTGTTGTTTTCGGTTGTTATCATTAATCGAAATTGTGTTTATCAGTTCCGGAAGGAAACTGGAAAAAAAACAACTGTAACGTTCAAAAAATATTCAGTTGATAGTTTTCGTTTGACAATGTTGAAGCACGCCGCTCGTACCACTTTCGAATTACAAAGATGCCCTCCGGAAAAACGATGTTCCATTGCAATTTCTCGACGAAATTCCGTTTTCCGTACACTAGATAAAGTGACGATGCGAAAAAAACGACGTGTACGGGCACAATCGTTTTCTTGGCCTAGAACAATCGAACAAGCTGAAATAGTATTTATTTGATTTTATAATAATAAAAAAAATCTTCGAAAAAATTAATTTTATTCAAATTTTTTCCAGATTGATTATCCAGATATTGAACAAAATAGAAGAGTGCAAAATTCACCATTAATGGATCATTCACAGCATCGTCCGATCAGCATCATGTACGACGATAATGTATGTATTTATTTAATTGTAAATTGTTTTATTTTTGACTTATAATTGTATTGTTTTTTTGCAGTATGGCCAAAATTTGATGAGATCGACTCTATACCACAAATGTAGCCGTGGTTCACATTCATCTGATACTAGTTCAGCTTATAGTGGTTCAGATACGATGGCATCCACACATTCAGAACTTGATGGAGACGAGCTCGATTTAACCGGTCTTGTTGAAAGTATTGTTGACAGTGATGAAGATGATGATTTAGCTGAAAGCATGGATGTACGTACATGTTTTTATTTATTTTATTTTTAATTATTTTGGAGTAATATTGTAGAGTTTGACGGTACGAGACCGAGTTCGTGATTGTCTTGAAAAAGAACCAACCGAACGTACAGAAGATGATATTGAAACATTATTAGAATTTACACAACATTTGAAAGCTTTTACAAATATGACATTGGCTGTACGTCGGGCTTTATGTTCTGTGATGGTATTCGCTGTTGTTGAAAAGGCTGGCACTATTGTGATGAATGATGGCGAAGAATTAGATTCTTGGTCAGTTTTAGTAAATGGTTGTGTTGAAGTTATCATACATGGTGAAGAGAATTTAACATTGACTATGGGTGAAGCTTTTGGTATTTTGCCAACAATGGAACGACTATATCATAGAGGTATTATGGTTACAAAATGTGATGATTGTCAGTTTGTTTGTATTACACAATCAGACTATTACAGGTATACCAATTAATCAAATGATCTTTAAATAACAATGAATTGAGGGAATTTTTGTAGAATTCTTCATCAAGGTGAAGAAAACACGATCCGTCACGAAGATGATGGTAAATTAGTGATGGTAACAGAATTACGTGGTTCTATTGAACCAGTACGAAATCGTGTTGGTCCTGTTGTAATACGTGCAACATCTGAACACCTTATGTTGCAATTAATTAAATATAATTCTTTAACGGATCCAACATATGTTGAAGATTTCTTATTAGCACATCGTATCTTCTTACCAAATGCTCTAACTGTTGCCAACAAACTTTTAGAATGGTTTAAAGATCCTGATGTACGCGATAAAGTGACACGTGTTGTATTATTTTGGGTGAATAATCATTTTACTGATTTTGAAACTGATCCGGATATGATTGATTTTTTGGATACATTCGAACAAGGTTTAGAATGTGAAAAAATGGTTGGACAATTACGTTTATTAAATATTGCTTGTGCAGCAAAAGCACGTTTACGAACTGTTGTTTTGGCACGTTCAAGTCGTGATGAACCATTGAATTTTCAAATATTAGGTGGTTACGAAAGGAATTTCGGTATTTTTATATCAAAAGTTGATAAGAAAACAAAAGCTGATGATGTTGGATTGAAACGTGGCGATCAAATTATTGAAGTGAATGGACAAAGTTTTGAACATGTTAGTCATGCAAGAGCATTAGAAATTTTACGCGGTACAACACATCTTAGTGTTACAGTTAAATCGAATTTGTTTAGTTTTAAAGAAATGTTAAATACACCGGATAATTCACCAAGGCCGCGCAGTAGGAAAATTTCCGAAATATCAAAATTACAACCAGATCCACGGGCTAGATTATCAAGTGTTGATGGGAATTTAATTCTATCATCGAATGAATCACCATGTTCACAACCGGTAACAATAAATAGTCCACAAAAAGAGAATAAAAAACAAAGTTTTATGACTTTGGGACCGAAGAGACGATTACAAAAAGCTTTAATGAAGATGAATATTCTACCGAAAAATATTATCAAGTATTTTTAATCTTATTTCTATGGACTTTCATGTATTTATTGCTAAATAATTTGTTGCAGTGTTGGAACAGATCAAGTGGATAGTTTTAATCAATCATCAAATCTTAATACAAATCTCTATCATTCCCACAGTAATCCCGACTTAATGTCATTGTGTTATGATGATCTTCGTTGTACTGACTATCCTGAACATGTATTGAAAGTATATAAACCAGATCAGAGTTATAAATATTTATTGGTTCATAAAGAAACAACAGCACATGAAGTTGTAATGTTGGCATTACAAGAATTCGGTATAACTGATCCTAGTAGTAATTATAGTTTATGTGAGGTATCAGTAACTGATACACAAACAATAAAACAACGTCGTTTACCTGATCAATTACAAAATTTAGCTGAAAGAATCGGCTTGAATTCACGTTATTATTTAAAAACAAATGGTACAACTGAAACTTTAGTACCTGATGAAATGGCACCGGAATTAGTACGTGAAAGTGCTGTCCATTTCTTACAATTAAATGCCGTTGAAATTGCTATACAATTAACCTTACAAGATTTTAGTATTTTTCGCCAAATCGAACCAACTGAATATATTGATGATTTATTTGAAATCAAATCGAAATATGGAACACCGATGCTGGATCAATTTGCTGCATTAGTCAATAAAGAAATGTTTTGGGTTGTTACAGAAGTTTGCAGTGAACATAATCCAGTTCGACGGATGAAAATCATTAAACAATTCATCAAAGTAGCAAGTATGATCACTATTTGAAATATTGTTTTGATTGAAACAAATATAATTGAATCGATTCAATTCAATTTCAGGACAATGTAAAGAATGTAAAAATTTCAATTCAATGTTCGCTATAGTGAGCGGTCTTGGGCATGGGGCCGTCTCTCGTTTAAGACAAAGTTGGGATAAACTTCCTGGAAAATATCAACGAATCTTTTCCGATTTACAACAATTAATGGATCCTTCAAGAAATATGAGTAAATATCGCCAACTAATAAGTGCCGAACAAAGTCAACCACCGATTGTAAATGTGATCATTCATTCAATTTATGCTCATTATTAATTCGAAATATTTGTTTGTAGATTCCTTTCTATCCGGTTGTGAAAAAAGATTTGACTTTCATTCATTTAGGTAATGATTCTGAAGTAGAAGGCCTAATCAATTTTGAAAAACTACGAATGATTGCAAAAGAAGTTCGTTCGTTAAGTAATATGTGTAGTAGTCCATATGATTTATTTACAATGCTAGAATTAGGTGGACAACCGGCTAGTAATGCAATGGTAGCATTAAATCAAATGACAACAGCAACATTACAAAATCATCCACAAGGACAAACAACAGTGAAACGACGAAAGAAATCATCAGCAGCACCAAATCCGAAAAAAATGTTTGAAGAATCTCAAATGGTACGACGTGTTAAAGCTTATTTAAATAATCTACAAGTTGTTGATGATGAATCGAAATTACATGAAATGTCATTGGAATGTGAAGGTAATACTAGTGGAGGATCCTCAGGACCTTCTAGTCAACGTACTAAAAGACATGCGTCACCGGCACCATCTACAACAAGTAGTACAAGTAGTGCTAGTGATGAACGAAAACCAACAGCTAAATTTGGTAAATCTTGATTTTTATTCTAAATAGAAGAAATTTTGATGAATTTGATCTTGAAATAGGCTCCGCCTCACCACAGGCTGTTAGAAAACTATTGGCACTTTCTGAACAGAATAAAACCCGGCCTCATCAACCACGGCAACCATTAGGACATGGGAATGGATCACAGGCGAGTCCTATTGTTAGACGAGCACCTAGTGCTACAGGTATTTAAGAATTTTCTTCAACTAAATTTTGCATTAATGAGTGTTTTTTAATAAATTTCAGGAAGTTATTCAAGTTATGGGTCCCATAGTTCGGGTAGTTCAGGAACTGGTGGGCGAGCAATGCATGAACGATCACATTCAGATACGCCCACACCATTGCCTTCCGTTGCACTATCAGCTGAAAGCAGTAGTGTAACATCACTTAGTAATTTACCATTACGAAAAACAGTTACTTCAGGTATGTTATTTATTGTTTAATATTAAAAGAAAGCACTTGAACGGTGCATGTATCGTTGCACGATATCTCTTAAAACCATTACTATTTGCAATATTTCTGATAAATTTGATGACTCATCTCTTGAGCACGTTTTTTTCTGAATGGTGGCATGTTTTATACACAGGTTCTGTAACCTCCTCAGATTCGGGTCACAGCACCATCAGCCATTGTACTACAAGTTCAGGTGATGGTACTACTATTGGTCTTCCACATCCCTATCAAAATCAAAGATGCCCAAGTCCTCCTCGACATCCACCACCATTACCAGGTATGGTTATATGTAGATACAATGCTTTCTTTTTATTTAAAAATTAAAATATGATTGAAAAAAAAACAATGCATGATTGCGTTGTTAAATGCAATTGCTTCTATGTTTCATTATTATTGTTTATCATTGGTAATAGCCTGGTTTTCTACTGGTGTTATGCCCCCTTGCCCTCATGCTGTCGCCGTTTTGCCCCCTTTACCTCATGCTTTACGCAACGGTAAGTGAGAGTTGTAGTGTGTGATTGGCTTCGAGCTCTGTTTATGTTTTTTCATCAGCTGCTTATGTTTAGCAAATTTGTTGTCTAAAGGGGCACTTTTTATACTTTATTTATTTTTTTCATAACAATAATAATTAGGAAAAAGAAAACGAAAAAAAAATGGTATAATAGTTGATTTATGTTGAATAGGTCCTGGACGACGCCAACCTCCTTCGTATAGTGTAGCAGCCCAAATGGCTCGTCTACAACGGATAGGACGTGCTCATTCCCATGAAGGTGTAACTCAGGGTTATTTATATCATAATGATCCTGATACAGATCAGGGTATGTATCGAAAAATTCCACCATAATTATTTATAATGACTGATAATCTATTGATTTGAGGACTTATAACTGACTGACTTTTATTAGATTCAATTGACGAATTGACATGCACTAGGATCGACTCGGACACTGTTATTATTATGGTTTGACTATAAATAAACTACTATAGACTCATACTTTTACCTGATGCATTATCATGTTCATACAACATACAGAAAATCTTCTATTTCTTTTTATTTATTATTTATATTGTTTTATATAACAAAAAATATATATAATGATTTTTATTGTTGGATGCAGATGATGAAGAGACTCAAGTATCGGCAGTTTAAATTATAAAAAAAATATATATTGCCAGTGAATCAATTTTGTGCAAAAAAAAAGTATTCATCAGTGTGTCGCATATCATCTATTTTATGTGTAATACTCATATTTTATAAGTGTCGTTCTGTATGTATGTACGTACACGATGTGTGCAAACAAAACGACTAGGAGGTACTGAGATAAACACGTTGAAAACATCTTTTGTTAATTATTATTATTATTATTGTTCATTTATGACACATATAGACGTGTTTATCTCTTATATATTAACAGTACCTGATTAATTTTATTGCCTGAATTTCGAAAACAAATTTAATTTATATTATTTCTAAGAGTTCTATTATTAATTAGTGAAATTTCTTTGTAAATATTTGCATTTCTTTTCTCTGTTATTTTAAGTAAAATTAATATGATGAATTAATTTTAAATGTAATTTAAACTGTGACTATTTTTATTTGTTTTTGTTTCGTCGCTAAAGAAAAAGTAAAATTTGATAATCATTCCAATTGAAATTCCAAAATTGACGTAATTGTTTAATTTGATTGCATTTAACGGATTTGTATGAGAAACTTTCTTCTGATTTTTTTATGTATAATGTTGCAATGTTATAATTTTAGGTTTTGTGATTAAACTAGTCCATCAATTGATTATTTTATTGTTAAAATCGAAATTTTAAATATTATTAATTATTTTCATATTCCAACAATTAAATATTGTAATTAATATGTAAAATTTCGATTTTTTGTGAGTAATAATTCGATTGATGATATTACAACAAAATATTATTAAAAAAAAAACAAACAAATTAATAGATGTATTATATTATATTTTTAAACAAGTGGATATTGCTGTATATTAGTGTACAAAATTTTATTTCTTCACAATAAAATGGCTGTAGATATTTATAATTATCACACTTATTGTGCGCTCTCAATTATTATAAAATTCTTCTCACTAAATCGTTTTTTTTTTGGAAATAAATTCTGTCGAAATTACTTACGTTTTATTATTTCATTCACCTTACCAAAAATTAAAAATTGTCGCCCGGCGCCTCCACCAAAAATCGGAAAATCGCCCGGTGCCTCCACCAAAATTAATCTCGCTAAAATGGAATGTTAAACATTGTCGCCCGGCGCCTTCACCAAAGTTAAAAATTGTCGCCCGGCCCCTCCACCAAAAATTTTCCCACTAAAACATAAATTTAAAAAATGGTCGCCTGGCGCCTCCACCAAAATTTTCACCCGGCACCTCCACCAAAAATTTTCTCGCTGAAATTAAATTTTAAAAATAGTCGCCCGACGCCTCCACCAAAATTAAATGTTTGTTTTCACCCGGCGCCTCCACCAAAATTTGTCTCGCTAAAATTAAATTTTAATAATTGTCGCCCGGCGCACCCACTAAAAATTTTCTCACTAAAACTAAAATTTAAAAATAGTCGGCCGGCGCCTCCACCAAAAATTTTCACACTAAAACTTCAATTTAAAAATGGTCGCCTGGCGCCTTTACCAAAAATAAAAAATCCCCGGCGCACCTAACAAATTTTTCTGTACTTGCTGAATGCATCCACCATCAATTTAACAATTATACATAATGGAAAATCGCGATTTGCTCACGAATTGGTATTCGGTTCAATTCGAAATTTCACAATTTGCTTCAATAATTATACTAATATAATTAAAAAAAATTGTGTGCGTGTAATCTTTACGCGCGATTGAAGTAAAACTTGTTTGACGTTTATGCCACATATCATGAAACGATTAAACTTAACTTAAAATATTACAGTTTAGTTATATTCATTAATGATATACTTTACAAAGAATAATATAAAGCTATATTCACATTATGCATTAAAAATAGGTAATATTGTCTACAACTATATGTAGATTTTGAATTTATACATTTTCACCCTTAAGTGTGGGTATGTGGAATTCATTTAAAAATACGAGAAGATCTATACTCTGACGATTTGAATCTGTGCGACTTGACTTGACCGTTGTCAAACTGACAATTGTGGCTCGATTTCAATTGCTTTAATTGCCTTAAAGTTGACTACATTTAAGTAAACCGTATATAAATAAATATTTGTTTAACACTACTTCAATTTGATTGTAAAGCTTTACACAAATAAGTCTGATTTTTTTCAAAAATTCTTCAACCTTTTCATATTCGCAGAAGTGGACTGGTCACCCTCAACAGTATTTATTTTGAAATATATTCATTGTAAGAACACCTCGTAGATTATAGTGGCAAATTATTAGGTATGTTCCCACCCACAATTCTAGATTGTTTGGTTGATGACTAGACTACGCATGTCTAGTTAGAAACTGATCACAAAGTACTTTCAAACATCACCAGCTGGACCGCATTTCTATTGAATTCATTCAATTTACGGTTTCTGATGAGAGTATATTTGATTTTCTTAAATCAATCGTCCCGTTTTCCATTACCATCTGCTACCGTGTGGAAAATGAGCATTTCCGAAGCATATTTTTGGAAATCTAGATTTCAACCAATGACACACGTTTTAACATGTTAGGTATTTAAAGTTGTGGTTGCTTAGCAACATCTATACATTAATGCAATCGACTACTTTCGGGTGCCCAACACACGATGGAATGTCGGCTGTATCCGTTGGATCGTAGAAAATCGTTTTCATTTATAGTACTTACACTTTTCATATAAAAATTCACGAGCCGAATGGCTCGATGGTTAACGATAGGGATTTACGTCTAGAAGTCCGGGGTTCAAACCCCTCGGCACGGTATGAAAAAGGATTTTCAGAATTTTCCTCCTCTTATAACCTAAATTGTTAATTTGTCCATGCCACAAAGTACATGGACCAGTTAGCAAGATTAGGATGTCTGTCCCTAGCCCCCCCCTTGCAGGTCCCTCATCGTAGAAAAATCGTCTAGAATTGGTGAAATGAGCAGTAACCATCATCCATAAAAGGGCATAAGCGCCCAGGGTTTGGTTGAAATGAGCAGTAAACCATCATCCATAAATAAAAGGGCATAAGCGCCCGGGGTTTGGTTGAAATGAGCAGTAAACCATCATCCATAAGTAAAAGGGCATAAGCGCCCGGGGTTTGGTTGAAATGAGCAGTAAACCACAATCCTTTTTTCCTCTTTAAACATAAAGTTAAACACAATAAGAAAAATTTACGTTTATGACACATATCACTGAAACGATTAAACTATTTTATATTCTATATAAAATTCGTTAATACCACTACCACTTTTTGAAGAATATTCGCTCATTAATTAAATTAATTGAGAATAAAAAATTAAATTAAAGGTCAAATCAGCCCATGTCAATCTACTCAAAATTCAAACCTGTTATCCTATTCCTACAACCAACCAATAGCTTTCCTGATGTTGTAGTCACATGACTGAGAAATATCACCAGAATAAATATTTTAAATAGCGGAAACTATTTCGAGCGTTACTTCCGCCAGAAAAAATTTCTGAGTTACCCCCTCGTCGCGCCTAAAGAAGTTTTACTTCAATAATACCAATTGTTATTTTTATAATTATGCTCAAATGCAACGGCTAATTACATGCAAAATAATAAATGTCCGTTGATGTTCGCTCATGAAACCATTGTCAGTGTTGGCACGCCGAAACTGTCGTACGTAAGGTGCGTTGTTCGACGACAATGCACACTGATCAAACGAAAATGTCCTACCTAGAACGACAAAACAATTTGTTCGATGGTGTTGTGTTGTGTGCAAAACCGTTCTGACTAACGTTTTTGCTGTATCGCTCTGCGTTCAACCTAATGCAACGTCTTTCATTCACAAAAACCGTCATCGAGTTGCACATATTACAGTAAAACTGAAATTAAAATATATCTTTATACATAAAAATACAAGTTGATGTAAATCTGTCGCTAGGAGAAATTATGAAACTAATAATATAATAATTGAACATTTATTAAATAATTTGATAACAATAAATCTGAATCGTTAAAACTATATTAACGTTAATTAAATATTTAACAAAACTCACGGTGTGCCACTGCAAGTTTTCAAATGAACCCCCATCAAACCTTTAGCAACAAATCCCCGATTGCACAAATGACAAATATACGGCCGTTCACCACTATGATACCGTTCATGTATCACTAATGTCGACCGTTGCGAAAAACATTTACCACATGTGTTGCATACATACGGTTTTTCACCGCTATGCACCCTCTCATGTAATGTTAAATTGCATTTCTTTGCAAAACTCTTGCCACACACAGAGCATGTATACGGTTTATAACCGGTATGGATGCGTAAATGTTGTTTAAGATGTTCCGAACTCGACAAGCTCTTACCGCACATTTCGCATAAAACCGTATTTTCACCAGTATGTCCACGTATATGTGAAACAAGACTTTTTTTGTGTGCAAATCGTTTATGGCAAATATCGCATTCATGTGATACCGGCGATGTGGATTGTGCATCTGGATGCATATTTTTCTTATGTGCAATTAGATAACGCGTATATGGGAAACTTTTCAAACAGACCTCACATTCGAATGGCATAGCGCCAGTGTGGAAATTTTTATGTTCCTCATACCATGTAGCCGATGTGAAACCTTTATTGCAAATCTCACAACGATATTTGAATTCATCTTGATGTTTTTGTTTAAGATGTGGCCGTAATGAACGTAAATTTCTCGTTGTAAAATCACATAAAACACAACGATAAATCTTATCAATCGTATGTACATTGAAATTATGCAAACATAGTTGATAACATGATTTAAATGATCGATGACATTGATCACAAGTGAATTGTTTCTCGCCATGCTGCTCTTCCACATGTTTCTCATAACTTTTCAATGATGTAAAATCAGTTAAGCATACAGGACATAAGAAATAATCACTAACAGCATGATCACCACAATTACGAATATTTTCCGTTTCGTTTTTATGATATTCATAATGTTCAATTAATGATTCTTTATTTGCTTTGATTTCGGAACATATCATGCATGCCCATTTGATATTGATTGCTGTTGATTTTATGCGATGTGTATGTTTAAGATTTTCGAGATTTAATGATCGATAAACGAATGGATTTTTATATTTTGGTTTGCATTGCAATAGTCGTTTTATCACGAATTTTTGTGTAATTGTTGATACGTCAACTTCCAGTAGTTTTCTTTTCATAATTCGTTTCGATTTCTTTGTGGCTTGCCTGGAAAAATATAAACTCTTTAATTTTATACAATAGTCAGTTTAAAATAGGGAAATGTAATTAAAACTAATTGATTATTCTGATAGAAATCATAAGATTTAATGTTGAAGAATATACAAAACCTGTTAGACTTTCAATAAGATTCTGTACGGATATTTTAATGATTTCAAAGTATTTGTCTATTTGTATCGTCCGTTTTCTATCAACTTAATGCAAATTGATGCTGTACAAAAATGGCGTTAGTGGTGGCCACAACTTCGAGTTAGCTGCAATGAACTGATAGTTAAATGAAAATATCGGTATTTTCTGAAACATTTTTACTAATTTACTAATTAAACTAGAATTATTACAATAAGTTACAGCTGCATGTATCGATTTAATTCCAATAAATTTTATTCAAAAAATAGATATTGCATTTTTATCAATAAGACGTTGATCGCGAAATTGGAAAATGACTGTTCAGCAGCTTGTTTAGTAGTTCTAAGATTCTAATCAAGTTTTAAAAAATGATGCATCATTTAAAAAACCTGCTTAACATCAATTCAAATACAATTTCAGATAGTGAACATAATTTAACTATTTGAAAATCAAATCAAATTCATTCACTAATGTTGAAGAATTGTTGAATTTAACTGACTGATCCTGTACAGACTTTACGGTGCATATTCAAAGCACCTTTGGATGTGAATCCTGCATTGCAAAAATTACAAACATATGGCCGTTCACCAGTATGCCCTCTAATATGGATACGTAATGGTGCAGCCTGATTGAAACATTTCCCACAATGTTGACATGTGTATGGCTTCTCACCGGTATGCACACGTTCATGCATAATTAAATAATCTTTTTTAATGAAACTTTTCGGACAATATTTACACGTATACGGTTTAACACCTGTATGTATTCGATAATGGATACTGTATTTATCTTTTGTTGCAAATCGTTTACCACATACATCACATAAATGGCGGCGTTCACGTGGCCCATCAGGTTTCGAATGTCGTGTTGATAGATGTTTAACTAATGTTGTTTGTTTTGCAAAGATTTTCAAACATATAGGACATTGATTCTCTTTAATTTGTCCATCAATACTGACTGTATGATAACGGATTTGATGGAAATATAAATAACGTGAAAATACAAATGATTTGTCGCAGACAACACAAACGAAAGGCTTCACACCCAAATGTTCATTATCGTGTTCTTTGAAAATTGTTAAATCGTTGAAGCCTTTACCGCAAGTTTTACAATAATAATAGAATTTATGGTAATGCATCCGATTAATATGCGTTAAAATACAGGTCCTACGTTTCGTTGAATATGAACAAAATGGACAACAATACAATTTATCAGTGTTATGCTGTTGATTGTGACAACTAAACGCATAAGCATTATCAAATGTAATATTGCATTGATCACAACAGAATCGATCTAGATGTTTCTTTTTAAAATGTTCTTGCGTCTCTGATTTATCCTGAAATTCAGCTGAACAAATATTGCAACTGTAGACTTCTTGTGTCTCATCGTATTTAAAATGATTCGTGTTAACATCGTTGGTATTGTCTTCCTGGTGATTGGATTTGTTGTGGTCTTCTAGTAATTTTCTTTGTGGAAATTCGACCATACATTTCCGACATGTATAGATGCGCGATAGCTTTCCTGATGTTTGCTTGTTTGGCGGTTGATATTCCTCATCAGCCTCTTCAGTTTTTCCACGTTTTCTAAGCGTTTTCGACCTAAAACACAATTTGTATTAGTTGGTGTTTATTTATTAAAAATTACACTTAAAATTATTATTATTGCTGTAGGTAAATACGAATTCATTTGAAGTTGGACACTTCAACTCACCTGTACTAACTCTTAAAGGATAAAAATAAATGATTTTTCTTTGGGAGAAAAAAACACAGACAGTCAACAAAATTATTTATTCCGTTCAATTTATTGTTTGTTTCATTTAAGAGGATAATTAGGATGTTGAGTTTTAACATGCTTTTTCCAGTTTTTCAACGACGATAGTCTACGTCCACATAAATCGCACACATACAATTTCTCTCCGGTGTGGGTTCTCATGTGCATTTTTAAATTGTATCGATTCGCTATGATTTTATTACAAACTGGACAGGGCACTTTGCGACATTCACCGATATTATGGATGGCACTCAAATGGCGTTTTAAACTTACTTCAAATTTGAAGCTACGCTTGCATTCTTTACACAAATATTTTGTTTCAGTACCTGTTAACTCTTTCGAATGATTGAACATACGGTGATTATTTAAGTAACGTTGTGAAATGAATCGCTTGTCACAGAATTCACATACAAATTTCGGTATGGTTTGATGGATCTGTTTATGTGCATTCAATTGGATTCGTTTATAAAAACGTTTCGAACATATATCACAAACATAATTATAACAATCTTCATGTCTACGTAAATGTTCTTTCATTGATGAATGTTTCTTTGTTGAAAATTGACATTTACAACATTGCAACGTTGATAAGCCATTATGTTCACGATTATGTAAAACTAGTTCAAATGGTGTTGGAAATGTTAATGGACACTTATCGCATTCATATTCACGATTACTATGTGTTTTCATATGTTCATTTAATTCATCGATTCGATCAAATATTGCTGGACATATTTCACAGCAGATACCATGAATCTTCTCATGATTGCTGAATGCTTCTTTACGGATGAAATCACCACAGTGGTGGCACAGAACGAAATTCTTCTCATGGACCTTTTCGCGATGTTTACAAATGTAATTTGAACCGTATTTGTTGCCACAACGTTCACACAATGTATTTTTTTTCTTAGGCTTTTGTGTATCTGAGGAGCTGCCTCCATCATCATCATCATCGTCATCATAATCATCATCATCATCATCGTCTTGTTCTTCGTCGATGATGATTTCAAAATCTATTTCTTCAAGGATACAAACATCATTTTCGATTTGTATAATAGTGAAACCCCTAGAATGAAATCAGTAGTATTATTATATAAAGCAAATTAAACAAAAATTATAAAATAAAATAAAAATAATAATAGAGGAAAAATGAATAAATAACAGACAAGATTACATCAAAATATATTTTATTAGAATCTTTAACAAACTGGAACAATGCTAAATATACCTTTTAGAATAATAATGTTGGTGGCAATATTAAATCCGTATACATTTATATTGTCCTTCTAATCAGAAATTGGAGAAGAAGGAGCACTAGAAACAAACTGATAACATTAAGGCACTGTGGGAGGAATTTCCAAAACAAATTTACCATTATAGAATAACAGATTACACACTAACGAGACTACAAACAGAGTGAATAAATCTTAAAAGAACTTGAAGCTTGAAAGTTGTAAATATCGAAAAAGATCCCAAACAAGCAACATTTGTAGTTATTTTCAACCCGTTGAGATTGCTCTCGAACGGTGTCTGATGTGGAAAATATCACAGACAAAAAGCAGGAATTTTCAATTAGAAAAGCAACAACAATTGATCATCAATGATAATTAACAATGTCGCAGGTTCTAAGATGGACATTCATCATAGCCTTGGCAGCAAAACCTTTACCGCACAATTTACAACGATACGGTCGTTCACCTGTATGTCCTCTGACATGTATCGCTAAACTTGACCGTTGTGTGAATCCTTTATTGCAATATTGGCATTTATATGGCCGTTCACCAGTATGTACTCGAATGTGTTCATCGAGTCGTTCTTTTTTCGTAAAACATTTCCCACAATATGAACAACAATACGGTTTATATCCCGTGTGGATACGTAAATGGAATTTTAATTTTTCCCGGCTCGACAATATCTTCCCACAAATATCACATAATAACGCTTCATTACGTTTATGTACGTTCATATGGGAACGTAGACTGCTTCTGTGTTGATACACTTTCTTACAAATACTGCATATATATAGTGATGCTAGATTATGTGATGTGTTTAGGTGTTCTTTCAATGCTCGACTACCATCTGTTTTTAAATTGCAAATAATGCATTTCCATTCGTTCGTGTGAATGTGGAGATGGTTCATATATTTGAAAAAATTACGATTTCTACTGCCACAAGTTTCACATTGGAAATAGCAATGTTGATTTTGGTGTTTTTTTAAGGCTGTTTGTCGACGAAACAGCCGTCCACAAATTTTACATTTACTTTGGAATCGATCCAGATCAATCGGCCTCAACCTAAAATAATCAATTATTAGTTTATAATAGTAAACAACATAATAGAATTGGAGAAAATAAATAAAACAAAAACCAGCGAATTTATTGAAAATTTTTTCATAGTTACAAGTTTTAATATGTATACATGACTAATGTCTTTTGATTTGTATCTTTTGCGACACCTGTAAAACGTATTCTATACCTGAATTATCTGTAAAGAATAGTTGCGGAAATGGTGGATGCGCCGGGTCAAAGATGTGTTATCTCCACAGATTAAACAGTGACTTTTATTAATTTCTCAAATAGATACACTTGGTTAAGGTAGCTCAAAATAAGTACAGAATCATTGTTCATGGAATAAAATCACACGTTTTCATGTGTACATCTCGCGCGCCCTTCGACGTATACCCTTTGTTGCAAATCCGGCAACTATACGGCCGTTCACCAGTATGAATTCTTTCATGGATTTTCAATGGTGCCTTCTGTGTGAAACCCTTCTTACAAAATCGACAGACATACGGTCTTTCACCTGTATGTATACGTACATGTTCAGCTAAACGATTGCGATTTTTAAAGCATTTCTCACAATGCTGGCAAGCATACGGCTTTTCACCTGTATGTATACGTATATGTGATTTTAATGAATCGGGATGACTTAAAATCTTCCCACACATATCGCATATGAAACGTTGATTCTTTATTTTCAAATTATAATAATAATTCTTGTGTTTCTTTTGGCGATGATCACGCAATTCATTACGTAATTGGAATGATGTTTTACAAATTGGACAAACGTGTAGACATTTTGGATCGTGTTGTGTGTTTAAATGTTGATGTATATCGTTGTCGTTGTTTGTTGTGAAATCACAAATTGGACATTTCATTATACCATCAATTGAATGAATTTTCATATGTACGACAAAATCGTACAATGTTGCATAAATAAAACCACAATCTTCGCAATCCAAACAATCGAAATGGTCTTTCTTGTGATGCCGTTTGAATAACAACCGTGATGGGCAATATTTATCACATAAATTACAAAATTTCAACGCCATTTGATCCCTAAAAACAAACCGATATTAGTCAAGTTTAATCAAAATATAATTTTCATTGAAATAGAAAATTTTCACAAAAACAACAACACGTTAATTTGAATTAAGCATTTTATTAATTTAATTACAATAATTGCCTAGTAAATAGGCATCGATGTACAGGTTTTCATATGGGTATCCATTACACCTTTCGAAATGTAGCCTTTGCCACAAACACGACAAATATACGGTCGCTCGCCAGTATGCGTCCGTTCATGGATACGTAATGGTGAACGTTGTGAGAATCCTTTACCACAGAATTTACAAATAAACGGTTTCTCACCAGTATGTACACGTTCGTGTTCTTTTAGTTGTTCTTTCCGTGAAAAACTCTTCGGACACATTATACAACTGAACGGTTTATAACCGGTATGGATGCGTCGATGGAATTTCAATTTCTCTTTACTGGACAGACATTTCCCACATATATCACATAATACAGAAACATCACCACCTGTAGCATTATGTTTACTAATATTATGCCGACGTAGACCAGTCGATGATGTGTAATGTTTATTGCATAATTTACAATCGTATTTAACTAATGGTGTACCAGTAATGATTTCCCAATGTTGAGTGCGTCGATGTGATGTTAAGAACCATGAAAACATGAAATGTTTCCCGCAAATTTCACATTGAAACGGTTTCTCACCAGTATGGAAATATTTATGTTCAATTGCATGTGTACTAACAGTAAACGCTTTCTGGCATATTTCACATTTATATTTCGTTGTACCTTCATGGGCCTTAATATGCATCTCTATGTGATATTTCGATGTATTGCGGTATTCACAAAAATGACACGAATATTTCTCATCATTATTGTGAGTGATTGAATGGAAACCAAATGCAACATTATTTTCGTAAGTTTCATCACATATCTCACAACGTACAGCTTCATTTTCGTCTTTTCTACCATCACCATCCTCATCTGATTCATCATCAGTTTCATTCTCTCGTTCTACAACAATTTCCTTGCGTTTTCGTGATTGTTTCTTGATTCTTTTCTCACGTAATTTGTGTTTGTTTTGTTGTAAACATTCTCCAATTGGTGTGATTGACATTGATGGGCCGCAAATTAATTTCTCTAACAATGACCTACGACAAAATAACGTGTAAGCATTTTATTTTAATTATAATCGATACATTCACAGACTACAATTGCAGTAATTTTACAAAGATAATGCTGTATGTAAAATACAGTGTGGTCCACTTAAGGCAGTAACAATCAGTCAGTCAGTAGTCATTTCCATATTGCACAAGGGTCAGTTGAGCGTGATGTTCATGTGACCTCAATAGCGTACTCTGTATGACGAGTGCATACTTTTGCAATTTGATTGGTGCGATCAGGAGTTGGAAATATTCCGCACTTACCTTAGAAAAAACTGCTTGAATTTAAGACTACTTTATTGCTTCACTACTTAAAACATTACAAATTTCTACAATTTTATGTTGATGTTACTTCAGAGTTGATCAACTCCTGATACTGTTGACATGATTTTACATTTAAACGGTGTTTCTCCTGTCTGCAAACGTGAATGTTTTATTTATCCATTTTTCTGTGTAAACGACTTTCTACAAATTTCCCCTGTGAACAGTTTTCCACTACAATGCTTTCAATGGTTTCTTTGAACCATCAAATCTCTTCTCACCTATTAACAAACGAACATTATTTTGAAAGTTTTTGTACGACTTAGACCGTGTCTTTGCATGAATTTCTAAACAATAGGGGAAAAATTTCAAGCTGCAGGCCCAAATTGGACACCTGAAAATTAACCAAAATCATTAACCCACCTTTACTGTCTACATAATTAAATATGAATAGAATAAAAGCAGAAGGTTTTTATCAATTTTTATTGTGCCTAATACAATTACATTAGCTAAAAAATTGAAATACACAGATTGCGAATAGTCTTTTACAATTTTTGGTGATGCGTTTTCATGTGGCAATCACGGGCATATTTACTGACGAATTTCTCATCGCATATGTCACAATTGTACGGTTTTTCACCTGTATGTGTACGTAAATGAATAACTAAAGGACTGCGTTGTGAAAATGTTTTGCCACAAATACTACAAACATGGGGTTTTTCACCAGTATGCGTCCGTAAATGTACCACAAGTGTTGTTCGTTTACTAAATTTCTTTCCACATGTATCACATTGAAACGATTTAACACCGAAATGAAGATTTTTATGTTGTTTTAAACTGGCAGCTGATGTTAATTCTTTACCACATAAATCACAAATGAATTTCTCCTGATTCTCGTGCTGTTTCAACATATGCCGTTTTAAATGTGCATATTTCTTGTTGCATATTTTACAACGATTTTTATCCGATTCTTCTTGATGCAACAACATATGACATTGCAACGAATGATTATTGCTGTATGATTTGCCACAAATTTTACAAAGAAATGGCAAAATTTGATGTTGTTTCTCTTTGTGACTACGTAAATCTAAAATTG
This sequence comes from Meloe dianella, assembly GCA_028455855.1. Taxonomy (NCBI): domain Eukaryota; kingdom Metazoa; phylum Arthropoda; class Insecta; order Coleoptera; family Meloidae; genus Meloe; species Meloe dianella. Next base: position 6,869,982 of record JAPTHL010000039.1, read on the forward strand.
AAGAAAATCCATGGCCACAAATATCACACATACCTTTGTTTTGTTCTCGATGCCAACGTAAATGTTTGGCAAGACTGTGGCGGAATCTCATTTTTTTATGGCAAAGATTACATTCATATGTCGGTGACGCGTGTACTTTCCGATGGATATTCAACGATGTGCTGTATTTAAACGATTTTTTACAAATTTCACAACTATACAAACGAACCTTCTTTTCCGGTCGTGAATGAACGAGTAAATGTGATGATAAAAGCCGTTTATATTTATATGATTTTTGGCAAAATTTACATGAAAATGGACGTAAATCGGAATGTGTTAATGCATGTTGTCGCCAACTGGTTTTAAGCATAATTCTTGAGCATTCCGAACATTGCACCGAATTGTCGCCAATATTTCTTGCAATTCTGGAAACAATATATTTATTAATAAATTTACACAAAACTTACAATTAATATGATTTAAAAGAATCCCAAAAACCTACAAAGAAATTAACACTTTTATTATTGATACATTTATTCAAACAGCTACAAATTTTTTATTACAAATCTTACATGTCGAATCATCATGTATTGCCATGTGACGATCTCTTGAACGTTTGCAAATAAACGATCGTTCACAATATGTACAACGAAATGGTAAAATCTGGTGTACCTTATCTTTGTGGTTTCGTAGACCTAAAATCGATGAGAATCCTCGCCCACAAATTTTACACAGTCCTTGATCTTGTTCTAAATACCTTCGAAGATGTCTAGCGGGACTATAAGACCATCTCATTGTTTTATGGCAAATGTTACACTCAAAAGTCGGTGGGTGTGAACTTTTTGATGTACAATTAATTTGTGGTACAGAAAAGATTTTTTACAAATTTCACAGGTATGTGGAACAGGCACGTTTTCTGGGCGTGCATGAAATAGTAAATGTGTCGTTAAAAGCTGTTTATATTTGTATGATTTATAGCAGATTTTGCACGAAATTGGTCGTAATTCGGAATATATGAATGCATGGCGTTTCCAACTAGTTTTAAGTATGATTCTTGAACATTCCGAACACTGTACTGAACTTTCATCGACTTCTCTTCCAACGCTAGAAATGATGACATTTATTAATAAACTTACAAAGTTTAGAATTCTCAAAATAATCGAAAACCTACAAATAAACTACAATTTTATTGATAAGCTCTATTTTATTAACTCTACAAACTACAAAATAGTCCCAGGAAAACGTGAAAATTTACATTCGTTGATGTTTCGTTTTCAGATGACAATCAAGAGCGGATTTACTAATGAATTTCTCTTCACAAATATCACAATTATACGGTTTTTCTCCTGTATGTGTACGTAGATGAATTGTTAGCGGGCTACGTTGTGAAAATCTCTTTCCGCAAATATCACAAACATACGGTTTTTCACCAGTATGCGTCCGTTTATGGATCAGTAAAGTCCTCTTCTTCACAAATTTCTTGCCACAAGTGTCGCATTGCTCAGATTTCACACCTAAATGGACAGCTTTCATGTGTTCGTCTAAACCTGCTAGAGATATTATTTCTTTTCCACATAAATCACAAATGTGTGTTTGACGATTCTCGTTGTGGACTCGTTCCACATGATTCTTTAAATTGCATAAATCTTTTATTACAAAGTTTACAGAGGCATTTATCAATGTTTTGATCATGAAATTTGCTCATATGACATCGTAGCGAGTAGTTATTTGTGAAAATCTTTCCACAAATCTTACAAACAAATGGTAGGATTTCGTGTTGTTTCTCCATGTGGTTTCGAAGTTCAACAATATGTTCAAAACCATTACCACAGATTTGGCACACTTGTTTATGACCTTTTGAATGTTTCTTGAGGTGTCTAATTAGACTATGATAATATTTGAAATTCTTATGGCAAATATTGCATTGATAACTTTCCGAATTGCTGTGCGTTTTCTGATGTTTAATGAGATAGGCGCGTAGTTGGAATGATTTCTTACAAATGTCACAAGAATATGGGCGACTATCTGCACTCTTCGGTGATCTATGGACCACTCTTTGATGTAGTGATAACAGACGGTATTGTTTGAATGATTTCCCGCAAATTTCACAATGATACGTGTAAAAATCGGAGTGTGTAGTTGCATGCCGTTTCCAGCTCGTATGCAGCATTGTTTTTGAACATTCCGAGCATTGAATCAAATTCTCACCAATCTCCCGTGGAAATCTGAAAACGATATATTTGTTAATAGAAATATACAAATTTACTATTCTAATGTTTTTGTAAAACAACCCACAAGTCTATAAATAAGAAAACAGTGATGTTGATAAACCACAAGTGTATTTACTGACAAATTTCTCTTCACAAAGTTCACAATTATACGTTTTTTCACAGCTAGTGAACTGTTTTAGCAAAGTGTTGCTCCAGATGCAAGCGAGTTTACACAGAAATGTACAACGTCTTGATGTGTAGCTCTTTTCCAAATAAATCGCAACATGCAGTGTCATGTGACGGCTTAATGAACATTATCACAAGACATTTTTCTACGAAATTTTATGTTGTTGGATGCCATCGAAGATGCTTAACAAGACTATGACGATATGTAAATCGAAGTAATTTGGAATGTATTCCAACTCTGTAAATAATACTTTTATTGATAGTTTTACAATAGTTGATATTGTTTAAAATGGTCCAAAACCTGCAGACAAACTACAATTTTCTTGATAAGCTTATTTTTATTATCTCTACAAACTACTACAAAAAAAAATATCAAGCGAATACGTAGAAAATAAAACCGTAAAATTCAAAGTCTTTGATGTTTCGTTTTCAAATGACAACCAAGCGCCGATTTACTAACGAATTTCTCATCGCAAATATTACAATTATACGGTTTCTCTCCTGAATGTGTGCGTAAATGTATTGTTAACGGGCTACGTTGTGAAAATCGTTTCCCACAGATATTACAAACATACGGTTTTTCACCGGTGTGCGTCCGTCTATGAATTAATAGCGTCCTCTTCTTAACAAACTTCTTGCCACAAGTGTCGCATTGTAATGATTTCACACCTAGATGGACGGCCTTTCTATGTTCTTCTAAACTTGAAAGGGACGTGATTTCTTTTCCACATAAATCACAAATGTATGTCTGACGATTCTCGTTGTGGATTCGCTCCATATGACGTTTCAAATTAATAAATCTTTCATTACATATCTTACATAGACATTTGTCAACGTTTTGGTCATGCAATTTGCTCATGTGACAACGTAGAGAGTAATTATTCGTATACGTTTTTCCACAAATCTTACAAACGAATGGTAGAATCTGATGTTCCTTTTCCATGTGGTTTCGGAGTTCAGCGACATTTTCAAAACCATTTCCACAAATTTGGCACACGCGTTTATAGCCTTTTGAATGTTTCTTTAAATGTCTAATCAAGCTACGATAGTATTTGAAATTTTTATGGCAAATATTGCATTCATAACTTTCCGAATTATTGTGGATTTTCTGGTGTTTTATAAGATAGGCGCGCAGTTGAAATGATTTCTTGCAAATTTCGCAAGAATATGGCCGACTATCTGCGCTCTTTGGTGATCTATGAACAACTCGTTGATGTAACGATAAAAGTCGATATTGTTTAAATGATTTTCCACAAATTTCACAATGATAAGGGTAAATATCGGAGTGTGTTATTAAATGTCGTTTCCAGCTGATTTTGCACAAAATTCTTGAACATTCCGAACATTCAACCAAATTCTCGTCAACCTCTCGTGGAAATCTGAAAATAATATATTTGTTAATCAAAATTGACAAAATCACTATTATTTCTATAAAATAATCCAAAAAATCTACAAAAACAAACAACATTTACGTTGGTAGCGTGTTTATTAATTAGCAAAACTACAAGAGTAAATGATAATGGATAAAAAACACAAGAAATCTACAATTTATGATGTTTCGTTTTCAAATGACAATCACGAGCGCATTTACTAACAAACTTCTCATCGCAAATATTACATTTATAAGGCTTCTCGCCAGTATGTTGACGTAAATGTATAACTAACGGGCTGTGTTGTGAGAATTTCTTTCCACATATGGTGCAAACATACGGTTTTTCGCCGGTATGCGTTCGTAAATGGACAACGAGTGATGTACGTTTCGAAAATTTCCGTCCGCATGTGCCACATTCAAATGATTTCACACCTAAATGAACATTTTTATGATCATTCAAACTATGAATTGACGATAATTCTTTTCCGCATAAATCACAAATGAATTTCTGTCGATTCTCATTATGCATCTTCTCTATGTGCCGTTTCAAATCGGCATATTTTTTATTACAAATTTTACATAGACACTTATCAGTGTCTTGCTCATGTAATGCCATATGACATTGCAATGAATGATTACTTGCAAATGTTTTCGCACATACAGTACAAACGAATGGATAGACTTGATGTTGTTTCTCCATATGTTCACGAAATTCGGTGATATTCTGAAAGCCTTTTCCACAAATTTGGCACAAACGCTTATATCCTCTCGAATGTTTCTTCAAATGCCTAATCAAACTACGATAATATTTGATATTTTTGTGGCAAATATTGCATTCGTACGTTTCGGAATTATTGTGTATCCTCTGATGTTTGATGAGATATGTGCGAAGTTGAAACGATTTCTTGCAAACTTGACAAGAAAATGGTCGACTATCGGCGTTTTTCGGTGATCTATGCACAACCCTTTGATGTAACGATAATAGACGGTATTGTTTAAATAGTTTTCCACAAAGTCTACATGAGAATGGATAATTGTCAGAGTGTGTAGTTGCGTGTCGTTTCCAGCTTGTCTTTAACATTATTCTTGCACATTCAGAACACTGGACCAAATTGTCATCAATCTTTCTTGGAACTCTGAAAATAATATACTTGTTAATAGGATTGTAATATTTATAGATCTTGGAACTACTACATTTCAAAATAGTTCAAAATCTACAAATAAAAAGATAGCTATTCTGACAATTTCTTTATTAATTTGTAACACTACAAAGAAACTACAGTTTGCTTTTTCAATGAGGCTCGCAAAGTGTTTGTTCCAGAATTTCTGTACTTCACAGTAAATTATCTCAGACAAGGATTTCCTTATAATTGTCCTGGAAATGATAACATTGATTAACAGTTCAAAAAAACTAATAAACCAGTTAGAAATAAACAGCAATTTTCCAAAATAGTTTTATATTTTATTGATTAGAAAAATATCAAAATTACATCTTTTGATGTTTCGTTTTCAAATGACAATCACGAGCATATTTACTAACAAACTTTTCTTCACAAATCTCACACTTGTAAGGTTTTGCACCTGTATGCTGCCTTAAATGAATGACTAACGAACTGTGTTGTGAAAATTTCTTTGAACATATATCGCAAACATACGGCTTTTCACCGGTATGTGTCCGCTTATGTACAACTAATGTATTTCTTTTAGCAAATCTCTTCCCACATGTATCGCACTGTAACGCTTTTATATCAAAATGGACAGCATTTTTATGATCATTTAAACTACTAATTGTTGCCACTTGTTTACCACACAAATCACAAATATATTTCGTACGATTCTCATTATGGATATGCTTCATATGTTTTTTCAGATACGTATATTTTTGATTACATATTGGACATGTGTATTTATCGTCGCCCTCATGCTTTTTCATATGTGTTTTGAGTGAAACGTTGGATTTATACGTTTTCCCACATACAGAACATGTATGTTTATAGATTTGATGTTTCACTTCCATGTGATTTCTATAATCGCGTAAACGTTGAAAGTTCTCATTACAACTATCACAAATGAATTGACGTTGATTTATGTGTCGTAAGCGATGTTTTACTAAACTTTGATAATATTTCAACTTTTTATGGCAAATATCACATTCATATTCTTCTTGAATATGGACCTGTATATGCGAAATTAAAAGCTGTTGATATTTAAACGTTTTCTTACAAATTTCACATGTATACAGGTGCACTTGAGAATGTGTGAACGCATGCCGTCTCCAACTAGATTTCTGTAAAATTCTTGAACATATTGAACATCGTACAGAATTTTCATTGACTTCTATTGCAACCCTGAAAATAATACATTAATTAATACAACCGGCAATAAATTAATGTTTTTGAAAGAAATCAATTGATAAATAAACACAATTCTCCAGACAAATATCAAATTTATTAACTGGAAAACAATTACAAAATTGTAGACGAAACGTATGTTGGAAAAGCAATTACAGTGTTTGATGTCGCTTTTTCAGATGATAATTAAGAATGGATCTGCTCACGAATGTTTCTTTACAAATTTCACATTTATAAGGTTTTTCACCGGTATGCAGACGTAAATGTATCCTCAATGTGCTACGTTGCGTATATGATTTTCCACAAACATTACAAACATGCGGTTTTTCACCAGTATGTGTACGTTCATGTAAGACCAAAAGCGCTCTTTTTGAGAATTTCTTGCCGCAAGTTTTACATAAAAACGATTTAATACCGAAATGTACAGCGTCTTTATGTTGTTTTAAGCCAGTCGGTGTTGTTACTTCTTTACCACATAAATCACAAATCAAATTTTTCCGTTTCTCATTATGCGTGCGATACATGTGTATTCTTAAATATGTAAATTTCTGATTACATATGGTACAGGTAGATTTACTATTACCATTATCTTCATGTTTTTTTATGTGTATTTGCAATGTCTCATTACATTTGTAAATTTTCCCACAAATAGAACATGTGTATTTGTAGATTTGATGTGTCTGTTCCATATGTTTGTAGAGATCAGATGCATGCTGATAGCCAATATTGCAAATTTTGCACATATTTTGATGTTGCTCTACATGCCGGGCACGATGCTTCACAAGAGTTCGATGACATTTTACCCTTTTATGGCATATATCACACTCGTAAATTTCAGGATTATGAACATAACGTAAATGTGTTGCTAGAATACTTTTTTCATTGAAGGTTTTGTTACAAATTTCACACGTAACGTCAGTGTGGGTAGGTAAATGCCTCCACCAATTGCCTTTAAGCATTTTCTGTAAACACACTGGACATTGGACTGTATTACAACCAATTTGTATAGGAATCCTGAAATTACAACACCAATTAATAACAAAATAGTAATTATTTTAAACACTAATAATCGCTATTTCAATAAACTGTTGTTAAGTATTGTTTTATTATTGTAACTATTATTGTTTTTTGCACCACAAATTGGATATTGGTAATGTGTCCGTACGTTTCTTAGCAAATTTCGTTCCACATGTAGCACACTAGAATGTTTCTTTGCCTAAATCCATTTTGCAACTCTAAAAATAACACATTTATCAATACAATAAGCGATAACATAATGTTTGGAAGAAGCCAAAAGAAAAATTGTAAAATTTAATATTAGCTTTATTTACTGAAAAACAATTACAAAATTGTAAACGGAACGTATGTTGGAAAAGAAATTACACTGTTTGATGACGTTTCTTCAAATGAGAATTAAGAATGGATTTGCTTACGAAAGTTTTCTTACAAATTTCACATTTATAAGGTTTTTCACCGGTATGTTGGCGTAAATGAATCACCAATGTGCTACGTTGTGTATACGATTTTCCACAAACATTGCAAATATGCGGTTTTTCACCAGTATGTGTACGTTGATGTAAGAGCAAAAGTCCTCTTTTTGAGAATTTCTTGCCACAAGTTTGACACAAAAACGATTTAATACCGAAATGTACAGCATTTTTATGTTCTTTTAAACTTGACAGTGTTGTTACTTCTTTACCACATAGATCACAAATTAATGTTTGACGTGACTCATTATGCATGCGACGCATATGGTTTCTTAAACATGAAAATTTCTGATTACATATTGTACAGGTAGATCTACCATCAAAATTATCGTCATGTTTTTTTATGTGTATTTGCAATGATATAGCACATTTGTAAATTTTCCCACAAATAGAACATGTGTATTTGTAGATTTGATGTGTCTGTTCCATATGTTTGTAGAGATCGGATACGTGGTGAAAGCCAATATTGCAAATTTTGCACATATTTTGCTGTTGATCTACATGACGTGCACGATGCTTTATAAGAGTTCGTTGATATTTAACTTTTTTGTGACATATATCACATTCGTAAATTTCAGGATTATGAACATAACGTAAATGTGTTGCTAGAATACTTTTGTCAGTAAAGGTTTTCTTACAAATTTCACACATAACGTCAGGGTCGGTTCGTGTATGTTTCCTCCGATTGGATTTAAGCATTTTCTGTAACACCGGATATTGAAGTTTCTTATCACCAATTTGTCTAGGAATCCTGAAATTACGACACGAATTAATAACAGAATAGTAATTTTTTTAAACACTAGCTACTAAAAGTCGACATTTCAATAAACTATTGTTTTATTATTATAACTATTATTGTTTTATAGCACTACAAATTTCACAGTTGAACAGTTGTTCACCGTTAAGTGTCCGTAAATGTACCATCAACGTACGTTTTTTAGCATTTTTTTTGTCCTGTCACACACTATAAAGTTTTTATGCCTAAATCCATTTTACAACTCTAAAAATAACACATTTATCAACACAATTAACGATAAGATAATGTTTGGAAGAAGTCAAAAGCCAAAATTGCCCAGTTTAATATCAGCTTTATTAAATGAAAAACAATGACATACAAAGCTTTTAAGAGATATTATAATGTTTGATGACGTTTCTTCAAATGAGAATTAAGAATCGATTTACTCACGAATGTTTTCTTACAAATATCACATTTATAAGGTTTTTCACCGGTATGTTGGCGTAAATGAATCACCAATGTGCTACGTTGTGTATACGATTTTCCACAAACATTGCAAATATGCGGTTTTTCACCAGTATGTGTACGTTGATGTAAGACCAAAAGTCCTCTTTTTGAGAATTTCTTGCCACAAGTTTGACATAAAAACGATTTAATACCGAAATGTACAGCATTTTTATGTTCTTTTAAACTTGACAGTGTTGTTACTTCTTTACCACATAGATCACAAATTAATGTTTGACGTGACTCATAATGCATGCGACGCATATGGTTTCTTAAACACGAAAATTTCTGATTACATATTGTACAGGTAGATCTACCATCAAGATTATCGTCATGTTTTTTTATGTGTATTTGCAATGACGCATTACATTTGTAAATTTTCCCACAAATAGAACATGTGTATTTAAAGATTTGATGTGTCTGTTCCATATGTTTGTAGAGATCGGATACGTGGTGAAAGCCAATATTGCAAATTTTGCACATATTTTGCTGTTGATCTACATGGCGTGCACGATGCTTTATAAGAGTTCGTTGATATTTAACTTTTTTGTGACATATATCACATTCGTAAATTTCAGGATTATGAACATAACGTAAATGTGTTGCTAGACTACTTTTGTCAGTAAAGGTTTTCTTACAAATTTCACACATAACGTCAGGGTCGGTTCGTGTATGTTTCCTACGATTGGATTTAAGCATTGTCTGTAACACCGGATATTGAAGTTTCTTATCACCAATTTGTCTAGGAATCCTGAAATTACGATACGAATTAATAACAGAATAGTAATTTTTTTTGAACACTAGCTACTAAAAGTCGACATTTCAATAAACTGTTGTTTTATTATTATAACTATTATTGTTTTATAGCACTACAAATTTCACAGTTGAACAGTTGTTCACCGTTAAGTGTCAGTAAATGTACCATCAACGTACGTTTCTTGGCAATTTTTTTCCTGTGTATCACACTATAAAGTTTCTATGCCTAAATCCATTTTACACCTCTAAAAATAACACATTTATCAACACAATTAACGATAAGATAATGTTTGGAAGAAGTCAAAAGCCAAAATTGCCCAGTTTAATATCAGCTTTATTAAATGAAAAACAATGACATACAAAACTTTTAAGAGATATTATAATGTTTGATGACGTTTCTTCAAATGAGAATTAAGAATCGATTTACTCACGAATGTTTTCTTACAAATATCACATTTATAAGGTTTTTCACCGGTATGTTGGCGTAAATGAATCACCAATGTGCTACGTTGTGTATATGATTTTAAACAAACATTGCAAATATGCGGTTTTTCACCAGTATGTGTACGTTGATGTAAGACCAAAAGTCGTCTTTTTGAGAATTTCTTGCCACAAGTTTGACATAAAAACGATTTAATACCGAAATGTACAGCATTTTTATGTTCTTTTAAACTATTCAGTGTTGTTACTTCTTTGCCACATAAATCACAAATTAATGTTTGACGTGACTCATTATGCATGCGACGCATATGGTTTTTTAAAAATGCAAATTTCTGATTACATATTGTACAGGTAGATTTACCATCACCATTATCTTCATGTTTTTTTATGTGTGTTTTCAATGATATAGCACATTTGTAAATTTTCCCACAAATAGAACAAGTGTATTTAAAGATTTGATGTGCCTGTTCCATATGTTTGTAGAGATCGGATATAAGCGGAAAGCCACTATTGCAAATTTTGCACATATTTTGCTGTTGATCCACATGACGTGCACGATGTTTTAAAAGAGTTCGATGGTATTTTATCTTCTTATGGCATATATCACATTCATAAATTTCAGTACTATGTACATAACGTACATGTATCCCTAGACTACTTTTGTCAAGAAAGGTTTTCTTGCAAATTTCACACGTTTCGCTTTTATTGTGGGTTGGTACATGTCTCAACCAATTGACTTTATACAGCATCTGTAAACACACTGGACATTGGACTTTCTTATCATCAATTTTTATAGGAATCCTGAAATTAGGACACGAATTAATAACAGAATAGTAATTTATTTCAACACTAGCTACTAAAAGTCGACATTTCAATAAAGTGTTGTTGGACAGTTGTTCACCGTTATTTGCCTAAATCCCATTTGCAACTCTGCAAGTAACACATTTATCAATACAACCTACGATAAAATAATTTTTGAAAGAGGCCAAATACAAAATTTCCCAGGATACTATCAGATTTATTAAATAAAAAACAATTACAAAACTTCTTCTTTTTTTTAAATTATAATGTTTGATGACGTTTTTTCAAATGAGAACTACGACCGGATTTGCTTACGAATTTTTCTTCACAAATCTCACATTTATATGGTTTCTCACCTTTATGATTACGTAAGTGAATCACTAAAGGGCTACGTTGCGAGAATGATTTTCCACAAATATTACAAACATGCGGTTTCTCCCCAGTATGTGTACGTACATGTGTGACCAATAGTGTGCGTTTTGAGAATTTCCTACCGCAAGTTTTACATTCAAATGATTTCACACCGAAATGTACGGCATCTTTATGTTGTCTTAAACTTGTCAGTGTTGTTATTTCTTTACCACATAAATCACAAATGTAATTATTGCGTTTCTCACTATGTACTCGATACATGTGTGTTCTTAAAAATGCAAATTTTTGATTACATATCGTACATGTCGATTTACTATCATCTTCATGTTTCTTCATATGTAATTTCAATGAATCATTAGATTTGTACGTTTTGCCACAAACAGAACAAGCATATGTGTAGATTTGGTGTGTTTGTTCCATATGATTGCGATAATCGGATAAATGTCGAAAGCCAATATTGCAGATTTCGCACATTTTCTGATGTTGATTTATATGTCGTGAACGATGCGCCACAAGATTTCGATAATGTTTTACTCGTTTATGGCATATATCACATTCATAATTTTCAGTATTATGGACATAACGTTGATGTATTGCTAGATTTCGTTGGTCTTTAAACGATTTCTTACAAATCACACAAGAATATGCTCGCAATTCCGAGTGGGTTCGTGAATGTCTCTTCCAGCTGCCTTTCAGCATTTTCTTTGAACACACCGGACATTGGACTGTATTCTCACCAATTTGCACAGGAATCCTGAAATTAGCACAACAATTAATAATATAATAATCATTATTTTAATCAGTATTAAAAACAATAATAGATATTTCAATAAATTGTTGTTGTTAAATAAATGCTTTATTTATCAGATTTTACAAAGACATTTGAATTTTTGTGGTGTGTTCTCATATGCACCTTTAAGCCTTGATTGGATTTATACGATTTATTACAAATTGAACAAGGGTGTGCCGATGAATGTGCATCTTCTATATGTTTTTTTAATTGTATTAAAAGTGAGAATTTTTCTTGGCAGATTTTACATTCATGCTTTGATGTATGAAGTTGTTTATGTTGAAGGAAACTTGGATGGCTGAATTGGAAAGATCTTTGACAAATTTCACAATAATACGAACGGATATTGAAATGTCTAATCACATGTTCTCTCCATTCAGTTCTATACACTATCGATGAACATATAGAACAATGGATTGAATTTGCATTAACTGTTCTACCAATTATTCTGAAAAAAAAATAAAAGTCACAATTAATGTTGTCTGGATAAGTTTGATAAAATTTTTATGTATAATAAACAGTTTTTTTTTAAACACTAGTTTTATTCATTTAAAAATAACATAGCAATTTTACAATTTTCTTAGTCATCAAAACCATTAACAAAGTAAAAATTCTACATCATCATTAATGTTTCGTTTTTACGTGACAATCACGGCCATATTTACTGATAAAACCTTCATCACAAATGTCACAAATAAACGGTCTTTCACCTGTATGCCTCCTTAAATGTATCACTAATGGACTGCGTTGCGAGAATTCTTTACCACAAACATGACAAACATACGGTTTCTCACCGGTATGTGTACGTGAATGTATCACTAATGTACGTTTCTTACCGAATTTCCTGCCACATATGCCACATTCAAATGATTTCACACCTGAATGGACATTTTTGTGATCATTTAAACTTTGGAATGATGTCAATTGTTTACCGCACAAATCACAAATGAATTTTTGACGAATTGTTTTAAAATGTACACGTCGCATATGATCAGATAAACAGAGATATTCTTTATTGCATATGTTACAGGTGCGTTTCTTTGCCGTTTTGCCTTCGTGTTGTCGCTCAATATGCAGTTTTAATACGTAATTCCATTGGAATGAGATGCCACAGTATGAACATACGAACGAGTTGATTTGGTGGAATTTGCCCATATGTGTACGATAATCGGCGATACGATGGAAACCTTCATCGCAGATATCACATTGTTTTTTGCAAGTTTTCGAATGCAACAAACGATGTTTCAATAAACTTGGATAATGTTTCAATTGTTTACCACAAATATCACAGTCGTAAGTCGGTGAAAATGTGTGGATACGTTGGTGTGATTTCAAAAGTAATGGATATTTGAATGATTTATGGCAAATTCTACATGAATATGGACGTATAACTGAGTGTGTTAATACATGCCGCCTCCAACTGACTTTGCGCATTATTTTTGAACATTCAGAACATTGGACTGAATTGTCATCGATTTCTCTTGCCACTCTGAAAATGATAGATTCATTAATAAAATTATAAAGAGACAATTATTGTTATTTTAATCAAATAATCATTAATTTATAAGAAACGCCAATTTTACAACGGTATTTATTTGTTTTTGTAAAATTACAAAAATATATGCCATTCAAACTACAGTTTATAATGTTTCGTTTTTAAATGACAATCACGTGAATTTTTACTAATAAATTTCTCATCACACAATTCACAATTGAACGGTTTTTCACCGGAATGATGCCGTAAATGTATCACTAATGGGCTATGCTGTGCAAATTTCTTTCCGCAAATATGACAAATGTACGGTTTTTCACCGGTATGTGTCCGTAAATGTATCATTAATGTGCGTTTCTTTGCGAACTTCTTACCGCACACACCGCACTCAATCGATTTAACACCAAAATGCACGTTTTTATGTTCTTTTAAGCTACTGTAAGAGGCGATCTCTTTTCCACATAAATCACAAACGAACTTCTGTCGGATACCATTACGGTGTGTTTTCCTCATGTGACTGTATAAATCCAAATAATCTTTATTGCAGATTTTACACGTACGTTTGTGTGGTAAATTGTCTTCATGCCGTCGTTTCATATGAATTTTTAATGCGTAATTACTTTTATTCGGTATACCACATAATGAACATACAAATAATTTGATTTGATCTAATTTGTCCATATGTGTACTTAAATGAACGTGTTGATGGGCTGTTAGAATGCGTGGATCTTTGAATGATTTCTCACAGATTTTACATTTATATGGACGTGTATCTGAATGCGTAATCACATGTCGCCTCCAACTCGTTTTCAACATTATTTTATAACATTCAGAACATTGGACTGAATTCTCATTGACACGTCGCCCAAATCTGAAAATAATTACTCAATTAGTAAAATTCATTGATTTCTAATTATGATTATTATTACATTTTATTTAATTTTTTTGTTCAAAATAAACCAAAATCTACAAATAAAAAACAATATTTTGGTCAATATCTAGTTTTTATTAATGTGGAAAACTACAAAAGATCGTGAAATAAGAACATATTTGGAAGTTACTTCTATTACTATCTCAAATCAATCAAGAACCCTGATAATACCGGCTAATAATCAACAATTATGATTTTTGTTAATAATTACAGTTAAAAATCTAAAGTGCATATCAGTAGCACCCTTAAAACTAGCCAAGTGGGCATTTTCAACCATACAAACTCCCTTCTGGAATCACACCTTTAATTATTTGATTGTGTGACAAACTGGAAATATCCGAACACTTTTCTTGATAATTTTGCGTGTTAAAATATTGACAATAATTACAACTAAACTTAATTAAACTATGATAAAGGGACATCGAAAACTCAAGAGAAACGATTCCTAATTCGCCCAATATTCACACATTTTCTTAATAATTAATTTGATTAATTAACAAAACAAAAAAAAATAGATAAATTTAAACACAAAATTTCTGTACAGACGTATTTTAACACATACTCAGAGGGTGAAATATTGCACGACTACCCTCACAGAGGCAACATAGAAGGACTGGCACTTAACAGGTAAAAAGAGACTTTACTTGAACTATTTTTTTCCATCAAACAATCAGGGATTCGAAGACCAGTTGTTCGGTTTATCTACCTGCAACCGATTTGCTATTTATTTTCTGCTTATGGAAGGTTTTGTTGAGATTATAGTCGTCCCATATTGACGTGATTTTGTGTAGACAAGAATTTGGGGGTTTGGTTATTTGGGTCCCCGGCACACTCGGTTGTGCTTGCGCTTTTCAATGCAAAATATGTGATTGCGTTGGGACGACTATAGAAAGTTCCCAGAATAATCAGGTAGAAATTTGACGAATGCCCAAATATTTTATTTATAGAGTGCAAGTTACAAACAATATTTGACATAACTACAATGGGGTACAGTTTACAATTTGCTGTGTTTATTTTTCAAATGTGTTGTTAGCGCCCCTTTACTAACAAATCGATCACAACAAATTTCACAATTATACGGCTTCTCTCCGGTATGTTGTCGCAAATGTATTGTTAACGAACAACGTTGTGTAAATGATTTGCTACAATATTTGCAACTGTAGGGTCGTTCACCAGAATGCGTCCTCATATGTAATCGTAATGTATCTTTCATATTAAATCGTTTGTGGCAAATCTTACATTCGTTCGGTTTAATACCTTGATGGCCGTTTTTATGGTCCCGTAAGCCACCAAGACTTTTCAATTCTTTACCACACAAATCACAAATATATTTCTGTCGATTATCATTATGCATACGTTTGATATGTTTCTTTAAATGTAGCATTTGTAGAAATGTTTTCGTACAAAAATCACATTTAATATTACGATTCTCATAATAGTTTTGATCATGTAATTTCATATGATCTCTTAGTGCGTATTTATCGTAGAATGATTTTTGGCAAACACTGCAAATATTTGTACCATGTTTACCTTCCATATGTGAACGATATTCAGCTGTTGATATAAAACCACTACCGCAAATACTGCAAATCTCTTTATAATCCTTCAAATGACGACGTTGATGATTTGTGAAACCTTGTTTCGTTTTGATACGTTTCTGACAGATATCACATTCATATTCCATTGTATTATTGTGGATTTTCTTGTGTTTTATTAAATTATCTTTACGTTTAAATGATTTAACACAAATATCACATGAGTATGGACGATTTTCTGTATGGACAAACAAGTGTTTCCTTAATTGTCGTCGATATTTGAAGATCTTGGAACAATGCGGACATGTCTTTGATTTGCTCCTTGTGTTACTCCTGAAAATCACACGTATCAGAAAAATGTTGTATTTACAAACAATTTAAAATCAATTGTTAAAACTAAAATCAATCAACAATTGTCGATTTTATAAAGACTTTATTGTACACAATCATTTTGCTATTCACAATTAAACGATTACGATTAAAGTTTGCGATGTTTGCTCTTCAGATGTATCGTGAGAGCACTTTTGCTGATGAATTTGTCCTGGCAGATATCGCAATTGTACGGTTTCTCGCCAGTATGTTGGCGATGGTGTATTGTCAATGTACAACGTTGTGTGAATGATTTACTACAAAATTTACAACTGTATGGTCGTTCACCTGAATGTGTGCGCATATGTAAGACTAATGTGGTTTTGCGATTGAATCTCTTCCCGCACAATTTACATTCGTTCGGTTTAGCACCCTGATGTACGTTTTTATGGTGGCGCAAACTAACCATCGTTTTCAATTCTTTGCCACATAAATCACAAACGAATTTCTGTCCACCATCTTTATGCATCATTTTAATATGTCGATTCAAATATAATTGTTGTGAGAATGATTTATTGCATGAATCACATTTAAAATTGCGTTGTTCATGATAGCCGTCCTCATGTAAACGCATATGATATTTTAAACTATATTTACAATAGAATGTTTTATTACATATGGTACAGATATTTGAACGATCACCATGTTTACCATCCATATGTGCTTTATATTCAGCATTTGATATAAAACCCAAATTGCATATCTTACAGAATTGTTTGAAATCTTTCAAATGACGCCGTCGATGATCCAGATAACTTTGATATTTCTTTAAACGTTTCAAACAAATATCACATTCGTACGGTTTGGAATTATCATGTACTATTTGATGGGAGTTTAAACTATATTTTTGTTTAAATGATTTCTCACATATATCACATGAATATGGACGATTTTCATTATGTATGATTGTGTGTTTATTCAATTGTGATGTATGTTTGAATTTTTTCGGACATTTTGGACACTGTCTCAATCTTCCATATCTGAAAATTATTTAAACATGAATAATAAGAAAGGTTCAACAGTTAAAATAAGCAATCGAAATGGAATCATTAATATTAAAACAACAACAATTTCGCACCTTCTTTTTATAATTTTCAAACACTTAAATACCAGATGGAATAGTAATAACTTGAATTCAGGAAAAAGGTAATTTCACATACACAAATTTCACTTTTCAAGTACTAATAGAACGCCCTAGTCCACGTTGGCGCTAACACTGCGTTAAAGTCAAGTCGGATAACTATAGAAAACTTTAAACTTTCGATAAAGACGTCGCACAGTCGGTTGATGATAAGGATGGAGACTTGTTATGGAATACGCCGCAATTTAAATGATTCCGAATCACTGATAAACGCTAAAGAAACAAATCAAATTGTCTTTAAATAAACTTTATTTAACAATAACTGGTAATAGAAGAGAACCGCTAATTTGTTTATTCATATTTAAAATACAAAATACTAATAATTATTTATCTAAATGAAAGTGTAGCATTTACACTTTTTGGTGTTTGTTCTTCAAATGAACAGATAATACGCTCTTACTAATAAAACTCTCTTGGCAAATATTACAAGAATACGGTTTCTCACCGGTATGCTGTCGCACATGTATCTTTAATGGTCCACCCTGTGTGAATGATTTACCACAAAATTGACAACTGTATGGTTTTTCACCAGAATGTGTACGCATGTGTTGCACTAATGTGTCTTTACGATTGAATTTCTTACCACACAAATTACATTCATTCGGTTTGATGCCTTGATGGTAGTTTTTATGGTACGTTAATTTCGTCATTGTTGGCATTTCTTTGCCACAAACATCGCAAACATATTTACGTCCATCATCTGTATGTGATAATTTTACATGTCGATCCAGATGTTTCTTACGTAAAAACGTTTTATTGCATATATCACACAAGAAATTCCGTTCTTTATAATAATTCTCCTCATGCAATTTGTTATGATAATCTAAATAATATTTACTAGCGAATGCTTTATTGCATATTGTACAAACATTTGATGTTTGTTCATGTTTCGCTTCAACATGAATTTTATATTCCGACTTTGATATAAAACCAACATTGCATAGTTTACAAAATTCTTTATAATCTTGTAAATGTCGTCGACGGTGTGCAATATAACTTTCATAGGTTTTCAAATGTTTTAAACATGTATCACATTGAAACGGTTTCGAATCGTAATGGACAATTTGATGTGTTAATAATGCTGATTTTGAGCGACATCCACGATTGCAGATCGGACAAAAAACTCGCATCCTTTTCGGTGCATCACCCCTGAAAAGCATTGTTATAGTTAGTTAAAGAATTGAATTCTTCAACGATTTGATTTCAATTTGAATTTTAACAAAAATAAACAAATTAATTTGCGTATTTTATTTTATTAATCAACTTTGATTACATTTTCGGATGGTAGTCCTTCATAAAATTGCTCTTCAACCTGCAAAAATACTAAAGTCATTAAACCTAATCAACTTGATTAATTAATTCAGAATCACAATAAAACAAGCGATCGTAAATTTTGAGACTTTTATTGATGTACGAATTTACAATAATCACTCATAACATATCCTCATCTGTATCACTAAAAAAGATGAAGATTTACTCTAAACAGACTAAATAAGTAGTTCCACATTAAAATGGTGATGTTTGCAGTGTTTGTGAGTCTAAATAAGTTTCGATCTCAAACTCAATCATCATGAATGACCAATAACCCTCCACGTATGATAACGATCCCAAAAGTTGAGATGAAGATCGAGAATGGTTCACAAATCCATAATAGATGCGTTATTAAAAATACATTAATCTCTCTATACTAACAGTTATTTGACATTTTGAATTGTAATCTAATTACGTTACTACAACTAAGACAATGTTGTATTTATCAGGCCCCAATGGATCAATGCGGTTTTTGTGAATAAGTCACAAGGTGTGATGTTTATTTTTCAAATGTATGCTCAGTACACCTTTACTTACGAATCTGGCTTGACAAATGTCGCAAGAATACGGTTTCTCACCAGAATGCTGTCGTAAATGTATACGTAGAGGACTTAATTGCGAATAGGCTTTGCCGCACAAATGACAAATATACGGTTTCTCACCAGAATGTGTACGCATATGCAATACTAACGTATCTTTACGTACAAATCGTTTACTACATACAGTACAAGCATGTACTTTATCACCTTGATGCACACTATGATGATTCTTTAAACCAGTAAGACTCTTCAATTCTTTACCACATAAATCACAAATATATTTCTGTCGATTATCATTGTGCATACGTTTGATATGTTTGTTTAAATGCAAGATTTGTAGAAATCGTTTCGTACAAAATTCACATTTATAATTGCGATTCTCATAATAATTCTCTTCGTGCAATTTCATATGTTCTTTTAATGCATATTTATCACAAAATGATTTCTGACAAATATCACACGTATTATTGCCGTGCTTACTAACCATATGTGAACGGTATTCAGCTGTTGATACAAAACGACCACCACAGATACTGCATATTTCTTTGAAATCTTTCAAATGTCGCCGTTGATGTGTGATAAAACCCAATTTCGTTTTGATTTGTTTCAAACATACATCACATTCATAATATGTGTGCATTATCATGATTATTACGATGTCTTGTTAATGTTTCTTTGCGTTTAAATGATTTATCGCATACATCACACGAATATGGACGATTTTCTGTATGGACAAGTAGGTGTTTCCTCAATTGTCGTCGCTTTACAAATCTTTTCGGACAATGCGGACATTGTTTCGATCTGCTGCTGGTCACTGTGCTATTCCTGAAAATTAATCATATTAATAACAGGTAACAAATATTGGATAAAATTTTATAATTTAGTACAAAACATTATAACAACAATAATAATAAAACCCAAAGAATATTGTGAAATTATAGCTTTATTATTGATTTAAATTACAAAGGTGTAGCATAGAAATGGTAGAACACAAAAACCACTACCGATGGCGTTCCTTCATTAATTACTTATTTTCTCCATTCAGATTATGTTGTGCCAGTGCTTATAGAATTCGTAATTGATTCATTTAAGTTACAGTTCTGCACCCATATCGTTCAAAACTTTAGCAGACAAGCGGAAACAGTGGCCTGTATATTCTGTAGCGTTTGGTAATTTTAAATATGTAGCAACAATTTGTGGAACTTTGCCGAGTGTATTGACTCCAACTACATGGTTCACACCATAACCATTATTTAATTTGAAAAAAAATCTAGGATTTTTAAAGCCATACGGACGACAAGCGGTATACTTCCTATACATATCTAAATATTCATATCTTATAACGAATGATCGTGGTTTATTTGTTTTTTTAATATGAACAACAAGTTTAAATCCCATATCTTCAATATCATCAGTGCATATGTGGGTGAGTTCATCCCGTCGACATGCACCGACAATACCAAAAAGTAAGGCAACCTATAAAATCGTTTAAAATTTGACAATTGTTCCCCTTGATCGAAGTAATCATTTAATACTCACTTTCATCATCAAATATTTGTCGTCTGGTGCTTCTGAAAGAAATCTCTTGATTTGTTGTTTTGTTAGGAATCTCGACTTTTTCGCCTTATAACCGTGCGATTGTCGTTTCAAAAATTCACGTAGTTTGTTGTATTTTGTGATATCGATATTTTCTTTGGCGATAAGCGTGGATCTCAACATTGAATAGATGGACCATAATGTGGATGCTTTTACTTTTTTCGATAAATCCGTAAAGTATGTAATGACGACATTTTCCGAACAAGATTTATTGTCGTCTTGTAGGCGATATTTCAGGAAGCGTCTATATTCAAATTCATATTTCTCTCTTGATTTCAAAGTGAACGAATCTAGGTTCGTCGGAGTGGATGTTCTCTTCTAGTCGGTGATGCCTCCGGCAGCCAATATTCGCTATCACTGGAACACAGTATACAAGTACATACAGTAATAGATCAACTTTTAACAGATCCGATTGGAGCACGTTTAACAACTATCTACACATAAAATTTCCATTGAGCATTGTGTATGAAAAATACATAAATCTACAATGCTACAACCGTTGTTATAACAAGATCAAATAACAGTAAGAAAACAATAATTTATTTATTTGTTATCTTAGAATGAACAATTAAAATTTTGCCTTACAAATCTGCACCCATATCGCCCAAAACTTTAGCCGACAACCGGAAACAATGTCCTGTATATTCTTTAGCGTTCGGCAATTTTAAATATGTAGCAACAATTTGCGGCATTCTACCAAATGTATTCACCCCAACTACTTGTTTAACGGCAATACCATTGGTTAATTTGAAAAAAAACCTGGAACTATTGAAACCATTCGGACGGCAGGCTGTATATTTCCTATATACATCTAAATACTCATATTTGATAACGAATGATCGTGGTTTATTTGTTTTGTTTGCTGGTATATTAACAACAAGTTTAAATCCCATATCTTCAATATCATCAATGCATATCTGGGCTAGTTCGTCCCGTCGACATGCACCGACGATTCCAAATATTAAGGCAACCTACAAAAAAAAATACTATGTGTAATACATTTTTGTTTTTCTGATAGAGCTAGTAATATTCTAATACTTTAATCATCAGATATTTATCGTCCGGTGCTTCTAAAATGAATTTTTTGATTTGTTGCTTCGTTAAGAATCTGTATTTTTGTGCCTTATAACCGCGAGACTGACGTTTTAAAAATTCACGTAGCTTGTGATACTTTGATATGTCGATATTGTCTTTAGCTACTAGTGTTGATCTCAACATTGAATATACGGTCCATAAAGTGGATGATTTGACTTTTGTTGATAAATCCGTAAAGTAATCAATTGTGATATTTTCTGAGCAAGATTTTGTGTTATTTTGTAAGCGATAATTCAGGAAGCGTCTATATGCAACTTCGTATTTCTCTCTTGATTTCGGCGGAAACGAGCCCAGTTTCGATGAAATCGATGTTGTTTCATCAGTCGGTGGTGTGTGAGCTTCCCAAAATCCGTTATCACTGAAACATAGTATACAGGTACATACAGTAGATAGACTCTTTACAGATCCTATAGGAGCACGCGTTTTAAAATTGAACTTGCGCAACTATACTGCAAAGAAATGGAACTATAGCGCAAACGTGAGGAAAGAAAATCTCCTTGAGTAAATCCGCAAAATTCATAAATCCACTGTGTCACAACCGCAACTACAAGAAGAAGAAACAACAGTATGGAAATAATAAATTATTTATTGTTTTTAACTGCGATTATGTGTTACAATTTTGCACCTATATCGTTCAAAACTGTGGCAGATATCCGGAAACAGTGGCCTGTATATACGCAGTTATTCCAACCAAAAAGAAAAATCTACAAATAAACTAAATTTGTACACTTTTCTTAACAAGTAAATGCTTTTAATAATCACTTTAAACATTAAGTATTTATTATCCGGAGCTTCTAAAATAAATCTTTTGATTTGATGTTTCGTTAAGAATTTGGATTTCTTCGCTTTACAACCACGAGCTTGACATCTCAAAAATTCACGTAGCTTGTTCTCTCGATTTCTGTGGAAACGAATCTAGTTTCGGTGGACGAGCAATTTTCATTATTTCCGGTAGTGTCTGAGATATCCAAAATTCGTTTTCGCTGAAACACAGTAATGTACATACAGTATTAAAACAACTATTTAGAGGTGCTTTAGGAACAAGTGTTCTAAAAAATTAGGAACTTGTACAATTATACAGGAAACAATTGCGAGGAAGAATGGTGTAAACGTAGTAACTTATCACTTATCCACTAGACTATATCCGTTTAAATATAACAATAAGAAATAACAGTACGGAAATTAATTATTTATTACTTGCGAAATAACAATTGTAATTATTAATTGATAACATTATTGTATTCACAGCTTTGTGTTACAGATCGGCACCTGTATGATCCAAAACTTTGGCAGATGTTCGAAAACAATGTCCTGTATATTCTTTAGCGTTTGGCAATTTTAAATATGTGGCAACAATTTGTGGCATTCTACCAAACGTATGTATACCAACTACTTGTTTTGAACCTTTACCATTGTTAAATTTGAAAAAAAATCTTGAATTATTGAAACCACTTGGACGGCACGCTGTGTATTTTCTATATATATCTAGATAATTATCGCTTACAACAAATGATCGCGATTTATTTGTACTGCTAGCCGGAATTGTAATTAGAAGTTTAAATCCTAAATCTTCAATATCATTAATACTCATCTGGGCCAATTCGTTCCGTCGACATGCTCCAGCAATACCAAAAATCAGCGCAACCTACAAGACGATAATGTTGATATAAGTCTGTTTGAATAGATATAACATTTAAATACTTACTTTGGTCATTAGAAATGTATCATCTGGAGCTTCTAAGATAAATCGTTGGATTTGTTCTTTAGTTAGAAATTTCGATTTGTTTGCTTTGTAACCGTGCGATTGGCTTTTCAAAAACGTACGTAATTTTTGATATTTTGTTATATCGATATTTTCTTTAGCGAGAAGCGTTGACCTCAACATTGAATAGATGGACCATAATGTGGATGGTTTCACTTTTGTTGACAAATGCATGAAATATGCAACAATAATACTTTCTGAACATGATTTGGTATCTTTTTCAAGGCGATAGCTCCAGAAGCGTCTATACGTTATCTCATATTTCTCTCTAGATTTCGTTGGAAGCGAACCCAGTTTCATTGATCTAACTGCTACATTATTCTGTGGAGATCCAGATGTCCAAAATTCGCTATCACTGAAACACATTATACAAATTCATACAGGAACTCGTGTCCTAACATTGAGCTCGCGCGCAAGTAGGCTGCGCAAAAGTGGAAGAATGATGTAAACGTAGTAATGCAGCTAGAATAACTACGCTACTTTCGGTGCTAATAAAGTGCACAATAAGGACAGATTGCATGAAAATATCAAACAATTTTTGGAAAATTTACGATTTTATTAATATTTTTAATTATATAGACTTATAGAAATTTACAGTTTCTGGTGTTCCTTTTTCAAATGATATTCTAGAGAATGTTTGCTAATGAACTGTTCTTCGCAAATTTCACAATTAAACGGTTTTTCTCCTGTATGCATTCGTAAATGTATCCGCAAATAACTGCCTTGTGAAAAACCTTTTTGACAGAAACTACAAACATGTGGTTTTTCACCCGTGTGTGTCCGTATATGAACGTTTAAAGTTTTCTTTCTAGCAAATGCCTTGTCACATATTGCACATTTAAACGATTTGACACTTTGATGAATTCTTTGGTGTTCATTGAAATTCCGCAAGGTGGAAAATTTCTTACCGCACACATCACAAATGTATTGATAAGGATTGACATGTACCCTCAACATGTGACTTCTCAAATGGAATTTCTGCAAGAATGTTTTCGTACAATGCTCACATTGATAATTGCGATTCTCGACATAATTCTCTTCATGTCGTTTCATATGTCTCAATAATGCATGTGTGTTATAACATGATGCCCCACAAATATTACAAAGATATTTTTTGGTATGTTGACCATCTATATGTTGTTTGTAATCGCCATTTGTGACGAAACGTTTATCACAAATTTCGCATGTGATTTTATAATCTTTAAAGTGACGCCGTTTATGTTCTTTTAAATTGTAAGCACTGGTGAGATTTTTGTAGCAAATGTCGCATTCAAATTTTTTCCCCGTATGTTGTTTGGTTTTATGCGTGTCTAATTGATTGTTTGATTTGAAGCTTTTGGTGCAAATATCACATGAATGTGGTCGATTATTTGTATGAGCACATAATACGTGCAACTTCAACGAACTCGTACTTTTGCATTGTTTTAGACACTTGGGACATCGAAGTGATTCGATATCTACATGACAATGCAGTTTAGTTTGATGATTCTTCAAATAACTCTTTACTTTGAACGATTTATCGCACATATCACACGAAAATGGTCGATTATCTGAATGTTTACAAGACAAATGTTTCGTCAAATTACGTTTGGTTCTGAAGTATTTTGGACACTCGGGACATTTGATTCGATTCCTGAAAATCAATTTTAATATTAATAAAATGCATTCTATTGATTTTATAAGATTCATTCATCACAAATAAAAAAGATTCATTTGGTGAAATGCTTGTATTTAAAAAGAAATTACAGAAATTTACAATTTTCAATGTTTCTTCTTATAATGATAGTCAAGAGAGCCTTTATTGATGAATTTTTCTTTGCACACACCACAACTGTACGGTTTTTCTCCAGTATGTGTCCGTAAATGTATTGTTAATGGTGTTCGTTGCGAGAATGATTTGCCACAAACATTGCATACATACGGTTTTTCACCAGTATGTGTACGCATATGCAATACTAAAGTTTTTCTTTTGGCAAACGTTTTCGCACATATACCGCACTCAACAGATTTGACACCCAAATGGATATCTTTGTGCTGTCTTAAACTTTGAGCAGATGCCAATTCTTTACCGCACACATCACAGACATATTTTTGACGATTATCATTGTGCATCCGTTTTATATGTTTTTTCAAATGGAACATTTGCGAGAAACGTTTCGTACAAAACTCACATTTGAAATGACGATTTTCTATATAGTTTTCTTCGTGCCGTTTCATGTGCCTTAATAATGCATGTCCATCATACGATGATTTACCGCAAATATTACAAAGATGTCTTTTGTTATGCTGCCCGTCCATATGTTGTTTATAATCACCATTTGATACAAATAGTTTTCCACATATTTTACAATTGTATTGGTAATCCTTCAAATGGCGCCGTTTGTGCTCCTTTAAACTGTATGCTGTGGTGAGTTGTTTCTGGCATATATCACACTCAAATTTCGCCGTATTATTATGTATATTCTGATGGACTTTTAAATGGTATTTTTGTTTAAACGATTTCTTGCAAACACAACAAGAGTACGGTCGATCCTCTGTATGGACACACAATAAATGTATCCTTAATGTGCGTTTAGTTTTGAAGTTTTTTGAACATTCAGGACATTGGGTTGAGTTGATATTCCATGTGTGTTTCCTGAAAATCAATTGGGATGTTAAAAACGGAATTTATTTGTATTAAACAAAACAATCACAGAATAAAAACGAATGAACAATGAAGAAATACGCCTTTATTGTAACAAAAAAATGTTTAAGTATGACATGTTTATTAACAAATTTCTCATTACAAAAATTTTGGTTGCTTCTTTTCTCGTTACAAATACGACATTTGTATGCACCTGATTATGTCCATATTCAACGAATTTCTGTGGATACACAAATATTCCACAGATGATGAGAATCTTTTCCAATAATCGTACGAATGTTGTCGTACGCGATTTCGTTTGTTTCAGTAGATATTCTTATGGCGTTTCATGTGCCTCAATAGTCCATAACGATCATAAAACGATTTATCACAAATATTGCAAAGATGTTTTTCACTATGAAGCGCAGCCATGTGTTGTTTAAATTCACTATTTCTAACGAAACCTTTGCCACAAATTTGACAATTAATATGGTAATCTTTGAAATGTCGCCGTTTGTGCACTGTTAAACTATAAGCAGTTTTCACTTGCATTTGACAAATACTACATTCAAATTTCGTATCACTATGTTGCGTCCTTTGATGTACTGTTAATATAATCTTACGTTTGAAACTTTTATTGCAAATCTCGCATGTATATGGTCGATTATCTGAATGCACATACAATAAATGGACTTTTAACGACCGTTTCGTTTTGAAATATTTATAACATTCAGGACATTGACTTGAGTTAGTAGTCCATGCTGGATTCCTGCAAATCAATTGAAATGTTAATTGCGATTTGATTTATTTGGGTCAACAACAACAAAACAAAAACGGAAAAAATCAAACAAATTCACAATGGGAAATCTCTTTATTCTGATAAAAACTATAGAATAAATATCTACAATTTTAGGTGTTTCTTCTCTAAATGATAATTAAGAATATGTTTACTGATGAATTTCCCATTACAAATACGACATTTGTATGGTTTTTCACCGTTATGCGTTCGTAAATGTAGTGTTAATGGGGTGCGTTGTGCGAATTTCTTTCCACAAATACTGCAAATATACGGTTTTTCACCCGTATGCGTTCTCATATGAATCACTAGAACGGCCTTTTTAACGAATTTCTTGCCACAAGTTGCGCATTCAAACGATTTTCTACCTAAATGAGTGTCTCTATGTTCTTGAAAGCTTCTCGATGTTGTTAATTCTTTACCACATAAATCGCAAATATACGTCCGACGATTATTAGAATGATTCCTTTTTATGTGATTCTTCAAATAATCCATTTGTAAGAATGTCTTCGTACAAAACTCACATTTATAATCACGTGTCTCGTTATAGTTTACCTCATGTCGTCTCATATGTCGCAATAATCCAGATCGATCATAAAATGATTTACCGCAATTGTTACACAGATGTTTTCCATTATGTTGGGCATCCACATGTTGTCTATATTCACTATTTGATACGAAACCTTTACCGCAAATTTCACAATTAATTCGATAGTCTTTCAAATGGCGTCGCTGATGAATTGTTAAACTGTAAGCAGTTTTCAGTCGTTTCTCACAAATATTACATTCAAATGTTGTATCACTGTGCTGTGTGGTTTGGTGCACTTTCAGGTGGATCTTTTGTTTAAAACTTTTATTGCAAATATCACATGAGAACGGTCGATTTTCTTTATGAACAGACAACAAATGCAATTTTAACGTACGTATTGTTTTGAAATACTTAAAACACTCAGGACATTGAGTTGAATTGCTACCATCCCATATTTGATACCTGAAAATTAATTTTAATGTTAGAAAGAAAAACTTCTATTCTACACCATCGTATCAATGAAATGAAATTATTTTACAACAAATACAATGCTTTTATTTATTAAAAATATTACACAAACATATGACTAAAAAATCTAGACTTTATTGTGCTTCCGTTCCAAATGATGTTTAAGCGTGTGTTTACTGAATAATGGCCTATTGCAAATGTTGCATATGTACGGTTTTTCACCGGTATGCGTTCGTAAATGTATTCTTAATCCACTACTGTGCGGAAATGAGCGGCCACAAGTGCTGCAAACATACGGTTTTTCACCTGTATGCGTCCTCATATGGATTTGTAAAACAAACTTTTGCAGGAATTTCTTTCCACATGTGACACATTCAAATGATTTAACACCGGAATGTGTTTCTTTGTGTGTTTTATAACCGGATGGTGTTAGATATTCTTTACCACATAAATCGCAAGTATATTTTCTACGATTATCACTATGTTGACTTTTTATATGTCTTCGTAAATATTCCGGTTGTAGAAATGTCGATGTGCATAATTCACATTTAAAATTGCGTTTCTCTTTATAATTTGCCTCATGTAATGCTAAATGTCTTACAAATCCGTAACGATCGAAAAATAATTTACCACAAAAATTACACAAATGTTTACCAGGTTTCTTTAAATGGCGTCGTTGATGTGTTGCTAAACTGTATGATGTTTTCAGTTGTTTATGGCAAATATCACATTCAAATATTGTGTCTGTATGTTGGGTAGTTTCATGTCGTTGTAAATGGCTCTTTTGTTTAAAACTTTTATTACAAACATTACATGAATATGGACGATTCTCCTCATGCACAGCTAACAAATGCGTCTTCAAATTGAAATTATTTGTAAAAAATTTATGGCATACAGTGCATTGATGCGACAAGTTGTCCTTCCTGAAAATACGAATTCTATGTTAGAACTTTTATAAAATATTTGAACAGTTTGTGTTTATCACCGATCCGATATTGAACAGTTTTATCATTTGACGCAGAACATGCAATAAAAACACTTTATTGCACGGTACGGTTCGAACATCCACTTTTAACTTTTGTTGAACAAAATTAAACAAGAAAACAATGGGAACAGGTATTTTTATTAAAGCCTACTACAATTCATACAAAATACAATTTCTGTTGTCTACAAGGATATGGAATGAACAGAGACAATTTTATTTACACTTTTAGATGTTTCTTCTTCTGATGATAATCACATGCTTGTTTACTAATGAATTTCTCATTACAAATATTACAATTGTACGGTTTTTCACCAGTATGTGTACGTTGATGGACCAACAATGGACCATATTGTGAGAATTTCTTCTGACAAATCTTACAATTAAACGGTGTTTCGCCTGTATGTACCCGTAAATGATTTTTTAATGTTTGTTTTTTAAGAAATTTCTTCCCACATGTACCACATTCAAATGGTTTCATATCTGTATGCGTCAATTTATGTTGTTTTAAACCGGTAAGTGTTGTGATCTCTTTACCACACAAATCGCACACGTATTTCTGTCGATTATCGTTATGCATCCGTCTAATATGCTTTTTCAAATGGAATAATTGCATGAAGGTTTTCGGACAAAATTCACATTTAAAATCACGTTTCTCTTTATAATCGTCTGCATGCCGTTTCAGATGTAAAATCAGACCATGTTTATTATAGAATGATTTACCACAAATATTACATAGACTTGTTCTATTATGTGTACTTTCCATATGTTTTTTATATTCACTATTTGTAATAAAACCTTTTTGGCAAATTTCACAATTATATTGATAATCTTGCAAATGATGTTTCTTATGTGTTTTTAAATTGTAACTACTTGTTAATTGTTTCTGGCAAATATCACATTCGTACTTTACAATTCCGTTATGTTTGTTTTGATGTGCTTTTAAATAGCTAATATGTTTAAATGATTTGTTACAAATATCACACGAATACGGACGATCTTCTGTATGGACGTATAGTAAGTGTTTTTTTAATATATCTCTGCTTTTCAGTACTCTTAAACATTGAGGACATTCGAGCGAATCGCCGAGCGGTAGCTCATACCTGAAAATCAATCACAATATTAAAAACCAGTTCGAATAGAACACTCTTATTGTAAAAAATAAATTATTTCAAAAACACACTCATAATAAAATCATCTTTTATTAAGAACTCTATAATGATTTACACAAACTTGACGCACACCTGAAAACTGCCTTTAGGTGAAAAGTTGTTGGATTTTGAAAATGCTACAACATTTCAATAAATTCAATATGAAAACAAGTCTTTATTTTATTTGAGAAATATTACAAAAATCTCTA
Source organism: Meloe dianella (assembly GCA_028455855.1). NCBI lineage: Eukaryota > Metazoa > Arthropoda > Insecta > Coleoptera > Meloidae > Meloe > Meloe dianella. The sequence goes on from JAPTHL010000039.1 coordinate 6,900,496, forward strand.
CAATTTCTGGTGTTTCTTTTTCATATGATAATCACAAGCGTGCTTACTAACGAATTTCTCAGCGCAAATATTACAATTGTATGGTTTCTCGCCACTATGTGTCCGTAAATGTATCGTTAATGGACTTTGTTGTGTGAAAGCTTTCCCACAAATGTTGCAAATATACGGTTTTTCGCCTGTATGCGTCCTTAAATGATTGACTAATGTCAATCGTCTGACAAATTTCTTTCCACATGTGCCACATTCAAATGATTTCACATCTAAATGAATGTTTCTGTGGTCCCTTAAGCCTTTCAATGTTGTAATTTCTTTGCCACACAAATCGCAAATATATTTCTGTGGATTATCATTATGCATCCGTTTGATGTGATGTTTCAAATGTAAGATTTGTAGGAATGTTTTTGGACAATATTCGCATTTAATATTACGATTTTCTGTATAGTTTTCTTCATGCAGTTTCATATGCAAATCTAATCCGTGTTTATTATAAAATGATTTACCACAAATATTACACAGATGTGTACGTATATGTTTACCTTCCATATGTGTTTTATAACTACCTTTCGATACAAAACCTTGTCCACAAATTTCACAATTGATACGATAATCTTTCAAGTGACGACGTTGATGCAATTTTAAACTGCTGTAAGTCGCTGTTGTTTTTTGGCAAATATCACATTCGTATTTCGTTGTTTTATCATGGGTATTCTGATGGACTTTCAAATGGTCTTTATGTTTAAATGATTTATTGCAAATACTGCATGAATATGGTCGATTTTCGGTATGTACAAACAATAAATGCCTTCTCAATAGTGGTTTCTTTTTAAAGATTCTTAAACATTGCGGACATTGATGGTGGTGTGTCTCTAATGATTGTTGTTGACACCTGAAATTGATTTAAATGTTTTAAATATTTTTATTCAATTGCGATTAGAATTTTATACTAATCAAATTTGAATTTGCACAAATTTATTGATAACGAAACACACAAATTTAAAGTAATTTTTATTCATCTAATTGGATGAGTTTACAAAAATAAGCTCATGTTTTACATATTGTTTCTGCTAGATAATGATTTAATTTACAAACGTTTCACTATGTACAATTATTACACTTGTTTCCACCCTCACAAATGTCACACTGATTAGAAATGAATAAATCAATTTGTTTTAGAAACAATTCTTTATTATTTGAAACTGGTCTACAATTTCTGGTGTTTCTTTTTCATATGATAATCGTATGCGGTTCGATTAATGAACTTTTTCCCACAAACATTACAATTGTACGGCGTTTCACCGGTGTGTATCCGTGAATGTCTAGTCAATGCTGTACGTTGTGATAATCGTTTACCGCAAATATCGCAAATATACGGTTTTTCACCGGTATGCGTCCTCATATGTATGACTAAAGTCCTCTTTTGAACAAATTTCTTACCACATGTGATACATTCAAATGATCGAACACCTAAATGGATGTCTTTGTGTTCATTTAAAGCTCGAAGTGTTGTCAATTCTTTCCCACATAAATCACAAATATGTGTCTGACGATTTTTACTATGCATCCGTCTATTATGGGTTTTTAAATGTTCGATTCGTGCAAATGTTTTCGTACAAAAGTCACATTTAATATGTCGTTGATTGTCTTTATGCAAACGCATATGTTGTTCTAATTGTAATCGATTTGTGAATGATTCACCACAAATATTACAAATACATATTGTATTATGTTCAGTTTCTAAATGATTTTTATAATCACAAATCAAGATAAAACTTTCACCGCATATTTCACATATGAAACGACAATCTTTGTGGCGTCGTTTATGCAATTTTAAACTGTCATTTGTATAGAATTTCATATCACATATGTCACATTCGTAATTTCTTGTTTTATTATGTAGATTTTGATGAGCTTTCAAATTGTCAACATGTTTAAAGGATTTCTCACATATTGGACATGAATACGGTCGATTTTCAGTATGTACAAATCTTATATGTTTTTTTAAAACAGGTTTCTTTTTGAATGCCTTAAGACATTCAGGACACTGAAGTGATTCGATTGTTGCTACTTGATTCCTGAAATTTTAAAAAAAAGATCAAACAATAATACACTGAGTTTTTGTTTTTGGTACGATTATTGCAAGAAAATTTTACAATTTCTAATCAAAAGATTTTATTAAAATTAAGAATAATCTACAGTTTTTGATGTTTCTGTCTCAGGTGATAATCACGAGCTGTTTTACTAATAAATTGCTCGTTACAAATACCACAACTATACGGTTTTTCACCGGTATGTGTGCGTAAATGTGTTTTCAATGGTGAACGTTGTGCGAATCCTTTGCCACAAATCTTACAAATATGCGGTTTCTCACCAGTGTGTATCCGTTTATGGAGTGCTAAACTCCTACTTTTCACAAATTTCTTCCCACATGTGGCACACTCATATGATTTGATACCTAGATGACTGTTTTTATGATCCTTTAAACTTTGCGGAGTCGACAATTCTTTACCACATAAATCACAAATATATTTCGAACGACTAGCATGTTTTTTTAACTCTAACATTCCTCGATATGTTTTCGCACAAAATTCGCATTTACAATTGCGTTCCACACCGTAATTCTCTTCATGTCGTCTCATATGACCGTTTAGATTACGTTGATTAGCAAATGATTTCCCACAAATATTACAAAGGTTCGTTTGATTATGTTTTGTATCAATATGCGATTTATATTCACTGATCAATAAGAATTTTCGTTCGCATATGTCACAATGAAATCGATAATCTTTCAGATGACACCGTAATTTGTGGTATTTTAATGTCATTTTTGAAGATACTTTCGCTTGGCAAATATCACATTCGTATTGTTTTTTATTGTGTGTATTTTGATGGATTTTTAAATTGTCGATATGTTTGAAAGTTTTCTTACATATCTGACACGAATATGGTCGATCTTCTGTGTGGACAAATCTTAAATGTCTCTTCAATACAGGCTTCTTTTTAAAGGTTTTCGAACATTGAGGACATTGGTGTGATCCATGTGTTGTCCAATTCCTGAAAAGTTAAAACAGACAATAGAAACAAAACTTTAACAGGATTTTTTCCACGAAACTGTAGTTTTTCACAACACATAAAACGTACCGTTTGCAACTTTTCGTTGGTCATTGTGCTTAGCTAACACAGAAACAATGTTGTCTGAAACACTTTAGGTATTTTCTCAACAAAACGATCTTACATTACAAAACATTCGATTTATTTAGATTCGATAAGGAACGTACAAGTCTACAATTTATGGTGTTTCTTCTTCAAATGATAATCAAGAGATTGTTTACTAATGAATTTCTCTTCACAAATATTACATATGTATGATTTATCATTATTGTGTATCCGTAAATGATTAATCAATGTACTTTGTTGTTTAAAATCCTTTCCACAAATATCACAACAGAATGGTTTCTCATTAGAATGTGTCCGTAAATGGTTGATTAGTGTCTTCTTTTTCGAGAATTTCTTCCCGCATGTATTACATTCGAACAATTTCACACCCAAATGTAGATTTCTATGCTCTTTTAAACTAGTTAATGATGTGATTTCTTTACCACAAAAATCACAAATATATGTCTGACGATTATCATTGTGCATCTTCTTCATATGTTCATTTAAATGTAAACTTTGTATGAATTTCTTTGGACAAAATTCGCATTTAATTTTACGATTTTCGTAATAATTCTGATCATGCAATCTCATATGATCCCTTAACGAGTATTTATTATAAAATGATTTTTGACAAATATTACACGTATTATCACCGTGTCGATTTTCCATATGTGTACGATAACTGGATTCGTATAGAAAGCCACTACCGCAAATATTGCAAATCTTTTTGAAATCTTTCGAATGGCGCCGTTGATGGCACATTAAATTGTGTTTGGTTGTGAATTTCTTCTGGCAAATATCACATTCGAATTCAACAGAATTATCGTGTTTGATTTTATGTATTTTCAAATAGTCTTTATGTTTAAATGATTTATTACAAATATCGCAAGTGTATGGGCGATTATCTGTATGTACAGTCAATAGATGTCTTCTTAATAGTTGTGTTCGTTTGAAGATTTTCAAACAAACATAACACTGATTTGATTCAATCGTTGTTCGTTGGTACCTGAAAGCAATCATAATGTTAAAAAAACTTGGATTTTATCGTATGCGAAATGTTAAAAACATATAAAATGCGAAAAATCGAAACTACAAAAATAACAAAATCAAAACTTTATTCTCATAGTTTCATCGATTTTTGTTCCATTATTTTTGCGGCCTGAAAATTGAATTAATCAATCAAAATGATAATATTAAAATTACCGAAAATTTTACCTTTTTTGTTTCAATGGTACGAATATTCTAAACTAATGATAAGAGAATTCTGTTTGCAAATTTATTAATATTACAAATTACATAGAACCAATGTGAAATTATAATATATAAAACTAAAGAATTATAAAATTCTGAGCGAATCTCGACCTCGATTCTGATCTTAATCATATGAACAATTGTTAAGAGATCAGGATCGAGATTGGATCTTTATTTATGTTTGCTTTTCGAATGCATCGCAAGTGCACTTTTACTACAAAATTTCTCTGAACAAATAACACAAGTGTACGGTTTTTCGCCAGTATGCTGGCGCATATGAATCGTTAATGGGGATCTCTGCGCAAATGATTTACCACAAAACTGACAAATGTACGGTTGTTCACCAGAATGCGTACGCATATGTTGCACTAATGTATCTTTACGATTAAATTTCCTCCCACACAATTTACATTCATTTTCTTTAATGCCATCATGTATATTTTTATGATATTGTAAACCACCACGACTAGCTAATTCTTTGCCACATAAATCACAAATGAATTTCGTACGACTATCATTGTGCATACGTTTTGTATGTTTTTTTAAATGCATCTCTTGCATAAATGTTTTCGTACAATATTCACATTTGTAATTGCGTTTCTCTGTGTAATTCTCTTCATGTCGTTTCATATGCGAATTTAATCCTTGTTTATTATAGAATGATTTACCGCAAACATTACATAAATGCGTGCGATTATGTTTGCCTTCTAAATGCTGTTTATATTCACTATTCGATATGAAGCCTTGTCCACAGATCTCACAACTGAATTTATAATCTTTCAAGTGTCGTCGACGATGCAATATCAAATTACCATAACATGTACTCTTCTTATGGCAAATGTCACATTCGAATTCTGTTGAATTATTATGATTGTTTCTATGTCGATTCAATGTGCCTCTGCGTTTAAATGTTTTCTGACATAATTCACATGAATACGGGCGATTTTCACTATGAACAAATAAGTGTCTTTTCAATAGACGATTATTTTTAAATACTTTTGGACAATATGGACAACTTTGGAATTTATGTATCGGTGTTGCATTCCTGAAACGTAATTACATTATTAAAACAGAACAATTGTATTTAAAAATGTAACATTTTCAAGGTGATTAATAAACAAATAAGAAAGAACATACAAAAATTAATAGTATTAGTTTTTTCTTTATCAAAAAATCAACTTATAACGAATACAAAATAATAGTTGAATGTTGCAACTGTATCATCATTAGGAAATCTTTTTAGTGTTAAAATACACTTCTATGTGTAAATCTACGATGCCAAAATCTACAAAGAAGCGATTTTTCACCAGAATGTGTCCTCATATGTTCCGATATGCTTCTATCCAGTATGTTACAGTACTTTACAGTACTATAAACAGATTTATGATAATGCAATGCTTGTGTCGTTTGAATGTTATTTTCGACAAAGCAATCCTCCCTTCTTTTGATCCTACAATACAACATAATTAAAAGTCTATTTTAAAACCACGACAAAACATTCAATATTCTATTACAATACCTTATCAGCCAGTACATTTTGATGTAAAAAGGGTCCATAAAATATGTATTAAAAATGAATAGAATCGAGACACATGTAACATTTATTCAATAAAAGATTGTTTATTACAAAGCAATTGCCTGTTTAAGACAATTTATGTTTATTTTTCAAATGAATCGTTAACGTATTTTTATTGACAAACTTGATATGGCAAATATCACAAGAATACGGCTTCTCGCCGGTGTGCTGTCTCAAATGGCTCTTTAATGGCGACCTCTGTGAGAATGCTTTATGACAAATGTGGCAAATATACGGTTTCTCACCGGAATGTATTCGAATATGTTCCACTAATACTTTCTTAAATGTGAATTTTTTCCCACAAAAATTGCATTCATTCGCTTTAATATCGTCATGTGTACGTTTATGTACAGTTAAACCATAAGTGCTGGTTAATTGTTTATTACAAATATCACAAATATGTTTAGGGCGATTATCATTGTGCATTCGATCGATATGTTTTTTTAAATGCATCATCTGGATGAAGGTTTTCGTACAAAAGTTGCATTTGTAATTACGTTTCTCACTGTAGCCTTCCTCGTGTCGTTTCATGTGATCTTTTAAATGTGTGCTACTAAATGACTGGCCACAGAAATTGCAAAGACTGTAGAGGCGATTCCCTAGATGTTTGCCGGACGTGTGTGCCCTTAATTCACCTTTAAACATACAACCAAATCCGCATATCTCACAAGTGTATTTGAATTGTTTCAAATGTCGCAAACGATGAATTTTTAGTGTATCATAACTACTCAATTTTTTACCACAAATATTGCATTCATGTTTCGGTATAATATCATTCAAACATCTATGTTTCAATAGAGATTCCTTGCGTTTGTATGCTTTTTTGCATGAATCACATGGATATGGTCGATATTCTGTATGTGTTTGCAGATGTGTCTTTAGTAAATTTTTACGTTTACAAACTTTCCCACAATGCGAACATTGTAGTGGATTTGTCGATTCTAATCTCTCAACGCCAAACTCATTCAATAAGTAATGGTTCCCTTTTATGTATTTAATCCTACAAACAGAACATCGTTAAAACTATACATTTTAATAAAATTGTGACAAAATTTCCAGTAATTTGTAATTATACCGTATTGGCATGACAAAATATAAGTCTTTAGATCAATAATGAAAAAGCAATTTTAACATTATTTAAATTTTATTCAACGAAAACTGTTTATTACAAAAGAAGTTACTTGTTTATGATCTTCTATGTTTGTTTCTTACATGTACTAACAAAGTGCTTTTATTGACAAATTTGGTGCTGCACATATCACAAGAAAAAGGTTTCTGTCCGGTATGTTGCCTCAAATGGTTCTTCAGTGGTGTTCTTTGTGAGAATCCTCTATGACAAATATTACAAACATACGGTTTCTCACCAGAATGTATACGAATATGTTCCTTTAATACACTGCTTACAGTGAATTTCTTATCACAAAAATTACACTCGTAAGGCTTTATACCTTCATGGATACGTTTATGTTTGGTTAAACTATAGCCACTAGCTAATTCTTTATTACAAATATCACAAATATATTTACGACGATTATCATTGTGCATTCTTCTAATGTGGTTGTTTAAATGTAACTTTTGTAAGAATGATTTCGTACAAAATTGACAATGGAAATTACGATTTTCACTGTAGCCTTCTTCATGCCTTTTCATATGTGATCGTAAATGTTCACTCCATGTTGATTCACCGCAAATATTACAAAGACTGTAATTGTCATGTCTATCATGTTTCTTCTCTATATGTTTACGTAGTTCAGAATTCGACATACAACCACGACCACATATTTCACAAGTGACTTTAAATTGTTTTAAATCACGCAAACGATGTATTTTTAACGATTCATAACTACTAAGCTTCTTACCACAAATATTACATTCATGTTTCACAGTATCAATATCATTGATACATTTATGATAATATAATGAATGTAATCGTCTGAATGTTTTCTTACACACATCGCATGAATATGGATGAATTTCGGAATGTGTTGGTAAGTGTTTTTTTAATTGTGAATTACGTTCAAATGGCTTTGAACAATATGGACAGATTATTATCAGCTTCTCAGATTGCATATCAATCTTGGACATTTTCGACCAGACATGTTTTTTATTTCGTTTTTTTGTCCTACAACAAAAAGCACACAGTTAAAAATCTATTTGGAAATGTACAAATAGAAGCCTTTTTTGATGTGTTAGTAATGAAAGAGCAGTTTTAACATAATTTATAATTTATTTCATGAGAAAAAAACTGTTTGATACAAAAGAAATTACTTGTTTACGACGTTTTATGTTTGTTTCTTACATGGACTAACAAAGTATTTTTATTACAAAATCTGCTGCTGCAAATATCACAAGAATAAGGCTTCTGTCCAGTATGTAGCCGCAAATGATTCTTCAATGGTGTCCTCTGTGAAAATCCTCGATCACAAACATTACAAACGTACGGTTTCTCACCAGAATGTGTTCGAATATGTTCCGTTAATAGGCTGTTTACAGTGAATTTTTTATCACAAAAGTTACACGCATACGGTTTCACACCATCATGGATACGTTTATGTTTGGTTAAACCATAACCGCTAGTTAATTCTTTATTACAAATATCACAAATATATTTACGACGATTATGATTATGCATTCTTCTATTGTGTTTGGTTAAATGGGTTTGTTGTGAGAAGGATTTTGTACAAAATTGACATTGGAAATTACGTTTTTCTTTATAATCTTCTTCATGTATTTTGATGTGGTATTTAAAATGAAAAGTCGCAATTTTTCGACCACAAATATTACAAAGACTATATTTGCGATCTGTTATATGTTTATTATCCATATGATGTCGAAGTTCAGAATCGTACATACATCCGTAGCCACATATTTCACAAGTGAGTTTGTATCTTTTTAAATGACGCTGATGATGTATCTTTAACGAGCTATAACTTCTCAATTCTTTACCACAAATATTACATTCAAGTTTCCCACAACCTGTATCTGAATCATTGCCACATTTATGGTGATTCAATGAAGATAGCCGTTGGAATGTTTTCTTGCACACATCGCATGAAAACGGATTAATCTCGAAATGTGTAGGTAAGTGTCTGTTGAAGATAGAATTACATACGAAAGTTTTTGGACAATATGGACAGGCTAGACGCTTCTCAGATGTTATATTTCTATTTTTAATCCTACAAAAAAAAACATCAATTAAAAATCCATTTTGAGATTGTCGTACATAAGCTGCTGACACAGAAAAACTTAGTGCGAAATGAAAGAATTATGTTTAAAATCATTTAGAGTTTATTTAATGAAAAGTCTTGTATTACAAAAAAAGCCACACTAATTTCTCATCATGCTATGTTTGACTTTCAAATGAACTGATAAAGAGCTTTTATTAACAAACTTATCATAGCAAATATCACAGGAATAAGGTTTCTGTCCTGTATGCTGTCTTAGATGATTCTTCAAAGGTGTACTTTGCGTGAATGCTCTATTGCAAATAGGGCAAATATACGGTTTCTCTTCAGAATGTGTTCGTATATGCTGGATCAACGTATCTTTTCTAGTGAATTTCTTATCACAAAAACTACATTTATTTGGTTTGACACCTTCATGGATACGTTTATGTACAGTTAAACCATAAGCACTAGCCAATTCTTTATTGCATACATTACAAACATGTTTTCGGCGATTGTCATTATGCATCCTTCGAATATGACTTCTTAAAAGGATCACTTGTGAAAAGCTTTTTGGACAGAATTTACATGCAAATTGACGTTCTTCTGTGTAATTTTCATCATGTGTCCTCACATGATAATCTAATGATGCCTTATTGTAACAGAATTTACCACAAATGTTACATAAGTTAGATTTACCATCACTGTTATGTTTACAATCCATATGTTGGCGCAGTTCACTATTCGACATACAACCTTGGCCACAAATCTCGCAAGTGACTTTATATTGTTTCAAATGTCGAAGATGGTGCTGTTTCAAATTGTATAAACTACTCAGCATTCTACCGCAAAGCTTACATGCATGTTTCACATTATTATCATCATCGATACATTTATGATCGATTAATGATGTTTTCCGTTTGAATGCTTTCTTGCATGTCCTACATGAATATGGTTGAATTTCTTTATGTACATATAAATGTTTCCTTAGTGCACGTTTATGTTTACAAATTTTCAAACAATACGGACACTATGGTTGCAGTTTTTGATTTGTTGATTTTCAATTTATTCGACCAGTGTCGTTTACTTGTTTTTTTATTTCTGGAAATAAAAAACGATTTTATTTGTAAAATTAGTGGTTTAAATTAAAGCTTTTGACACCAAAAAAAATATTTGATATTGAAATAAAACACGATTTAGAGTTAATCCAAATTTATTCGATTAAAAAAACCTGCTTCTACCAAATGAAGAGGTTGTACTTCAGATTTTCATTTTTTATGTTTTTGTTTTATGTGAACTGCTAATGTACCCCTGGTAACAAACTTGCTGTGACAAATATCACAAGAAAATGGTTTCTCTCCTGTGTGCTGTTTCAAGTGGTTATTCAGTGGAGTTCTTTGTGAAAATGCTCTGCCACAAATATGGCAAATGAACGGCTTCTCACCAGTATGTGTACGAGTGTGTTCCATTAAAGCATCCTTTCGGGTGAATTTCTTATCACAAACGCTACATTCAACCGATCTTACACCAGTGTGCAGTCGTTTATGTACACTTAAACTCGATGTACTAGCAAATTCTTTATTACAAACGTTACAAATGTATTTACGTCGATTATTATTATGCATCCGATCCATATGCCCTTTTAAATAGCCCATTTCTGAGAAGGTTTTCGTACAGAATTTACATTTGAAATTCGGCCTCTCCCTGTAACCTTCTTCGTGTCGTTTCATATGGGTTTTCAAACGTCGAGTCCTAATTGATTGTCCACAAATATCACAAATACTATATTTTTGATCAGTGACATGTGAATCGATCATATGTGATTTAAGTTCACTATTAAACATACAACCATAACCACATATTTCACAAGTGTATTTGTATTGTTTCAGATGACGGAGACGATGTATCTTTAACATAGCTAAACTACTGAGCTTTTTACCACAAATGTTGCATTCATGCTTTACACAAGTATTACTACTGTGAATCGATTTATGATAATATAACGTTCGTTTTCCTTTGAACATTTTCTTGCACACCTGACAGGAATGATGTCGATTTTCAGGTTTCAGTTTTCGTATTGCAAAACCCTTCTTTGTTGTTTCAATCCTACAAACAAAATATAATTAAAAATCTATTTTTGAAGTTGTAATAAAACTTTCAATATTTACTTAAACGATAGATATTTTTATATTCAAAATGAAAGACCAATTGTGTCACAATTAAAATTTTATTTTATCAATAAAAAAAATAATTATAAAAGAACATATTTAGATAAGTCTATTTAAGTCGTCTTGTGTTTACTTTTTACATGAATTAATAATGTACTTTTATTGATAAAGTTGGTATGGCAAATATCACAAGAATAAGGTTTCTCTCCTGTGTGCAGTCTCATGTGATTTTTTAATGGAGTTCTCTGTGAAAATCCTTTGTTACAAATGTCGCAAATGTACGGTCGCTCACCAGTATGTGTTCGAATATGTTGTGTCAATGTACCTCTTCTATGGAATTTTTTCCCACAGAATTTGCATTCATTGGATTTGATACTTTCATGGATACGTTTGTGTTTAGCTAAACCATAACCACTAGATAATTCTTTATTGCAAATATCACAAATATGCTTCAGATGTCTATCACTATGTACCCGCCTCACATGATCTCTCACATATTTCATTTGTAAGAAGGTTTTTGCACACAATTTACATTTGAAGTTACGTTTTTCACTGTAACCGTCTTCATGTATTTGCAGATGTCTTTTTAGATGAGCACTAGTGAATGATTGACCGCAAATATTACATAGACTGTATTTGTGATCGGTACCATGTTTACGATCCATATGTTGCCGAAGTGCACTATTAAACATACAACCATATCCACATATTTCACAAGTATACTTAAATTGTTGTAAATGCCGTAAACGATGATTTTTTAATGTTACATAACTGCCAAGTTTCTTACCACATATATTACATTCATGTTTTACCGTATTCTCATTAATACATTTATGACAATATAATGATTCGATTTGTTTGAATGTTTTCTTGCATACATCACATGAATATGGTCGAATTTCAGTGTGGACAATTAGATGTCTTTTTAATTTGGATTCAGTTTTGAACATTTTCGAACAATACAAACATGGTACTTGTTTTTCAATTCTTGATTTTTGACATATAAGCTTTCTCAACCAACAATCTTTTCGGGTCCTACAAACAGAACATAGTTAGCAATCTACGTTTAAGATTCAACAAAACTTCCAATACTTTATTGTAATGCCTTATCAACAGAGATTTTTTTTATTACAACCTTTGGATGCAAATGAAACAGTAATTAGAGTAAAGCATTAATTTTTACTAAAAATCCTATTCGCTACAGAATACTTAAGGGAAACAATAGAAATTTAAATAATTCTCTTCATGTCCTGTAGGAAGTCTTGATTAATTAGCGAATTCGTCATGACAATACTACGGTTGCTCGCCTGCATGCTGCCGTAAAAGATGATTTTTCAACGGAGTTCTTTGTGAGAATGATCGACCACAGAATTTACAAACATAAGGTTTTTCACCGGAATGCGTACGAATATGTTCAACTAATGCATTTTTTCTTGTGAATTTCTTATCACAAAAATTACAAGCAAACGGTTTTACACCCTCATGTACACGTATATGTAATTGTAACGACATCTTACTGGCTAATTCTTTATTGCAAATCGTGCAAATAAATTTACGACGATTATCATTATGCATTGTTCTAATGTGTCTTTTCAGTAGTTTCGTGTGTGTGAAGCTTTTTGTACACGATTCACATTGGATATTACGTTGTTTACTATAATTCTCTTCGTGTGTTTTCACATGATAATGTAATGATGATTTATCATAGAATAATTTACCGCAAATATTGCATAGAGCAGATGTACCATTGTTATTGTGTCGATAATATTTATGCCGTCGAAGTTCTGTATTGGACATACAGCCGTGTTCGCAAATTTCACAAGTGACTTTGAATAGTTGCAAGTGACGTAAACGATGGACTTCTAAACTACTAATACTACTTAAGTGTTTATGGCAAATATCACATTCGTATTTTACAGTTTCACTATGAACACAGCGATGTTTAACAACATAGTCTTTTCGTTTATAGGTTTTGTTGCATTTTTCACAGGAATACCGCCGATGTGCATTGTGATCAGATACATGTTTTCTCAATTGGCGTCTATCCTCGAAAACTCGCGGACAATCAGGACATTTTAATTTTTCTTTAACGTTTGGTTCTTGTCTCGAACATTGTTTTGATTCTTTGTTTCGTGTTGTCCAAATCCTGAAAGTGAATCAAATTAATAACTAGAAATAATAAGGATTTTTTACCTCATTACTTTACTATGCAGATCCATATTTCAAAATTATGTTACTTTCGTTTAAAAAACGATGATTTGCAATTAAAAAACGCACCTATTTCAAAAACAATTTATTATAAATAACAGTTAATACAAAACATCTCTTATAAATGGTTCATTGTGGAGAATCAGAACAACGAACGTGAAATAATTAATGTTTATTTCTTATGTGAATACAGAGAGCAGCCTTAGTAATGAACTGCCCATCACAATAATTACAAAAGTATGGTTTTTCACCTGTATGTAACCTCAAGTGTATCCTTAATGGAGTTCTTTGTGAAAATGATCGACCACAAACTTCACAACTATACGGTTTCTCACCGGAATGTATTCGTATATGTTCTTTTAATGTACTTAATCGAACAAATTTTTTCCCACATACAGTGCATTCATTTTTCTTAAGACCCTGATGGATTTTTCTATGCACTGTTAAACCATACTGACTGGCTAATTCTTTATTACATAAATCACAAATATATTTACGTCGATTGTCATTATGCATTCGTCTTATATGTTTTTTCAAATGCATGTCTTGTCTGAATCGTTTGCTGCATAAATCACATTGAAAATTGTGTATTTTGGTATAATTATCATCGTGTCGTTTCATATGACTCTTTAAACTTTCTTTATTACAAAACGAACGTCCACAAACATTACAAAGATTAGCACGATCATGTATATCATTTTTATGTTGTTTATATTCACCATTTGTTAAAAAACCTCTTCCACATAATTCACAAATAATATTAAAATTTTCTGTATGGCGTCTCATGTGGCGCTTAAGGCCCTCTTCAAATTTCAATTCTTTGTTACAAATATTACATTTAAATACTTTAATCTCATCAAAATGGTAACGGTGTTTATGGAAATTCTTTGTTCTTTCATATTTAAATGATTTATTACAGATTTCACATGAATAGGGTCGATCTTGTCTGTGGACTGCTAGATGATGATTCAATCTACCTTTCGATTGATAAATACGATCACAATAAGGACACTGTATATATTTCTTATCTTTTTTATAGGTTCCTTTTTCTTTTCGTCTCTTATGCCTGCAAATCAATAATATTAGAAGGATTTTATTTAAAATATTGTATGAACTGCTAAAAGAAAATACAAAGAAAGTATTGTGATGCATTTCGACATTAGAAAGAACAAATTCCTCACGATTAATAAAGAAATTATTTACGTTAGGAAATATTTACTTCTATATGTAAAAATAGAATCCTGTAGTCCATGGTTCGATTGTTACACTATCCTAACACAATGAGACAGTAACGCAACATGATAAAAAGATTGTTCACAAGTAAATCTTTAGTTTTTCACAATTTACACCTCTTCCGCACTTAAATGATGTCATAAGCAAGTGTTTAAAATAATTGAAGATATTGCCTTTCACATCAATAAAACTGCTCACTAACATGAAAGCTTTCAAATGTTTTTTTATATAATTTTACGGTATACTTTGTACAGAAAATTAGATTGATTTTGATAGTTGGCAAAAAAATAACAATTTTCCAAATTTAAAACTTTATTGAAAGCTAGCACACATGATATTACTTTTTTTTGTGTTTATTTTTTAAATGAACTGTTAGTGCACCTTGACAAAGAAATTTATGTTGACAAATGTCACAAGTGTACGGTCGTTCGCCAGTATGCTGTCGTACATGAATGGTTAATGCAGATCGTTGAGAAAAAGCTTTACTGCAATGAGTACATTTAAATGGTTGTTCACCAGTATGCGTAAGAAGGTGATCCTTTAATGTTTGGCGACGGTTGAATTTTCTACCACAGTAACTACACTCTAGTGGTTTTATATTGTCATGCGTATTTTTATGGAATTTCAAAGAAATGCGAGAAGATAAATTTTTACCGCACAAATCGCAAACAAATTTCGGACGATTTTCACTATGATTCCCCTTAATGTGCCGATATAAATGGCGTTTTTGTCTAAACGCTTGCGAACAGTATTCACATTTAAAATCGCGTTTTTGATCATAACCTTCTTCGTGTGTTTTCAGATGTATTTCAAAAATGTTCTTAGAAATCACAAATTTACCACAAAAATTACAAAGAAATCGTTCATCATGTACATGTTTTTTCATATGTAGTGCCAGATAACATGGTGACACAAAACCTTTCCCACAGATTTCACAAAAGCTTTTATACTTCTTTAAATGTTCGCGAATGTGATTTACTAATTGTCCGAATGTAGAAATCTTTTTTTGACAAATATTACACTCCTTATGGACATGCCTGTGTGCTGAATACTCTTCTCTTCGTTTAAACGTGTCTTTACAAATTTCACATGAATATGGACGATGTTCTTCATGTTTTTTCACCATATGCTGTTGCCAATACCATTTAATCTGATAAACTTTTTTACAATAACGACACTCGTAACCCTTATTATTGGCGTCGAATCTGAAAATTGATAAATTATTAACTAAACAATAGAAAATAACAACGAAACTATTAATAAGTTACGTTTTACTCTACACTGCATCGAAACACTAATTGACATTCGACTCTATAATATGTACTTCTCACACATCCATTTTTTATGTAAATCAAAATTCTATCTACTGGACACGTTTAGATTTAAGAAGAAATAACAGAACTAGTTTCAATTTATCAAGATTATTTATTAAAAAAACTTATATCTTTTTGTGTTTATTTCTTAAATGGCCTGTTAGTGCGCCTTTACAAATAAATTTATTCTGACAAATGTCACAAGTGTACGGTCGTTCGCCAGTATGCTGTCGTACATGTATGGTCAATGCAGATCGTTGAGAAAAAGCTTTACTGCAATGAGTACATTTAAATGGTTGTTCACCAGTATGCGTAAGAAGGTGATCCTTTAATGTTTGGCGACGGTTGAATTTTCTACCACAGTAACTACACTCTAGTGGTTTTATATTGTCATGTGTATTTTTATGGAATTTCAAAGAAATGCGAGAAGATAAAGTTTTACCGCACAAATCGCAAACAAATTTCGGACGATTTTCTTTGTGATTGGCCAGAATGTGATGATTTAAATGGCGTTTTTGTCTAAACGCTTGCGAACAGTATTCACATTTAAAATCGCGTTTTTCATCATAACCTTCTTCGTGTGTTTTCATATGTATTTTGAATGCATACTTTTCAATGAAAAGTTTACCACAGACATTACAAAGAAATCGTTCATCATGTACATGTTTTTTCATATGTAATGCCAGATAACATGGTGACACAAAACCTTTCCCACAAATTTCACAAAAGCTTTTATAATTCTTTAAATGTTCGCGAATGTGATTTACTAATTTTCCGAATGTAGAAATCTTTTTTTGACAAATATTACACTCCTTATGGACATCCCTGTGTGCTGAATATTCTTCTCTTCGTTTAAATGTGTCTTTACAAATTTCACATAAATATGGACGATGTTCTTCATGTTTTTTCACCATATGCTGTTGCCAATACCATTTAATCTGATAAATTTTTTTACAATAAGGACACTCGTAACCCTTATCATTGGCTTCGATTCTGAAAATTGATAAATTATTAACTAAACAATAGAAAATATCTGCTTGAGCAAGATACGTTTTGAAGAAATAAAGTCAACTAGATAATTGTAATGCCGAGACTACTAATAAATTACGTCACATTAAAAACTACATAAAAACAGAAACATTTTTTATTCTCGACAGTGTCTGCCACAGAAACTTACATTTTTCCATGTCACTTAACATTTTATCTATTGAGCATATTTAGATTAAAGAAGAAATAAATAACAGGGTTAAATTCAATTTATCAAGTTTATTTATTAAAGACTTTTGTCTTTTTGTGTTTATTTCTTAAATGGACTGTTAGTGCGCCTTTACAAATAAATTTATTCTGACAAATGTCACAAGTGTACGGTCGTTCGCCAGTATGCTGCCGTACATGAATGGTTAATGCAGATCGTTGAGAAAAACATTTATTGCAATAAGTACATTTGAATGGTTGTTCACCAGTATGTGTAAGAAGATGATCCTGTAATGTTTGACGACGATTGAATTTTCTGCCACAGTAACTACACTCTTGTGGTTTTATATTGTCATGCGTATTTTTATGGCATTGTAAACTAACACGACTAGTTAATTCTTTCCCACACATATCACAAACATATTTCGGACGATTTTCACTGTGATTCCGTCTAATGTGTCTATATAAATGACGTTTTTGTCGAAATGCTTGTGAACAGAATTCACATTTAAAATCGCGTTTTTCACCATAACCTTCTTCATGTGTTTTCATATGTATTTCAAACATATTTTTATCAATCAAAAGTTTACCACAGACATTACAAAGAAATCGTTCATTATATAAATGTTGTTTTATATGTTGTGATAGAAAACCCGCTGAGACGAAACCTTTCCCACAAGTTTCACAGAAGCATTTATAATTCTTCAAATGTTGGCGAATATGAAGTACCAACACTGTAAAATGTTTAATCTGTTTTTGACATATATTACACTCTTTATGGGTTTCCTTGTGTGCCTTATATGCTTCTCTACGTTCAAATGTTTCTTTGCAAATTTCACATAAATATGGTAGCTGTTTGTTGTGCCTTTTTGACATGTGCTGCTGCAAATTCCATCTATTTTGATAAATTTTCTCACAGTAAAGACAGTTGAAACCTTTCTTATTAGCTTCCATTCTGAAATTTGATAAATGTTAGCTAAACTATAGAAAATATTGACGATAGTATTAATATTATAAATTTCGTTTCATAAAAAAGCGCATCGATACATCGTTACATTCGATTCTCTACAATGTCTATTTAATTCTAAAACTACCATTTTTTATGTAAAACAAAATTCTATCTACTGGTCAAGTTTAGATTAAAGAACAAATAACAGAATTATGTTGTTTTAATTTCTTGCGTTTATTTTCTTAATTTTTTTTGTGTTTATTTCTTAAATGGGCTGTTAATGCACCTTTACAAATGAATTTATTCTCACAAATGTCACAAGTGTATGGTCGTTCGCCAGTATGTTGTCTAACATGAATGATTAATGCAGTTTGTTGAGAAAAAGCTTTACTGCAATGAGTACAAATGAAAGGTTGTTCACCAGTATGTGTACGAATATGATCCTTTAAAGTTTGCAGACGAGTGAATTTTCTACCACAATATCTACACTCTCGTGGTTTTATACCTTCATGTACATTTTTGTGGCATTGTAAACCAACACGAGTAGCTAATACTTTACCACACAAATCACAAGAGTATTTTGGACGATTTTCATTGTGATTGGCCATAATGTGCCGATATAAATGGCGTTTTTGTCTAAACGCTTGCGAACAGTATTCACATTTAAAATCGCGTTTTTCATCATAACCTTCTTCGTGTGTTTTCATATGTATTTCGAATGTATACTTTTCAATCAAAAATTGACCACAGACATTACAAAGAAATCGTTCATCATGTACATGTTTTTTCATATGTAGTGCCAGATAACATGGTGACACAAAACCTTTCCCACAAATTTTACAAAAGCATTTATAATTCTTTAAATGTTCGCGAATGTGATTTACTAATTGTCTGAATGTAGAAATCTTTTTTTGACAAATATTACACTCCTTATGGACATCCCTGTGTGCTGAATATTCTTCTCTTCGTTTAAATGTGTCTTTACAAATTTCACATAAATATGGACGATGTTCTTCATGTTTTTTCACCATATGCTGTTGCCAATACCATTTAATTTGATAAATTTTTTTACAATAAGGACACTCGTAACCCTTATTATTGGCTTCGAGTCTGAAAATTAATAAATTATTAACTAAACAATAGAAAATAACTGCCTTATCAAAATGCGTTTTGAAAGAAAAACTAGATAATAATAACGACGAGATGTAATTGAACAGAAACATTTTTTATTTTCGACATTGCCTACTTCAGAAACTTACATTTTTCCATGTCACTCAACATTTTATCTATTGAACATATTTAGATTAAAGAAGAAATAAACAACAGAACTAGTTTTAATTTCTCAAGTTTATTTATTTAAAACTTTTGTCATTTTAAGCTATTTTTTAAATGGTATGTTAGTGCGCCTTTACAAATAAATTTACTCTGACGAATGTCACATGTGTACGGCCATTCACCAGTATGCTGTCGTATATGAATGGTTAATGCAGATCGTCGAGAAAAAGCTGTAATGCAATGAGTACATTTAAACGGTTGCTCATCAGTATATGTAAGAAGATGATCCTGTAGTGTTTGGAGACGATTGAATTTTCTACCACAATAACTACACTCTTGTGGTTTTATATTGTCATGAGTATTTTTATGGCATTGTAAACTATCTAACACGACTTGTTAATTCTTTACCACACAAATCACAAACATATTTCTTACGATTTTCATTATGATTTCGGTTAATATGTCGATTTAAATGAAGTTTTTGTTTATAAGTTCGTGAATAGAATTCACACATGAAATTGCGTTGTTCATTATAGCCTTTCTCATGTGTTTTCAAATGTATTTCAAACATGTATATAATCAAAAATTTCCCACAAACATTGCAAAGAAATCGATTATTATGTAGTTGTTTCATATGTTTTGACAAAAGGCCCGCTGAGACAAAACCTTTCCCACAAGTTTCACAAAAACATTTAAAATCACCTTTTCTGTCCTGAAAAAGAATTAAATTAATAATTGAAAAATGTACCAAATTCATTATTATTATTACTTTGGTTTGTTCGCATTGTATTTCAAATGCCACCACATCTACTCTTAACAAACACTATCTGTAACTGAACTGTATCACTAATATTTTTGCAAGTATCACATAAACAGGGTATAACTTGAATTATAAAAAATTTATTAAGTCATTTAATGAACAATAAAATTATTTGTAAATACTATAACAGACGAATACAGAACATTTAAAGAAACTTTAGACTACAAGACTCATTTAAATTGTTTTGCAATTTTCCAAATAGTTGAACTTTCTGTAAATCTGTAAATGACTTCATTTTTCTAGGTATTTTACCTAATCATTATTTTGGACTATTATTGTTCAGTTTTTTATGTTTGCTTCTTAAATGTGCATTTAGATTACCTCTACTGATGAATTTAGATTCACAAAGATCACAATTGTACGGTTTCTCTCCTGTATGTATTCTCAAATGGATCCCCAATGGTGATTGTTGTGAAAATGATTTATTACAAAATTTACAAGTATAGGGTTTTTCACCGGAATGTATTCGCATATGTACTGTTAATGATTTTCTTCTAACAAATTTCCTATTGCACAAATTACATTCAAATGATTTTATACCATAATGAACATCTTTGTGTGATTTCAAACTAGTTAAAGTAGTTAATTTTTTACCACATAAATCACAAACATAAATTGGACGATTTTCATCGTGCATTCGTTTTTTATGTTTTCTTAAATGTAAATGTTGCATAAATGTTTTTGGGCAATATTCACATTTGAAATTACGTTTTTCTGTATAGTGTTCTTCATGCCTTTTCAAATGTAATGTCAATGCTCCTTTACTACTCAGCGATTCACCACAAACATTACAAAGATTAGATTTTTCATGTACATCGGATTTGTGAATTTGATAACAACTGTTAGATACAAAACCACGTCCACATATTTCACAAAATATATCGAATTTTTCTGAATGGCGTTGCAGATGAGTTTTCAAAGAATATGCTGATCTTAATGTTTTCGGACAGATTGTACAATTATACAATATATCCTGGGTATGTTTAATATCATGCGCCTTCCATGTTTGTTCATGTTTAAATTTCATCCCACATTTTGTACACGAATATGGACGTTGATCAGTATGAACACATAAATGAGCTTTTAATTGGGACTTATAGACAAACATTTTCGGACAAACCGGACACAATAGAATTTTCTTAATCTCCTTTATTGAATTCCTGAAAACCAATCATTATTAATAAACGAAATTACTGGATAAATAAGAAATTATCTCCAAAATAATGAGTGATTAATTATGGAATGAAACAACGAATTTAAAGATTTTCTACATTTATTAATAAAGTCTTTCAATTGAATTTCTATGTTTTATGTTTACTCTTCAAATGCAAAGATAGTCCACTTTTACTAACGAATTTCGCATCACAACTGTGACAAGGATATGGATGTTCGCCTGTATGATGTCTCATATGGATTACCATTGGTGTTCTTTGCGAGAACGATTTATCACAATATTTACAAATGTACGGTCGTTCACCAGAATGCGTACGTAAATGTTCGACTAGAGTACTTTTACGATTGAATCGTCTACCACACAATTCGCATTCATTCATTTTAATACCGTCATGTACGTTTCTATGTAATTGAAAACTATGACGACTTGCCAATTGTTTACCACATAAATCACAAGTGAATCGACGACGATTATCATTATGCATCCTCCTGATATGCGTACGTAAATATATCATTTGTAAGAAGGATTTTTTACAGTATTCACATTTAAAATTACGTTTCTCTGTATAGTTATCTTCATGGCGTTTCATATGACAAGCCAATGATGGTTTACTAGTGCACGATTTACCGCAAATATTACAAAGATATGATGCTTCTTCAATTTTATTGTTATGTTTCCTTTCAATGTGTTGTTTCAATTCGGCATTTGACATACAACCATTACCACATATGCCACATGTAACTTTATAATCCTTCAAATGGCGCCGTTGATGGTTCTCTAAATTATAAGAATTGCTGAGTTTCTTATGACAAACATTACATTCATATTTTAATGTATGATCGTAAATACAATTATGTCCAATTAATGAGTACTTTCTCTTGAATGTTTTACTGCATTTCTCACATGTGAATGGGCGATAATCAGAATGTGAAAGTAAATGACGTTTCAGATTTGATTTACTGAAGAATTTCGAACAGCATGGACATTGTGCGGATTTCTGTAATCTCCTCTTGACAGTCTTTCGAATCCTGAAAATCGACTAAATTATTATAGAGAAATAATAGGATTTTAATTGGTGTTTATTACGTTTTAACACAAATTGTTCTTCGAGCATTTTAAACAATGCGAAAAACTTGAGCCTGTTACCTCATTTTAATGTTAATAAAAATGTTATAACTGCTAAAAAAACAAGAATTTTCCTGCTCGTTGTTCTTATGAGCAAGTGTAGTGAGATCCAAACATTAATTTTCAAGTCTTTAAGGATAGATTTTCATAAAAACGTGCACCTGATTGTTTTATAATTTATTATATTCGATATTATACATTTTTGCTAATTGTTTAAATGTTCACGTTTTATGTTTACTCTTCAAATGCAATGTAAGCACACTTTTACTGATAAATTTCTCATTACAAATATCACAACTATACGGTCTTTCGCCTGTATGATGTCTCATATGTATTTTCAACGGTGTACTTTGTGTAAACGATTTACCACAATATTTACAAATATACGGCTTCTCACCGGAATGTGTACGTAAATGTGCTATTAATGTATTTTGACGATTAAATTTCCTCCCACATATTTTACATTCATTCAATTTAATCCCATTATGTACATTTTTATGGAATTGTAAACTTTTTGATGTTGTCACTTCTTTTCCACATATATCACATATATATTTCGGACGATTATCATCGTGCATCCGTTTAATATGTTTTCTTAAATGTAATTCTTGCATGAAAGTTTTCGTACAAAATTCACATTTATAATTACGATTTTCTGTATAATTCTCTTCATGCCGTTTTAAATGATGTTTCAATGAGGTACTACCACCGGTCAATGATATACCACAAATATTACAAAGATAAGCGGTTTCAGATGATTTACGTCGATATCTATTATTTTTATTGTGTTTTCTTTCGATGTGTTGTCTTAATTCAGCTTGTGACATACAGCCACTTCCGCATAATTCACAAGTAATTTTATAATCTTGCAAATGTCGACGACGATGATTCTCCAAATTATATGGATTGCCAAGTTTTTTATGGCATATATTGCACTCGTACCGGCTATCATAATAGCATTTATGCCTGTCTCTTGTGTATTTTCGTTTAAAGGCTTTACCACATTTATCGCATGTGTATGGTCGTTGATCGGTGTGAGAAATTAGATGGGATTTCAAATGTTTTTTACTGAAAAGTTTCAAACAACACGGACACTCATCAAGTTTCATAAGTGTCCGTTGTATTGTGAAAAAATATTTTGAATCCTTCGCCGTTATTCCGATCCTGAAAACACAATTAAACTATTACAAATGACATAAATTTAAACATGTACATTTACAATTAAACACTCCAATAAATGCATGAATTAATACAAACACAATTGATGATTTAACAGGGTGTTTATTTCAAAAATAAATGAAGATAAATTAACGATTACA
Organism: Meloe dianella; assembly: GCA_028455855.1. Classification (NCBI taxonomy): domain Eukaryota; kingdom Metazoa; phylum Arthropoda; class Insecta; order Coleoptera; family Meloidae; genus Meloe; species Meloe dianella. The sequence continues at coordinate 6,924,418 of JAPTHL010000039.1, forward strand.
AGTAAATACATAAAATAATTAAATTCTATTTGGTCTAATTTATTTAAAATAAAAACTTTAAAAAGAAGCAATCTATAATTATGTATGTTTTCTTTTAACATGACGATCCAGTATACTCTTTGTGACAAATTTATCCCCACAGATAACACAAGAATGTGGCTTCTCTCCCGTATGTCCTCTCATATGTGTTATCAATGAAAACCGATGTGCAAATGATTTATTGCAAATTTTACAACTGTAAGGCCTCTCGCCGGTATGTATTCGGAAATGATCAACTAATGTACTTTTCCGATTGAATTTCTTACCGCAAATTGTACATTCATTCGTTTTGATACCTTCATGTGTATTTTTATGGAATTGTAATGTATGATAAGTTGCCACAACTTTGCCACATAAATCACAAACAAATTTCCGTCGATTATCATTATGTACAGTTTTATTATGTTGTATTAAATTTGCTTTACGTAGAAAAATCTTATTGCAAATTTGACATGGAAAATTCTTTTGCATCTGTGCAAAACTTTCATGTCTTCTAATATGATATTCTAAAGTGCGACGATCATAAAATGGTTTACCACAAACTTCGCAAAGTGTCGAAATTAAATTCATTGTTTTATGTTCTTTATTCATATGTTGTTTTAATTCATTATCTGTTACGAATACTTGCTCGCAATTTTCACAATTGTAATTCTTCATATGACGTCTACGATGATATTCTAAATTAAATGAATTACTAAATGTCTTCTCACATATGTCACATTTGTATTTATCGTAGACACATTGGTGGATATCTAGAGAATTTTTCCATTTAAATGCTTCCCCGCAGATTTTACAGGAATAAGGCCGATATTGGGGATGTGTAACCAAATGCCGTTCTAAACGTTGCCTATTATTGTAAACTTGTGGACAATAGAGACACTGCACTGATTCCTTGACTGGATTTTTAGGCCTGAAAAGTAATAAAATCGTTAACCAAATAGTAATTTTATTCAATAAAAAGAGGGTTACATTTCCAATTAATTGAATCATAAAAACAGAAACAAATTCAGGACTTATGGATCTTTAATGTGCTCCTAAAAGTGTCATCAAAGTGTATTTGATTAACTTGCTTATCACTAATTTTCCTTTCACAATAAATTCGCAACCTACACAACATTTGAATGAGTCACTTCTCTTTTAAATTTTAAAGTTGAACTAGAATGAATCAATTGTTGGAAATGAAAAATATACATCAAGTCAACAACTTTATTGTCATGATTTCATTGAAATAAACAACACTTCAGTTATGTTTATTTTTTATATGAATAGAAAGAGCTCCCTTTGTTATAAAATTCTCGTTACAAATATCACAAGTATACGGTTTTTCACCAGTATGCAATCTTAAATGTACTGTTAGTGGTGTCCTTTGTGCAAACGATCTATTGCAAATCTCACATTGATACGGTTTCTCACCAGAGTGTATTCGAATATGTTCTTTCAATGTACACAATCGTACAAATTTCTTTCCACATATTGTACATTCATTTTTCTTAATACCTTGATGAATTCTTTTATGGTCTGTTAAGCCATATTTACTAGCCAATTCTTTACCACATAAATTACAAATAAATTTTGGACGATTATCGTTATGTATTCGTCTTATATGTTTTTTTAAATGTACAATTTGTGCAAATGTCCTTTTGCAATAGCCACATTCAAAATGATCTCTTTTATTATAATTTTCATCATGTCTTTTTGTATGACTCTCTAATGTTTGTTTTGTTGAGAATGATTTACCACAAATCGTACAAAGATTGAGTTTATTATGTTTCTCTAATTTATGTTTCTTATATTCACTATTTAATATAAAACCTTTACCACATATTTCACAAATTGTATTGAAATCTTCATCGTGACGACGTAGGTGTATCTTCAAATTCTTCTCATTTTTCAATAATTTACCACAAATATTGCATTTGAAACAATCAACATTATGGGAATGTAATGTTGTTTTATGATTAGTCAATACTTGTTCTGTTTTAAATGTTTTACCACAAATATCACATGAATACGGTCGTTTTTCATCATGTGTAATCAAATGGGATCGTAATTTAGATTTGAATTCATAAACACTTGGACAATATGGACATTTTGATGATTTCTTGTTTTTGATGCGTTTTAGTCTCCGTTTTGTCCTGTTTCTGAAAATCAATAACACTATAATATTAAATAACATTCTAAAAGTTTACTTAAAAGTATATTTCACCAATTAACAACTACTCAAATAGTGAAACGGATCAAATTTAAGGCTGTTGTAGCATCTTTTCAGTCTTCAGCGTAAATGCTTGTTTCTCAATAAAACTTTGAAAGGTTAATAAAACAATAACATAAACTAACTATATTTATTTTTCTTCATGAAAGCATATAAATAAAAACAAATCCCTTTTCTTATAAACAAAAATTCCGACGACAATTCACCATTATTGTTTGTGTTTATTCTTCATGTGTATCGAAAGTGCACTTTTACTGATAAAATTCTCCTGACAAATGTTGCAAGTGTACGGTTTCTCTCCTGTATGTTGTCGTAAATGTATTGTCAATGAGGAACGTTGTGAGAATGATTTATTACAAAATTTACAACTATATGGTTTTTCACCGGAATGTGTACGCATATGTTCAACTAATGTACTTTTACGATTGAACTTCTTTCCACACAATTTACATTCATTCTCTTTAACACCCTCATGAGCATATTTATGATAACGTAAACCACCACGACTGGCCAATTCTTGGCCACATAAATCACATACGAATTTGCGACGATTAATATTGTGCATACGGTTAATGTGTTTTTTTAAATGCATCATTTGCATAAATGTTTTCGTACAATATTCACATTTAAAATTCCGTTTACCAGTATAGTCTTCGTCGTGCCGTCTCATATGTGAATCTAATCCATGTTTATTATAAAATGATCTACCGCATATATTACAAAGATTCGATTTACTATGTTTGCCTTCCATATGGCTTTTATATTCACAATGTTGTATGAAACCTTGTCCACATATCTCACAGCTAAACAGGTAATCTTTTAAATGTCGCCGACGATGCAACATTAGATTACCATAAAATTTGATTTTCTTCTGGCAAATATCGCATTCGTACATTTTTGTATTGTTGTGATTCTCTTTATGTAGTTTTAATGTGCGTTTCTGTTTGAATGATTTACGGCATACGTCACATGAATACGGACGACTATCAGTATGGACAAATAAATGTTTTTTTAATTGTCTTCGATCATTACAGATTTTTGTACAATGTGGACATTGTCGCGATCTCATCGGTGGTTTTACACTCCTGAAAACGGATCATATTATTAAAATAAAAATTTAAATTATCATTATTATTGGAATTACAAAATATATGACTAATTCCAGATTTCTGGAGATCCCTTCAAATTTTTAAGCAGTTTCAGGTGTTTAAAAGAAAAACCAAAATCTAAGCAGAATATTTGATTGTTTTTATTGAAACTTCAAGTTACAGGCTTTGAAATATAATCAATATCAACACCGCCAATATCATGAGCTTTATAATGTGTCATAAGATGGCTTTTTGTTGTAAATTCCTTGCCACATTCACATTTATACGGCCTTTGGCCTGTATGATGTCGTAAATGTACAGTAAGTGATGTTTTTTGTGTGAAACGTTTACCACAATATTCACAACAATACGGCTTATTCCCACTATGTATACGATGATGTAATTCTAAATATTCTTTTGATGCGAAACGTTTATCACAAATTTTACATTCAAAATCTTTTAAACCTGTATGCATTTTAATATGTGTTTCTAATATACGTTTACTACTGACTGATTTACCACAAATATTACATACATACGGTCGAATACGTTCATGTAATGATTTTATATGTCCTTTTAAGTTTCTTAAATTCAAATAACTCCGACCACATATCTCGCATACATGATTACGTTCTTTGCCATAATTAACATTATGTGTTAATTTATGTTCGTTTAATGATGACAATGAGCTAAGACAAGATCCGCATACATCGCAAATTAATTTAATATTTTTATGTGCCAGATTTATATGTGATTTATATAGAAATTGTGTAACAAAACCTAAATTACATTCTTTACAAAATGCGACATATTCACCCAAATGTTTACGACGGTGTATATTTAAATGTGATTTATGTATAAACATTTTCGAACATATGTCACATTGTAATGTTGGTGTATTATGACTTTTTTTATGTACACCAACTTCGTAACGATATTTGAATGATTTACCACAGATATCACATGAAAATTTTCGTATGCCACTATGGATGAACAGGTGTTTCTTCAATAATTTCTTTGTTTTGAAACGTTTATTACATTGATAACATTCAAATGTTGTATTATCATTATTTGTTACGTTTATGTTCTTGATTTCACCTTGTAATAATTCATCAACAAAATTCGTTTCGTTTATATTAATCAGACGCTCAAATTGTTCATTGTTTGCAATATTATTTAAAATTGCCGTACAATCATCTTCTGTTGTTAATAAATTTAATATATCTGCATCTGTTTCGTTCAACTGATCCACAACTGAATTTTCTAACATATTCATATCTGTTGAATATTTGCATTGTAGATTCATGTTGTTGGGGATGTCATTGTAGTTAGCTTCATATAATTCTTGTTGTTGTTGATATAGTAAACTGAAAAGATTTTTATATATAAGAATTTGACATTTTTATTTACAAAAATAGACGAAATATTAATCATGCACAATCTCGGTAACGAAATCTAATATTGATGATTATCTGAAAAACTCTGCTAAAATACATACTCTGGAATAACAACAATCAAATATACTTACATTTTTCTTTAACAATACAAAAAATATATATATCCAAAGACTATGATTGACAAACTGAATAATTTTAAATAGTATTTTATTAAAACCAAATGTTTTTCGATTATGATCATTTAAAACAAATTCTTACAATTAAATTGTACTGATGACACTGAACTAATTCTATTAAGTATAAAATTGTACAAATATTTACATATTTTTCTTAAAATTCTCATAAAAATATACCACCGAATTGTTGGCTCCGGAAATTCATCAAGAATCAAAACAGAATTCCGTTATCATTACGTAAATAATGACTAGGGTCAATAATAAATTCGATGGAATATTTAAATAAAATACAATAAGAATTATTGTACAACAATATTAGTTTGTTCATGTGTGGCAATATGTCGTTTAAAATAATATTCATCAGCAAAACTACGATTACAATAATCACATGTATGCCGTATGCCCATATGACGATTTTTATAATGATTTCGATATTCACGTACTGTATAAAAGCCTTTATTGCATTCATCACAACGATGTCGAAATTGATCTAAATGCCTTAACATGTGTTCTTTAACATTTTTCTCATACATAAATGTTCTAAAGCAAAAATTACATATAGCTCGGTCTGTATGCTCAACAACATAATGATAATAAAATTCACTATTTTTCATAAAGGTTGCACTACACACATCGCAATTATTTATATAACATTTACCTTTTTCAATATGTCGAAAAAATACAAACTTATTAATAAAGATTTGTTCGCAACGTAAACATTTAAAGTGTGGTATGTCAATTTCATCATTTGCATTTACATAAATATAATTTGGTGATGAAAAATCGGGTACAACATGTCGTTTCGGTTGTGTTATGCGTGTTGATGGTTTTGTTATTTGATTTATATATTGTACTTTACTTGTAGATGGTTGTGTTCTAATTGTTACATCTTTTTGTTTCCCATTAATCAATGTATCAACAGAATCCGGTATTACATAGCCATGTTCTAGTTTAACAATTGTTACATTATCTATTTGTTGTTCCTTTTCGTCGATTGTTGTTGATGTTGATGCATCTGTTTCTTCTTCGATAACAACTTCATTAACACATTGTGAATCGTCCAATATATACACTAATTCGGAATTATCGTCAGTGACTTCAACGACTTCCTCAACGTCCTCATTTTCATAATTTAGAACAATCTCCTCAACGTACTCATTGCTTAATTCATTTTGTTCCTCAACAATTATATTTGCTTTATGGCTGTCAAGATGTGCATATAATTCGGTTGTTGATTTAAATTTATTGCCACATTTACAACAATCAAATGTTTCACCATATTGGTGTAGATGGTGTTTGACAAAGTCTTCACGATTTGGAAATATTTTCGAACAAATATTACAAGTGTGAATATCGGATGATGATTGTGATCTGTAAAGAAATATAATGTATTTTTCCAACACATAATTAATACAATTTCAAGACAAACAACAACAAAAAAAAATAACTACATATCTAAAGAGGATGTTAAAGCTCAAACTGACGTTAGGTTTATATTGTTGACTTAAGAAATACGATAAATTTAAACTGATTTTATTCATAATCAAAATGCTTACAAACAAGACATCAACCAAATGAAAACTATTTAATATCTTAATTAAAGATTTTGACACAATTTGCGTGTTTCCTTTTAGGCTTTTTACTCGAACACTTATGTCGTCTTAACAATGTACCAGTTACAAAGCCTTTTAAACAAACATCACATTTATATGGACGTTCACCTGTATGATAACGCATGTGAACGTTTAATGTACCTTTCTGAGAGAAAGCTTTATTACATAAAGAACAGACAAACGGTTTTTCATTTGTATGAATACGTCGATGTATCAATAAACTTTTGTTATTCCTATAAGCTTTACCACATATATCGCATATCTCTTCTTTTATACCTGAATGTGTTTTTATATGATTCTTTAAGCTAGTCTTTGTAGTTACACATAAACCACAAATATCACACATATTATCATCATTATTACCTGTATGACTTTTCATATGATAATAGAAAGATCTTTTATGTGTTAATATTTTACTACAAATTTTACATGTGTATGTTTCTTTAATATAATCAGGATCATGTGTTTTAATATGGAATTTATAACCTTGTTCTGTACGAAATATTTTCTTACATTGTTTACATGGAAATCGTAAGCCTTCATGTTCAACTTTAATATGATTTTGTAATGTATAAGGTCGTTTGAATTTTGCACCACATTCATTACATTTATAACTAAAACCACCTCTATGACCTTCCATATGATCATCAAAACCAACTAATGTTTTAAAAATTTTGCCGCAAACATCACAAATATGAGTTTTCCTTGGTAGATGGACAGAATGAATATGTTTTTTAACTTCAAAAGGGAAACGCCATTTTTTTGGACAATGCGGACAGACATATAATCTTTCACGATGTAGACGTTTATGTTTTTGTAATTGTAATTTTGATTGATATATACGGGAACATGTACTACATTTATATGTTTCAACTGATTTTGATTTCTTCAAAACTATGATGAAATGTTCAGATCGCCTGAAAACAAATTTTACCATTGTTAAAGTATTTAACAGATCAATTACATAATAGGACTGTAAAATATACTCCTACGTGACTTTAGCATATTATTCTTTATTAAATTGTCTATAGTTTGTGGAAATACTGATGGCAATTTACTTAAACTGCATTTGATTTACAAAACTTTTTTTCTGCAAGCATTAGTATTAGTTTTTCTTTGAGTTAATGAATTTAGTTTTCTATAAAAAGCCTATACTTAAATACTCACCTCTCAGCTTCAATACTGGAAAATAGTTCTTATTTAGTTATCTTATCGATGCAATTAACTGGAACTTTGTATCATAAAGACTCAATTTACAGGAAGATTTCACAGAATTGTGGCTTCAATTTTGAGAAAGTTCAAATCGTTCCTGAGAAGTATTTTATTCAACTTTAACCTGCCAAACTGGATCTCTATTGGATTATTACTTATTTAGTATTTACTTAGGGCTCTTTGACTCTATACAGTATCTTCAATATAGTGTACTTTTTTGACAAAATTCGACAATATTTGGGAATTATTTCTAATTTTCAAATGATTGTGCATTGGAAGGAGATTGTTAATGAAATTAAGCAGTTTTTCTTTCCAAAAGAGTGTAATCAATATTTTCTAATACTTATTGGATGTAGCATTGCAGAATGTTGAAGTATTTTCATTGCTTTTTATGAAAAGAAAGAATAGAGTTATTTGAAAATAACAAATTTATAGAAGTATAGATTTTTAATTTATATTAGATTAGTATATTCAGTTTATATTCACTTTTGTTAGGTTTACTTATTTTTAAACTGTCTTTTTTGGGCTGGCCATTGTTATAAAAATATTGAAATCATTAGATCTTGTTTGCAATGACTCCCTCATTAATACAAATCTGCTTCTTTCTTAATTATGACTTGAAAATGCTCAACTTGATTTTTCTCAACCTAGTATTTAATGATTCTGCGGTGTTGATCTTAACATTAATAAGATATAGCTTTGGAACAGCTGACCCGTTCTCCAATTCTCCCCTTTCGATTGTCTGAAGAAACGCAACTTACTGGCAATTAATTATTGGCTAAACTAGACAAATCAAATAACAACAACCTACAATATTTTTGGATAAGTGTAAATAAGTTATTAAACAAACTGTTATTTTTATCCCTTGCCTAAATGGACGTAAGAGTACAGCCATCTATGTAACTTGACCATAATTACACCTGCAGCTGCAGTTCTACCAACAATCCAGAAACCTAAATAATCCCCTATATGTTGACTGCCTTTTATGCTTACTTCCACTGTCAATACTGATGAAATTTGTCGGGAAATGGAGTAAAAATACACACATAAAATAATGGAATTTATTTGTTGAAAATCCGAGTAAATATCAAGCTTTCATATATGATTGCAATAAACATTCTATAGTATTTTTATTGTAAATACATTATGACAATCTACATACAACACGTCCCCCTTTCATTCTTAATTCAAAATAACGTAACTTTAATTAATGATTCAATTATATAGTATTCAGTACTTTTTTTAAAAATTAAATAATTCAGATGGTAAAACAATTTTGAATAAATTTAAATACATGTTCATCAATTTCATCTCTGCATTTGCAATGTTAATTATTATTTCTTGTATAAATAAAACTGTACATATTAAAGTTTTCTAATGAGGTATTGAGATGATATTTTCAAACCTAGAATATAAACATTATAAAAAGATTTCTTACCTTCAATTCAGATAAAAAGTAGCCCAAGTCTTTAGAAAATTAACCTGCAGGTTTATTGAGAAATATAATAAAGACTTGAATAGTTAGGTAATAAAATAATTACATAACTACATACCTCTAAACACAAGGAAATAAAATCAATTTATATTCAATTATAAATATAAAACATAGGATTTAAAATAAAACGCTTTTAAATTTTATTGTTTAGAACACAATTTTCTTTTACAAACATCTAGATAAAATAAACTTGTCACTTACCTTTACAAGAAAAACAAGTTCAATTTACTGTTGGCAAAATCCACAAAAAACACAATTGCAATTATTTAATCAATAATTGAAAATTGAAAATAAAATTACTACACTGCAAAAAACAGGTAGTTTCAGTTAAAAACAGAATCATTAAACCAAAAGGTCAATGAACTTTAAAACATAAATATTAGAATATAAACAATGAATGGCGATACGCCGCACCTTTTATTGTACCGAAAATCCAGGCGAAAACACCTTAAAAAAAACGCCTCAGAAATAAAACAAAATTAGGAATTTCTAGTTTTGCCAACTTTAAAGCAAAAGACAAAAATACTGAACCAAATCAAATGATAGGTTCAACAGAGAGAATGCATAGACGTCGTTAACATAAATTCATGTCAACGACACACCATTTATAAACACTTGCAGAAAAACACTGCAGTAATAGCCACAACGTTTATCAATGTTTCACAATTAAAAGAATGACAAGAAATAGGATAAAATACAAATACATAAAATAAGTGTTGGTAAGAAATGTTACAAAACCGCTGTATCTTGTTACTAGTTTTACATCAATAGAATATGCCCGATTCTTTATTATATTTGAATCATTTCGAATACGAGTAATGTAAAATGCTCACAAGATATTTTCGTTTAATTGAAATATACAACAACGAAGTTAAATATTTCATTTGGCTGTATTTCAACATAATTAGACTCTATTCAACATAGTTTTCTTCTATTTCATTAAACATGTTAAGTGATAAGACTTAAACTTGATTTTTTTTTAATCGACTTACCTTGTCGTCGTTAACTGAAGACCACTGCAATTCCTCAAATAGACTCCAAAATAATTCAACTTAATATAAACAATAAAAAAATTCAAATATAAGCAAAGATAAATATCAAAAAATCAAGTTATAACACCCAAATGAAATACCAACTTCAAAAAAATCTAATAAAAGAATAAATAGAAAAATTACTCACGGTGCTGCGATGGGATCTTTGTTAACGCCAGATGGTCCAGGTTGTTCTTCTGCACTTGTAGAAGGTACATCAACAAATTCAGGATGATCAAGACCATCATCCTCCTCTTCTTCATCATCCTCATCTATACCACCATCACCAATATCATCTATATCATCTTCATCACTATCATCTTCCGCCTTAAAAAAAAATCAAATATTTATTAAAGAAACAAAAAATCACAAAAAGATAATACTTTAGTTGGTGGTATGTCTGGATCACTTTCATTATCTTTAATTGGGGGTTTCGATGCAGCCGCTCGTCTGGGTTTCTTACGAGCTGGCTCTTCTGTATCAGCAGAATTTGTTTCCTGTAGCAAAAAAAAATTATTAGAAATTGATTGATCCTATTTTTATTTTTATTTTTATTAAATACTAACCGTATTAAAATCGCCAAAACTTTCTTGATATGGAAGTTTTTGTTGTTGTAATAAATATTCTTGTGTTTCTGCTGATAATTCACTACCAGCGGTTGAATCACTTTTTTCTTGTTTAACGGAAATTTCTGATTTTGTAATTGCATCATTTACAACACTATCTAATGCGGAAGTAGATATTAATGGTATTGTGTTATCTGTTGATGACAATGATGGTGTTGTTAAAGATGTTGAAATTGTTGTTGTTGTCTTTGAAATACCAGCTTGTTCCAACCACTGATGTAACTGTTTTTCCGAATTAATACTTGTATTTCTAAATACGTACAACAAATCTAACTTGTAGGAACAATCATCACAGATTTTTTTGGGTAAACTATCGTCAAGGGAAACCTATAAAAAAATCAACGGAAAATCGATATAGTGATTGAACAGTCAATTTACGAAAATAGTAGGCGTTCCGAAGAATTGTTTATATCTATATAGCTATGAATAATAACAAAAATCAGAATATCTATGGATTATCAAAGCAAGAATGCTGGTGGCATTTCAAGGGGAGAACTGAAGGTCATATTGTTGAAAGAATAAAAATTCCAAATTTCCCAATCCTCAATCCCTCCAATAGTTATTAATCAAAAGCAATCCTCAAAAATTCCGATTAAAATTGTAAAATTTTCATTTATTACAAACAAAAAAGTAATACGCCCATAGTGATCCACGACGCCATTTTATCACATATACCGGAAACGTCCATGTTATTTAATTTAATTATTGATGTTTTTTTTTAATAAATACAATCATCAATCATTTGACAGTGAATAACATTTTTTTTCTAAGAAAAGATGTCAAAAAAAAATTGTCAAAAATCTGGCTTCTGTCGAATTTAGGAACGAAACAAAAAATAATACGGAAAAAGTGTCGACACAACATGGCGTCATAGACGCTCAAACTTACCTTCACCGGCAGACACGAACTAATTTTCGCCGATATTTCTTCTATATCATTATTTTGACCATATATTGGTACATTAACTTGTTCTTTTACTAAACATAAACGACACAATTGCATAATATTATCGATATTCTCCATTTTAATTGTCTTATTATTTCTTTTTTGTTACAAACTCTTAGGACGCCGCATCACTAACAACTAGCCGCACCAAAAGAAGATGTCGAAATGAAGCCGCCGGAAATCAATACAAGCGCATCGTTCGATGGCGTTCCGTGCAGGGGGCACTGTAAACCCAAGCCATAGATTATACAGGCTGTCCGAATATTAATGGTACCCTTGCCAAAAATGCAAAATTCAAGCCAAACAACTCTTTTATTATGACACAACTTAGACAAATATTCACTAATCTAAGTTTACTTTAAATAAATCTCTAAATTGAAGATGGATGAGTACACTGAATTGAGATTCTACGAGTTTTGTTACAACTCTAGATTGCAATTAAATCAATATTTAAAGACATTAAGTGGAGCGTAAATGTTGCATGTACATAAAATTCCGTCAATTCTACAATATTATGAAATTGCTAATGTTAAACAAATTTAGAACGAGCAATCAGCAATACAAAAAGAGAGTGGCAGTTGCCCGCAGCGGCGCTCCAGAAGTGCCCAGCCCTTGAGTGTAGAAGAACTTCAGTCCCCTTTAATACACCATCAATTATTAAATAATAGTTTTTTTCAAGTATTTCTTCTTTTGCCTGAAATCTATATTGCTTTTACTATCATGGTGCTAGTGCGCGTTGCACACTATATCGGCGTGCTCCTATCTAGCAATAATCATCTAATTTTAAAATTTCCCACTCATTATAATGTAGAGAATGACTCATTGGTTAAAGGATATGGATTTACAATCCAGAAGTCCAGAGTTTGAGCCCTGACATGGTATGAAAAAGATCATCCCCACCTCTTTTCAATATCTTAATCATAAAAATGCATTTGGATTTGATGAAATCAACAGTAATCATCCATTCAAAATCGCATAAGTTGCCAGGGTTTGATGAACTAAGCAATAACCAACCTTTTTTATTCCAAGACTACGTAAACATAAACTTAAACACAATCAGGAACAGAATGTACGTAGAGACTTTTTTGCGGGCATGGTACATCGAATTGATCACGTGACACTGCTTAATTTAGTTTTTTTCGTGTTGTGAATTGGCAACAATTGATTGAAACGTCATTTCATTTGTTGTGAAAATTTATTAAAAACTTTCAAAAAGTAAATAAACGTGTAATTGAAAATTAATGAAATTATAATTCAAAAAAGCTAAGTAAATAAATAAATAACCGCAAAGAAGAACCATCGAAAAATGGATGGACATGTTATGACATTAGCGAATAGTATCATTGGAGTCAGTATTTTAGCAATGCCGTATTGTTTCAAACAGGTTGCACTTCATCAAATTCCATCATTAATCTTACAAATAATCAATTTCTACATTCGTTTTAGTGCGGTATATTGTTATCGATAATCGTTTTATTAATCAGCAGTATAATATCACGATTGGCATGTCATTTTTTATTGAAATCAGCAATTATGGCACGTCGGAAAACATTTGAATTTCTAGCAATGCATATATTTGGTGCTATTGGTAAATTATCGATTGAAATCGGCATAATTGGCTTTCTATTAGGCACTTGTATTGCATTCTTTGTTGTAATGGGTGATCTTGGACCGGAAATCATATCAGAAATTGTTGTTATTCAAAATACAACAACATTAAGAAATATTATCTTAATATTATTAGGATTATTTTGTATTTTACCATTGGGTTTATTGAGGAATGTCACGAGTTTAGGTGGTGTTTCACGGGCCACAATCGGATTCTATTGTTGTCTTGTCTTAAAGGTTTCGTCCCCACGAATAATTCATTGTTCTACAAATTGATTATTGAAAAAAATTGCAGATAATTATTGAAGCTTTACCCAGGATTTTCATTGGAGATTGGTACGATAAAGTGGTTTTATGGAGACCTGATGGACTGTTACAATGTTTACCGATATTTTCAATGGCGCTATTTTGCCAAACGTAACTGTTGATAAAATTAAAAAAAAAACTCCATTATTATGATATCTTGATTATTTGAACAATTTTTAGGCAATTATTTGAAATTTACCAAGAAATTCCAAATGCTTCACTAGAAAAAATGAATAGTCTGATACGTATAGCTGTTAATATATGTACATGTGTATATATTTTTGTTGGTACATTCGGTTATATAGCATTTTGTAAAAAACCATTCACTGGAAATATTTTATTAAGTTTCCCATCGTCAACAGTTAGTGATCTTATTAAAATTGGTTTTATATTGTCGTTAGTATTCAGTTTTCCATTGGTTATATTTCCATGTAGAGCTAGTTTATATTCATTAATATATAAAGAGGTGTGTATCTATAATAGTTTTCAAATTAATTTAATTTTAAATTTCTGCATATTTCAGTCTTCTTACACAACATTCCATGAAGGTACAACAACAAATTACATACCAGAAATAAAATTTAAAATGTTAACAGTAATTATTGTTTTTGTATCATTAATAATAGCTTTAATGATACCAAATATTGAATTAGTATTAGGTTTAGTTGGTTCAACAATAGGTGTGATGATTTGTGTTTTATTTCCTGTAACTTCATTTATTTGTATATCACCAAAGAATACGAATGAACGAATTTTAGCTCAGGTATGGAATATTAGAAATAATTGACAATGAAATATTAATAATAAATTCGTTTATAGATTATGTTATTTATTGGTGTTATTGTAATGGTTTTAGGTACATACACAAATTTGTATGCTTATGAAGAAACAAAAATTGATCAAATTCTATCGAATCCACCAATTGCAAATGTGATTAAAGATTTAAATATTGTTACAATTGGTTTAGAATCATCACAAAAACTTGATAAATTTAATAAAGAGATAATAGAAATTCGTCATGAACCACCACAACCGGAGGAACCGAATGCTAATCAAGAAAAACCAGAAATTTTAGCAAAAGAACTAAACGAAAATACAGTTTCTAGAGCCGTTATTGTTGATAATAATCAAAATCCTCCACCGAAAATTGACGATGGCAATGAAGACAAACAAGAACCGGTAGTAGAGCCGGTTTTTCCACAAGACAATCACGAAAATGTACAAGCAGAAAAGAAGAACGAAGGGAATCTCGATAAGAAAAAAGACGAAAAACCGGAGACTATTAAAGAAAATTCACCGGATAATATAGAAAATCCAACAACAAAAACTTTTATCGATATAAATACGACGATTTTACCACAGAAAAATGATGACGTCGATATTGAAGCAATAAAGAAAGAGGAAATTGAATTGAATGAACAAGAAAAATTGAAAGATCCCAATCAAATTTTAATTGATACACTACAACAACAAAATGAAGTACAAAAGGAAATTGTTAAACAACAAAAACGTTTAATTGAAGTGATTGAGAAACAACAAAAGCAACAATCAAATCGAAATAGTAACGATTTAAATGCGGAGAAAGTTAAAGCTGTTAAACATATTGAAAATATTGCGCTTAAAGCTATCGAAAGTATTAGTAAACAAGGAAAATTACCGGCTAATAACAACAATATTGATGTTAATGGGAAAATTAAACACAATCAAACAAGTAATCATTCTAGTGTTGGAAATGTCGATGCGAAACAGCAAAAAGTCAATTTGTTACCAATACCATTAGCATTTGCAAAGAAAGCTAACGAAACTGAGAGGGAAGCCGATAACAATAAGAATACGAACAGCACGACAACAGAAACATCAAATAATGATGATAATAAGAATATAGTTGGACGCGATATGCTATCGGACAATCCACAACGTTCCAAACGTGATATTGATAATCGTATAGTTACAACAACGGAAAAATCAAATATTAAAATGATTTGTAATCTATCAGTGCCTAATGTTGATTTGAAACAATTAGAAATAGATGAACAAAATCAATTAAAAGACGTACAAGTTAAAAAAGATGAAAATTGATCGCTTTTTTTGAAACGTTGACTGTCTTCTTGTGATATTTCTGGAACTAAATGTTTTTAATGTTTGTTACCAATAATTGTCCGACCAAAAAAAATCACTATTTATTGATAGAAACTATTTATGTATTTATTCTACATTAATTGTTAATTATATTTGTTTTAGATGTATAGAAGTTATATCAATGAACTATTAGATTAGTTCTAAGGATAACATTTTATGTGATTAATGATTAACGTATAAAAACAAAGAGGCATAATTTTGTGTTTATTATTCCTTTGTTTGTGAGTGCATGTAGAATTAAATCCATTATTAGCGATTGGCAAAAGAATCGACCTTCAAGTGTATTCTTTTATCATCATTTGCGGAATTTCAACAATTCGTTGTCTTTGTTTTAATTCAAAGCACTGTAATTACATAACAATAGCCGCAATTTGTACGAGTTCATTGTTGATAACATTCAATTATATTAATAAACATGAACTTTCATATCGCGTTATCACCAATCTGTAAACAAACGTTTGCTTCAATTACTTTGACATTGGTTAATTTCACTGAATTAAATCGTATCCAACCAACACTTGTCTTTAAATATTCAATTTACAGTTTGGCTTCCATCGAAGATGGATCTGTTGAGTGTTTTATTACGAATCTCTGTTGTTATCATATCGTTTGGTTCAGCAATTTCTGGAATTATTGATCGTAAACCGCCACAATGCGGCTATCAAGTGAGTTAAGAACGTTTCATTATTTCCATGAGTTACTATTATTTCGAATATTTAAAGTCTTGCCATCCGATAAAAGAGGGATATGTTAATGTTCATTTAATACCGCACACACACGATGATGTTGGATGGTTGAAAACAGTCGATCAATATTATTATGGTAGTGAGAATACGATCCAAAATGCTGGCGTACAATATATTTTAGATTCTGTAATTGATGAACTCAAAAAGGATACGAATAGACGATTTATTTATGTTGAAACCGCATTCTTTTGGAAATGGTGGATCCACCAACACGATGTAGTCAAACATCAGATTAGAAGATTCGTCAATAACGGCCAATTGGAGTTTATCGGCGGTGCATGGAGTATGAATGATGAGGCCACAACACATTATCAATCGATAATTGATCAATTCACTTGGGGCTTAAGGTGATGAATTTTTCGAATAATCTCGCAATTGCGACAAGAATTCTCTGTTTGTTTTTGTTGTTGTTGTATAGGAAATTAAATGATTCGTTTGGGGAATGTGGCCGGCCGAAAATCGGTTGGCAAATCGACCCATTTGGTCATAGCCGTGAAATGGCATCGATTTTCGCCCAATTAGGTTTTGATGGTTTATTATTGGGCCGTATCGACTATCAAGATAAATCAAATCGATTCCAAACGAGAACACCAGAAACCCTATGGCAGGGCAGTGCGAGTCTTGGTCGAATTTCAAATATTTTCACCGGTGTTATGTACAATACTTATTCACCACCAAGTGGATTTTGTTGGGATATCATGTGTAATGATGAACCATTAATTGATGATAAGAAAAGTCCATTGTATAATATCGATAGGAAAATTAATGATTTCTTGCAATATGTTCGAAATGCAACGAAAGTTTACCGAACAAAACACATTATCATTACAATGGGTGAAGATTTCAATTATCAGAACGCTAATACATGGTTCAAAAATTTAGATAAACTCATCTAGTACGTATTTTCTACAACAATTCGTTTCAAAACAATATGATCTTCTTTTAGTTATGCAAATCTTCGACAAAACACAACGAATATCAATTTGATTTATTCGACACCATCATGCTATATAAAAGCTATTTATGATGAAAAGACGAAATGGCCAATAAAAACCGACGATTTCTTCCCATATGCATCAGATGCACATTCATTTTGGACTGGCTATTTCACATCAAGACCAACAATAAAACGTTTCGAACGGATTGGCAATAATTTTCTACAAATATGTAAACAATTATATGCTTTAACTGATCTAGGACCAGAAGATGCTGTTGATCTTAATGCTTTACGTGAAGCTATGGGTGTGATGCAACATCATGATGCTATTACTGGTACTGAAAAACAACATGTTGCCAATGATTATAGTAGAATTTTACAGAATGGTATTGATGAATGTGGCATAATAACAAACATTGCTTTAAAGTGAATTTAAAAAAGAAAACAAAGATTCAAATTATCCCAATATTGATCTGCATTTTTTTTATTAATAATTTCAGCAAAATGATCTCAAATGCAACTACTGACAATTTAACGGATAATTGGTCATCTTGTCTGTTAACAAATATCAGTTCTTGTCCGCTATCAGAAACAGAAGATCGTTTCATAATTACTGTTTATAATCCATTAAGTCGTCCTATTTGGAAACATGTTCGATTACCTGTTATTAAATCAGGATATAGAATCACTGATGCTTTGGGTAATAATTTCGAATTTTGAACAATCAAAAGAAATTGTGGCTTATGATATTTAATGTGATTTAGGATCTCAATTAAAGGCATCATTAATACCGTTACCAAAAGCTATTATAAATCTGCCAGGTAGGAGGAGTTTAGCCACATTTGATTTGGTGTTTGAAGGTGGTGTAATAGATCCATTGGGATTTAAGTCTTTTTATATTGAGAAAGTACGAGAGGATCAAGTATTAAAGCCTCAAACAGGATATAAATTCACAAATGATAATGCAAGTCTCTTCTTTCTCTATTTCTTTCAATTTTTTTGTCCATTTCTCAATTTTTAGAATGTTACTGTTGAAATTGACAAGAATACAGGCTTATTATCAGCGGTATCGATGAATGGAAGAACAGTAAATATTACACAAAATTTCTATTATTATAATGGCTATGTTGGTAATAATGAAGTGGCAGCAAATCGATCTTCAGGTGCTTATATTTTCAGACCAAATGGTTCATCAATTGAAATCTCATCAAATGTAGCAGAAAATAAAATTTATTCGAATGATTTCATCACAGAAATCCAACAGAATTTCAATAATTACATTAGTCAAATCATTCGTCTTTATCATGGTGACAAGTTCGTTGAATTCGACTGGATTGTTGGACCAATCCCCCATAAGTACGATCCAATATTATTCATAGCATGTCCATCATCTCTAAATGTTACCAAAAACACTTCACTTATTTTGATTGTTAAATACAGTTGACCAGTAAAATAGTTGTGGAATATATCAAAATGAGTGACTAAATTGGCAGCATTTAAAGATGGATATTTTCTAGTTCTACAAATGGTAAAGAAATTGTAACGCGATTCACTACGAATCTTCAAACAAAATCAACTTTCTACACGGATTCAAATGGTCGTGAATTATTGAAACGAACTAGAAATCAACGGCCCACATGGCGATTAAATCTAAAAGAACCAATTTCTGGAAACTACTATCCAATCACATCGAAGATAGTTTTGATTGACAATTCCAGCAATATCGAACTTGCTGTATTAACAGATCGGGCACAAGGTGGTAGCAGTTTACAAGATGGACAACTTGAAATTATGGTAAAAATCTCTAAATTAGTAGAAAACTCAGAAGGGTCTCTAAAATTGTGTAGTTTTTAGATTCATCGAAATTGTTTGCATGATGATGCTTTTGGTGTTGGTGAAGCACTAAATGAGACAGCTTTTGGTGAGGGTTTAGTTGCACGTGGTTCCCATTATCTTGTTTTTGGTTCATTGGCAACTAATGATGATGGTATAACAACAGCAGCTACAGAACGATTTTTGGCAGAACAACTGCAATTCTCATCTTGGACGTTCTTATCACCAACAAATCTAACATATGAACAATATAAAACTAATCACAATCTCTATTATTCAGGATTAAAACTTCATTTGCCAGCTAATGTTCATATTTTAACATTAGAACCATGGAAGGGTACAAGCCTTCTTCTGAGACTCGAACATATTTTGGAAAAATATGAAGATCCAAAACTATCACAACCGGCAATAGTTAGTTTGAAGGTTGTTTTTGTAATCAAATAATTGCAAGTAATTTTATTAGAAATTGATATTATTTCAGGATTTGTTTGCAAATTTTGATGTTATCTCAGTGAAAGAGACGACATTAGGTGCCAATCAATGGTTAAATGACTCACAACCACTTCAATTTGTCACTAGAAGACCATTCAGAATTCGGAATGCCTTGGAAGCAGAACTACCAACAAAATAATAGTTTGAATAAAAGAGCAACTATTGTAGATGTTGATGATCCGTTTGTTATCAAATTGATACCAATGCAAATTCGTACTTTTATTATAGAAGTTGTTAGGAAATAAGTTTTTGTCCATTGACAGAAAATAAAGGATTCGTTCATTAATTGTGTGGTTTTTGTTGTACAACTCCCAAAAGACGAATGAAGTTGCTCGGTGTTCCCTGTCACTACAACATAGGGGCGCGTTGTAGGGCGGACACGTGATATGTAGTGTACAATAAAGATCGATATATTCCTGCACCGTACGATAACAAGAGAAGCTAATTATAGCATGGTGCACACTTTGAGGTTAGGTAATTGTTGTGTTTGTTGTGTGATATTCGTTGTTAAAGATGTCTGCAGCATCTGATGTTAATTTGAAACAAAGTTTACGTAAATTAGAGTTTCCGTTATGTGCCAAAGAGGCTTTAAACAAAATTGGTGAGTATTGAAGAATAATTGCGAAAAGTTTCAATTTATTAATGGAATCCGTTCTTGTAATTTTAGGTGAATTAATATGTGGCCGTATTACAAGTATAAAGAATATGGATTTGGCTTTAGATTTGATGTCTGAATTTATATTTTTCGAAGTTGACCGACGTGGTAATAAACGTTCAATCCCATTAACACCATTATTAGAATTACAATTATTGGAGATATTATTCGAATATTTCAATAATAATTCAATGAATGAAGCCGCAAAAAATACAGTATTTCTATCATTGTTCAGTGGTACAACTGCATTACAACGTGCTGGTATATTAAGTAAATTAGTATCGTTAGCTATTGGTATACCATCAAATCATATATTATTATCAGCAAGTGCATGGATGCAACAATTGGGTAATACATCGGCGAATAGTTGCAAACTAGCCGAAGCAATCGTCCACGATTATTTCCATTTAATACCAAGCGCTTCAGATAGGATGCGATCATTGCCGGATGTTGCGCCTGAATTCACAGCAAATCTATTGACTGCTATTGCTGAAAATTACTACAATTTCAACAAGAAAGAACAAATCTATCCGTCAAAGATTCTACTAGAAACGATCACACTATGGGTAATTTCGCTAAATATTTGTCGTTCAATATTGGTAATAAATTTGAGTTCGTTTTAAGATTTCGAAGAATAATTCGTTGTGTAGTGCTGCTCAACAGAAACAAGTCGCTCTACCACCTGGAGCAATTGCGATGGAAGCAACAACAGCAATAGCCGGATTGATACGGTGGTGTGTGTTAGCACCGCTATGTGGACAAAATGATGAATTATACGCTCATTTGCATTTGGCATTACTAAACAGTGTATTAGAAATACCACCGACGAACCCACCTAAAGCAATTTGTGCACAAAATCTATCTGGCCCTATACGACACATTATTTTAAATCAAAATAAAACAACAAATGATCATCTGCAAATCGCTTTAGATCGTTATGCACAAGCGGTACAAGTTGCATTATCTGTTAAATGTGTTTATGGGAAAATTGACGATTTATTAACACAACTTGAACAATTACCATACAACAAATTAATGAAAATTGTGATAAATACCCATAAAGAATGTAAATAAAAATTTTAATTAAATCTCGAATTAGATAACATAAAAAAGAAGATATATTTAAAAAGGCTTAAATTGACGTAATTTCTTCATGGCGTTGATTTTCTCTTTAGATTCTTGGAAATTTTTCCTTAACGCAACGATTGTTTGCATTTTTTGTTCTTTCAATTGAAACGAATAGAAGTTCTTCAATTCTTTTTTCTGCGATTTCATTTTATTTTTCTCTAACAATTTATTTTGAACACTCTCTTTCCGCGCTAGTCCAGGATTGCGACCCTTTTTCGTCACGACAGTCCAACCATCATCGTCTGTTGGATTATTCTCTTGGATATTGTCAATTGTCTCGGATTTATCATAATTTTTCATGAATTCATCAATTTCTCTTTCTAATTTCGTGTGATTAATTATTGATTTTTTATATGAACGTTTCCATCGTTGTAAACATGTAGGTATTGTACTTGTGTCATTGCATATTGTACCTAAATGTTTTAATTTCAATGCTTTCTTTAAACTTTCTTTGTGAATAAATACGACATATGCGATTTTATGGTTGGATTTCGATTCATTTGATGAAAATGTATTTTCGTGTAGAAACACTTTTTTTATTGTACCAACACGTGAAAACAATGCTTTTAAACGCAATTTCGATACATATGGAGGTATGTTCAGGATAAAAAGCGTATGTCCAGGTGGTTTCTCTTCATCAAACTTCTTTACAGAATGTTCCTTCACAAATAATTGATGATCGATTGTTGAGTCTCTTGAGAAACGCAGAGGCAACACTAATAAAAATATGAAGAATGACGCTATGAATTATCACAGAGATCTGTTAATTAGTTCGATAATTACCTGTGAAATCTTCAGGTGTACTCATCCTGCTTCAACGAAAATTGGCATGTTGCAAAATTAGGTTATAGAAACAAAAACGGAAGTGGCTACAGCACCACAGGCAATACATACTGGAATGCTAGCTACTATGTTGTCTTATGAAACCCAATAATGAAAAAATAGGCGAATTCTGAACTCAATTCTGCTCAATATCACAAATTTGTGATGGATGCTCTCGTATATCTGTCTTTCATGATTAAAATCCAGTCGAGTAATCCCAATTCTGTATGTTTTTACTTCGGATTGATTGAATGATGTTCACATCCCAAACTGTATAGAATTTAGTGATTAAAGCTACACGGCTAAAATAGCATAACCCTATTTTTTTTTGTAACTTATTAAAAATTTTGGAATTTTTTTAAAGTCCTAATGGTTATAGCAATTGGTTTTGAAGGTAGTGCTAATAAATTAGGTATTGGTATCGTAAAAGATGGTCAAGTTTTATCAAATTGTCGTAAAACCTACATAACACCACCGGGTGAAGGTTTTCTACCAAAACAAACGGCTCAACATCATCGTAAAAATGTTTTATCAATACTAAAAGATGCTTTAAATACAGCTGCAATTAAACCAGAACAAATTGATGTGATTTGTTATACGAAGGGTCCAGGAATGGGGGCACCATTAGCTACTGTTGCTATTGTAGCCCGTACTGTTGCACAATTATGGAATAAACCATTATTAGGCGTTAATCATTGTATTGGTCGTATCCTTTTAATTATTCAGTCCTTAATAGATAGTCTATTTGTGTATTTCTTAACGAATATTAGATATTGAAATGGGTCGTTTGATAACCGGTGCAAATAATCCAACGGTGTTGTATGTTAGCGGTGGTAATACGCAAATTATTGCTTATTCAAGGCATCGTTATCGAATATTCGGTGAAACAATTGATATAGCAGTTGGTAATTGTTTGGATCGTTTCGCTAGAGTTTTAAAATTGTCGAATGATCCAAGTCCCGGTTATAATATTGAACAAATGGCCAAAAATGGTAGGAAATTTGTGGAATTACCGTATTGTGTTAAAGGGATGGACGTTAGTTTTTCGGGTATTCTAACATATATGGAAGAAAAAGTAGAGAAACTATTGAATGATGGTTATAAACCGGAAGATTTGTGTTTTGCCTTACAAGAAACAATATTTGCAATGTTAGTTGAAACAACAGAACGTGCTTTGGCACATTGCAATTCACGTGAAGTACTTATTGTTGGTGGTGTTGGTTGTAATGAACGTTTACAAGAAATGATGGGGATTATGTGTAAAGAACGTGGAGCGAAATTATTTGCCACAGATGAACGATTTTGTATTGATAACGGTGTTATGATTGCACATGCTGGTGCTGAAATGTTTCGATCTAATACAACAATGAAATGGGAAGATTGCTTCATTACACAACGATATCGAACTGATGAAGTTGAAGTCACTTGGAGAAACGATTAATTTTCTATAATAAATTTATTTAAAAATCAAATTGGATTTCTTTGAACTTCCCGCTTAGATTGCTGGTTTAGGTTGGTGGTATTGCCAGGAAAATTCCCTAAATTCACACCGACTTCAGCCGTTTAGTGACTTTTGGCGAAATGGTGACGCCATTATTCGACTGAGTTTGAAGAATTAAAGAATTGCTTTTTTCTGAGAAGAATAATCGATAAAACAAATAATTTTTAAGACAAAAGGCAATACCTCAGTCACCACAAGGAACAACTGAATTATTTAAGGTAAGATTCCGAGTTTGGGCGCCCGAACAAGCAGTGTTCAAAATTTCTTTAAAACAGTTTCTCCTTCTACTTAAGAATTGTGTTTGCGTTCCAATAATTCTAATAAAAAAAATTCACAAGTATACAAGTAGTTTATATGAAATGTAAAATTGAAAACGTACATCTGAAAGTTCAGTTCAAAGTATCGCGACAAAGACTTTTAAGTAGTTTTGTGTTTGTGAATAATTAAGTCAAGTCAAAAGTAAGTTTTCTAGTTGTTTTGGAAAAAATGTTTAATGTGAAGAAGCGAAATACATTCACACAGTGTTTGTATGATGGTAAACATGGAGATGTTGACGACAGATCGCAGGTAAGATTAAAATAAACAACGGTCCCAAAAAAAATACATCTAAACGAAAAGTGTTTTTAGCAAAAATTTCTTAAACAATCACCGGGAGAGTATCAAACTAGTATTCATAAAATTTCACCCAAAAACAAGCCTAATAAACATTTCAATTTTCTTTAGTTTAAACATACAAAATGGACTCAGAAGACTCCCAAGATGGTTCATCAGAAAGTATAACAAAAGGCCCACAAACACCACCCAGTTCACGTTCAATTTCACCACAAAGTGGACCACAATCACCTCAAAGTGGACCACAATCACCACGTAGCCGTTCATCATCACCAGATAATGGAGTAAATCGTGTTAGTCGATCACAGAGTCGTTCAAAATCACCAGATAGTGCCTCATCACATAGTGGTGGTACAAAATCACCGGAAGATAGTCGACCAAATTCACCACAAAATAAAATTGATAATGATGATGACGATGATGATAATGATGATGATGATGATAATAATGGCCCTAGATCACCATCATCACCAAATTCATCAATTTCTAGTATACGTAGTGGCCCGAAAACACCAGAGAAAGATGATAAAAAATCAATTAAATCACATAATAGCAGTCGATCAATAACCCCGGATAGAGTTAGTGAAGTTTCAGCTAGATCAGGGTCTTCTAGAGCTGCAAGAAAAACGAAATCAGATGATGGAAATAGTTCAGATTCTAGCGTGGCCAGTATTGATTCATCAAGCCGCAAAAATAAAACAGTTATTAATAATGTTGATACGCAACCTGAAGAAGTTTCAGACGGTAATACTACTTATTATCCATATTATCACATTCTAATCTTTATTTTATTTCTTTTTTAATTAGGTGACATAGAATCAGACCACGAGAAAGAATCGTCAATTTGTAAAGAAATTGAAAAGCCAGTTCGCCGTGAAATTAATATTTCCCATGAAGATTTATCTGATGTTTCTGATTTAGACGAATCAATTGGTGGCCATTCAGACGATGAGAGCAAAGCAATAAATGATCAGCAAGTGGAAAACACGGAAACAAATACAGATGAAACAGGGCAAACGAAGAAAACATCTACAGAAAAATCAAATCGTCAAGAAGATGGTGAAGAACAGTTAGACTTTGAAGCTGAAGATGGTGAATGTGAAATGGAGACGCAAGCTACAACTGCAACAAATAAAAATAAATACGATAAAGACGGATCTGTTGTTGAAGATGGTGAAACTGTTGATAAAGAAAAAGAAGAATTAGAAGAGGGTGAAGTTACAGATGAAGATGAAGCTAGACCTGAAGAAACCGAACCACGGCCAGTTTGTCGATTTTTCTCTCGTGGACAATGCACATGGGGTGCTAGCTGTAGATTTCTACATCCTGGTGTCACTGATAAAGGTAATTACACAATGTTTGAAATGATACGACCAGTAGTACCAGGTGAATATGCTCGTGAAGAAAGAACGTATGGTAGACCAGATCCAGCACCTATTGAATCAGCATGGGAACGTGGACTTAGAACAGCAAAAGAAATGTTAAGGAAATCAATTAAACGTAAAGAACAAGATATTGATTTTGAAGAGAAAAAAATGAATCTTAGTTTGGCACAAGAGGAATTTGATAAAGAAAATGGTTATTATGGTAGAATACCATCACCAGAACCAAGATTTGTTAGGCATGTTCCAGTAGTAGATTACCCACCAGTTGTTAGACCTTCACCTGAGGAATATTACAATAGAAGGCAAGTTATTTATGAGCCCGAATATGTGGCACCACCACCGCCGCCACCACCACCTTCAGCATCATCACGGGAACGTGTTAGATCTTATCGAGAATTGCCTTCACATCGTATGCCGGATTTTTATAATACCAAATATGAAGAAGAGCCCGTTCCAACTGTCACTAAGGTAGATTTGATATTGAAAATAAGTTAAATCAATATTTTATCAAAAAACAAACAAACAACAATCAATCATTATTTTTAGGCTCGTAAACCAAAAAGAGAAGTAATAGTACAGCGTGTTGAAGAACGCCCAGTTAGAGGAGATGAATGGTCTGATCCTTGGATGCGATCAAAATCACCAGCTGGTCGAAAAGGTACCAGCCGTAAACGATCCTACAGTTCTGGATCAAGTTATTCATCCAGCAGGTAAAAAATTTCACAAATTCTCAAATATAATCAAATTGATAAGATTTAAAAATTTTAGTTCATCAAGCCGATCATCAGATTCGAGTAGGAGTTCATTTCGATCACGATCTAGATCACACACTAAACGACCACCTAGAACACATCGTGGCCGACCTGTTTCACCATCTGTTATTGTATCTGAAAGGAAAGCTGCTAATGAACGTGCAGCATTGATGAATCCACCAGCACCACGTAAACGTGCACCATCACCAAGTATGATGCGAGTGAATGCTGCAAATCCACCACCACCATCATCCAAAGAAGATCAATTTGGCCGAACACGAAGTAAACTTGCTGTTGCAGCAGCTTTGGCACGTGTGAAAAGTCGACGACGTTCATCAAAATCATCATCAGATAGTTCTGGATCAAGTTCAAGTGATTCAGATTCATCAGCATCAAGTAGTTCATCGAGTCATGAAGAAAGTTCACCACGACGACCAACTGGTGATAGTTTTATTCAATTTTTTTTTAATAAATCCTTTGTTTATTTAACTTTAGGTATGTCTTTCGCTAAAGCTATGGATACATTGAAAAATAGTTCGACTGATAAACGACAATTGAAATTAAATTTGAAAAATAATAGCGGTAATAGTGGTTCAAGAAAACCGGAAATTGGTGATATACCAAGAAAAACGGAAAATTTAGCTGGAAAAAGAGGCCACCTAGTTCACCACCACCTAATAATGATGCTAAATCAAAGAAAGCAACTTCACGACGTGAAGAATTATTAAAACAATTGAAAGCTGTTGAAGATGCTATAGCTAAAAAACGATCAAAAGTTAATTAATAAATTAATCTTTGTTTTTCCTCTTTCTTTCTTTTTTAGTTATTAAATTCCTTTATAAGGGATTCTATTCATTGCATATTGTTTTATCTTAGCACAAGTATCTCTATGTGACAATTTATTTAATATAAATGGATGGCATTATGTGTGTATGGTTTTTTTTGTTGTTTTCATTTGGGTGCTTGCCGAAATTAGAAAATTCGACAGAACAGCATTTTTGAATCGAATTACTTCTCATGTCTTCGATACATTTGAATAATTAATATATTAACAATTGTTGTATAAAATTGGTATTCATTTAATCTGTATCACATGAATTTCTACATAACTATATTTTGTAATTAATTTATGTTAATTCTATCTACCAGAAAATTATTTACAATTTGAAGGTGGTGATTTGATTGTTTTATTTCTAAAATACTAATTTTTCTCTGTGTTTTAGGTAAAGTTCCTGTTAATTTTGATCCAGATCCTTTATTCTACCGAAATCCTTACTTTAATTTCGCATTTAGAACGGTAAGTTT
Source organism: Meloe dianella (assembly GCA_028455855.1). NCBI lineage: Eukaryota > Metazoa > Arthropoda > Insecta > Coleoptera > Meloidae > Meloe > Meloe dianella. Next base: position 6,952,473 of record JAPTHL010000039.1, read on the forward strand.
TTTATTTTTTTCTTAATTTGCTAACAATTAATCGATTCGGATGACCCGGTATATGTTTTGGCGCGAACTGTTGTTGAATCAACAAATAAATACGATGCTATCGATTGATTTCGATTCGTTGTACGCTTATCCCCCACTGTTACAGTCGTCTCCTCCCATAGCGTACTACTGACGTCATTCATGATTACCAAACATTACAAGAGAAATGAGAGAGACAACATGAGGAGTAGAGTAGTGGAGGAATAGTTTTCAAAACAACAGTCTATCGTGCTGGTGACTTGATTGTGTATCCTGTGTTTTTCTCTCGATTGAATTCAATCAAATTTCGATTAAAAATCAACAATTCTATCATTACCAGTTAGATAGATTATTTGTGGAATATTTTCAATTACAATCAAATAAAATCAACAAAGAATTTAACAAAAAAAAATTAAAATGGATGCACCATTACGTGAACAAGTGATGATCAATCAATTTGTATTGGCAGCAGGTTGTGCCCGTGAACAAGCTAAACAAATATTACAATCAGCACATTGGCAATTTGAGGTAAATAATCAAAGACCCCATTTTGTAAACAAACAACCGTGCATCGGAACGAATATGGCGACGAACCGGTGTCACATCCCCCTCTTGCCGCACTACGTGACCTCACCTCATCTTCTATGTTTGTATATTGTACGCGTGTGTCTGGATTTATACCCGACTCGTAGTACCAAATCGGTCGATTTGGTCAAGGGCCTCAAGGTCACGGTGTTTGTAGTTGTTGTGTTTCCCGTTTTCCCATACAGTTCCGCAAAGGAACGATCCGTAACGGCGATGTCGTATGACGCCGGCGTCTAATATTGGGGCGTCGCTATATCACCAACTATATATCTATATGTATACAATTCTAGTCACAACATGGACACGTGACCATAATATTTATTTCACAGCTAGTTCCAGGGACAATCTAATAAAAAATGTCGATGGGGAATATCAAACAAATTTTGCTAATTATACAATTTCCTTATTAGATATCCAGAGTTCTTTTTTTCCAGTACTTTGTTTCTTCTGTTTATGTACATAGGAGACTTTTTGTCTGAGCATAAATAGGACGGAATTTTTATTTGCAGTTGTTGTTACATCATCGCTATTAAGGCAATATTCAAACATAATTAATTCTCATTAGAATATCGTAGAATTCCACATAACGTTAAAGTCGACTAAATCAGTACTTTGAACAAACGCTTTAATTTAAAATAAAACTTATATAAGTTCAGGGATTTATTTATTTATTTATTTATTTATTTATTTATTTATAGAAATAGTTTTGGTGCAATTGCAAATCTTCCAAATTTTTATCTGTTACATGTCTCCCTTATTTATAATTTATTACATCATTACCTTATTTATTTATACCTCTACACGAGTTGAGTTCACGATCCAACCCTTAGGAAAGATAAATTTGGGCATGTGAACAATGATTCTTATGTATGGCAAAAAGCTTCCACTGTAGCGACACGAAAAATTTAGATCACGACAATTTTATGTTGAATTTTAATAAGTTAATAACCGGAACATATAATTGATAGATAACAACATCTTCTGTTTTAGCAGTGTATATTATGTAAATATTATTGTTTCCGGTAGGGAATTTGAGGCAAATTGCATTTTACTGTGGCATACACTCGGTTTTTCCCCTCCAAAACAAAAACACTAGCTCATTCCATGCGTCAAGTGGTAAAAATTCTAATGGCTTTGTTATTTTTTTTTGGAAATAATTTGATCTTATCTTCATTGCTATTCTCCCAACTTTGTTATTTAAATAATCGAGGTTCTAGCGAAATAATAGTTATCTATCATGTGTATGTCGGTGATTTTCCACTTGTTTTCAAAAATGTGTTAACACTTGATGTTTTTTTTATTTATCATAAAAAAGTCATTGTACTATGAAAGGTTTAACAACAATCTTATTTTATTTATGTTGGCCTAATACAAAAATATTGTGACCATTTGAATAACACGCCTACATTTATGTTGTTATTAATTAAAGGAAATGCAATTCTTCCGTATGCGAAATTTTTATGATTCATCAATCCATATTTTTACTCTCTTATATTTCCATTGAAATGTTGTGTTTATTGTTTACATTCGAATATAAAAGTTATGTTGTTGTCAATTCTATTAAATAAAAAAAAACTCGTTTCGCAACTTAATTAATTTCCATAAATATTTAAATAATGCACTTTAGTATTAGATTTTAGTGTTTTCGAATTGTTTTATAGAGAAATAAAACATGAATGATGAAATTCAATTCAATTATTATATCATCATTATTTATAGTCTATTTATCTTGTTATAGTCGACTTGACTTTAATTTATAAATTGATAAAACTTAAAAATGAACACAGACTTTATTAAACTCGGAAAATTTCTAGTGATTCGATTAATTTGTAATCAATACAAATATTGAAATGCGAAAGATATAAGTTTTCCCAGGAGAAAATACACCCACATTTCCCTCTTTCCAAATATCGTTATATATAAATGAAAAAGAGATAGAAGATGGACCCCACAAAAAAAAACCCAACTCGCTCATTTGTTCGGAAATAGAAATTTGATAAAATATTAATGAAAAGCTTTGTGGAGTGAAGGGGGAGGAGACATGGTTTTTATGTTGAGTCACATTGTAGATTTGCAAAAAAATGGGGAAATCTAAAAATAGCAATTGAATAGCGCAAATAAATCAGTGTTAGAATAATTTTTTTTTGGATATAAATTTTGCTCTGTTTAAATAAATGTGGATAAATACAGACGGGTGTTTGTGATCAATAAAAATATCGAATTGTAACGGATTTTCATTTCTATTTAGAAATTAATTGGAAAACATACACGATAAACAAAAATCTCACATTTGCCCCTACTATGCTAGCCTCTCGCATTACTGTATAAACAGTAATGCGACCAATATTCTGCGAGTGTTTAATACTCGCCATAAGTTTCTCGCGCGAGTTTATCGTGTTTACACAATTATGCGTGAAACTCCTTGCGAGTCTATTGATGAGAACTCGAGCGATTTTTCGCATAGTGGAAGCAAGCCCTTATACACGCGTACGTTTCTGTCTGCGAGTTTCTCGCTAGTGGATACGGGATCTTAGAGACCTTTGTGCAAATGGGCAAAAATCCATAATAAAATGAACTGTGTATTTTTTCATAATGTCGCATGTATATAACACCATTAAACATATTCATACATTTATTTATTCTACCGTTAAAACAAGTTTAGTTTGTTCTATGTACAAGCGAATTAATTAGTTTTTTTTCCTTTTATAAATGTTTAGCATAAAAAGTTGCCAAATCTCGTGATTATTATACAATCTTCGATTTATTTCTATTGACTTTCATTCACCTATATTAATAATATTTTTGATTTATTGTTTGCCAAAGAAACTTGATGGATTTGTTCGGATTTTTTTCCTCAAATATAATTCAAAATTGTCAATTAACTATTAATAATGTCAAGATTAGTAGAATGTCATACGAGTTTTAGCATAATTTTAATTAACATATAACCTTTTCAAAAATAAAAATAATAGTAACATAAATTAAATTGTTGAATAATGATAGGCGAATTTTTAAAAGAAATTGTTTAAAATTTTCCAGACTGCTCTTAGTATATTTTTCCAAGATGCCGCCCTACCCACGTGTCCGCCAGGAGCTTCAGCACATTTTGGACAGGTAACACCATTTATTTATCAACACCATCTAAATATTTATCGTTCTATTTGCTTATAAATTAAGTAATTAACAAAATATATATATATATATATATATATATATATATATGTGTATATATATATTTTTTTTATATCGCTCAATAAAGGTCATTGACATAGGTTTTTCACATGGGAAATGGGAAATAATCCTACGACCTTGTATCTAATGATTTATTTCACATTCACGTGGGGTTGTTAGAGAAAGAGAAAACATTTATTTCTATTTTGTATTATATTAAGGAAATAATGTGTAGGTGGTGATTTGTACAAACTTTATTCTGTTGTTATTATTATTATTATTGCAATGATCGATAAAGCTTTCTCTTTTTTAATTCGACAACATTTGTTGTTATTGTTGTTGTTGTTATTATTACTACAATAACGCTGGTAGATCATCGATCCGTTTAAGGGTGGTTTTTCATCCCTTTTTTTTCTGTAGGTACAACGTTCACCACGGTGTGTTTGCGTCAGAGTTCAGGTTCTTAAATTAGAATTTGAATGACAGTGACCTGAACTACGACCTTCAAAGATATCAACTTTGTTATGATAAAAATAGAGCGAAATTTTGAGATTTGTTTTTTTTTAGATTTCATTAATAAAGAGACAAAGAAAGACAGAATATAATAATAAAATACTTTCACTAGTTAGACACAAATATTAAATTGTTGCTAAAGTAAACAATAGTCAATTAAAAAAATTGAGAATGAAGTGGATTTTCAGCTATTTACAACAAGTTTCGTCTGAAAGAAAGTGATATTTTTTAGAATATAGCAGAAGCTTTTTCAGGGCCGGTTTTGGCATTTGAACCGACCTAGATAATTCACGTCACGTGGGCCAATTCTAATAACATACAAACACTCATTTCGTATTGTTAGCTAATAGCAATGCGAGGCCAGCTACTCTGCACTTTGCCAACCGAGGACGGCAAACATTTTTCGTTTATTCTATTTTAATCTGCTAATTGGGTGATATTTTCTGTGCGGTTTTCAACAAATTTTTTGATAATATTCAAATGTGTCTTCCTGAATAGAACTGGTGTTGATAATTTTCCATTTCGTGCGATGTTTATTTTGATTTTTTTTAAGGAGCTTTTTAATGCAAACAAATATTTACTGTTTTCGTTGTTTTTTTCTTCGTTATTGAGTCATTCAACTGTAACGTGTCCTTCTATTTTTTTTTTGGATGGAAATTGAATGACTCAGGAAGTGGGTGGTTTTATAGTGTTATTATTGTTTTTCTACTGTTTTCTCATTTATATTAATTTCCAATGATTATAAACAATTTATGATGGATTTATTTGAATTCTGTACCTTTACAACACGTATAGTAAATCAAGAATTGCGTTATATTGGATTGTATTATTAAAAGGTCGATTATTCTATTTATGATGTCTGAATCGTTATACAAATTTAATTATCAATGATTAGATCATATGTAAACAACAATTGTAAATCTCTATCATTTATGATGATGATGATGATGATAATAATAATAATAATTTGTATCTACGGTTATAGCAAAATTTATCAATATTTTAGATCCTTGAACCGGTTTCATAGATTTGAAATTTTTTAAACGATAACACCACCAATTATTGAGCAATATCTCTCTATCTTTATCGCACACCCATTGTGCAAGGCCTTTAATAAATACATATTGCTGGCCATTGTCCAGCCCATTCTCCTAAATTCCAATTCCTAACAATAGTTTTCTTTTAATCTTTTAGAATGTGTTTAATATTTTTTTTTGTAGGTGATGACGCCGTGTAATACACCAGCAACACCACCAAATTTCCCAGATACATTACTAGCATTTTCTAAATTATCAACAACAAGTAATGGTAATAGTCAAGTATCATCATCCTATAATAATAATCCAACAACACAACAAACAATAACGCGCCAATCTCCGCAACCAACAACACAACAACGATAAATCTATTAAAATTAATGAAAGAACAAAACAATTGACTAGTGCACACGTCTAATTATAATCAACACTCTATTATATCGAAAGAAAACCAAAAAAAATATATATATGAATCATTTCGCATTAAAACCAATGAAGCAGAAGAGGGAAAAAATTGTTTCGACTCAAAAAGTCACAGTGATGAATTTGTTGTTAGTAGTGGAAAATTTTGTTTGTTATATATTTAGGTGCATTTTAGGTGTTTTTTTTTAAATTCTATCCCTATATTTGTTTTTCTATTGTAGATGATTTAATTTTTGACTGTAATTGAGATTGAATTTCCGCCCTATCGAAATTGTCGTGTTTAAACCAATATAAAAAATGTTATTCAATGTGCACCAGTTTCTCTTTGAATGGATATTCTTTAGTTTTATTAAGTAGTATAAGAATTGTAACTTCTCATGAATGTATATATTAGGTATTTAAGGAGAATAGCAAGGAAGAGAATAAAATTACAAATGGATACGTACGGATTTTTACCTATTTTATGTTTGTTTGTTTTTTTGAGAATTTTTAAGCAGTGTAAAATATCAGATCAGTGTGTGTTTAATGGTGTAGATTATCAATTGAATTAACATGTAGTTGAATTTTAAAAATAGTTATTCTGATATTTTTATACTGCGCCAATGCGGTTTTGTATTTTTAAAGTACAGGGCATATTTGGCAGAACAATAAGGTGCTTTTTTCCCTTCTAGTTGAATGAGATTTGTAGCCGTGTTTTTATGTAAACAATTTCAGCAACAACAAAAAAGTGAATCTGTTTATTTTGTACATAGTAGATTTAAGTTGAGTATCAAGGGGCTTTAACAGCTCATCTTCCTACTTTCAAACAATATAAACATAACAATTCTGCTTAGTAGTTTTAATCACATCCTCGAGAAGGTTTGACAAATTAAAAATTACGAATTTAATTTATAAAAAGAATTATTAATTTAAATTATTGTTCTTGGTTATCTTGCGCATTTTTAGCCTGCGACAAGAAGGCCAAATGTCCTTTTGGACATCGATTTGCGTAATGTCCCTTTGTGCCGCACTTATAACACGTGACATCTTCCAATTTTTTCGGCAACATTTTTTGTAAATACGAATTTTCACCAATATTGTCATTGTGCTTTCTATTATCATCATTCTGTTGATTATTGTCTCTATTTTCATTATTCATTTTATTACAGTGTATGGCTTTGTGTCCATGTTCATTACAGAAATGACAAATTATAACCGGTGCTGCTTTCTTATCTTTCTGTACTTGATCGGGTGGTGCTGGCAATTCGAATCTTGGATGCATATATTTACAATTCGGTCCATCCGGACAAAAGCCAGCCAAATAATTTGTGCACAATACACGTCTAACATGTCTATGCCGACAATGTGGACCGTGCCGACAAAAGCCACGATCATACCATGGACAATCTTTGATTTTACTTTCGGGATCAATATGAAGAAATGGACATTCTTTATTGTGGCACGCATTGAAACGCGAGTAGAAATAACATTCTGGCATTTTTGTCATGTCGTATTCGTGTAAAAATTCACATTGATCACCTTTTTTACATAGACCACGCAACCAATGTTTACAGACAATTGTACGATCACCACGTACATGACGAAATGGACATAGGGGACCTTTCTGGCAACCCATCGGGGATGCATAAAATTGACAAACTGCCGCTATTGATTCTGAAATTATTATTTATATTATTTGTTGGTTAATTGTAGATTATTTGGTACTTACTATCCATGCCAGAGAAGGGCAGGGGCAAAGCGCCAAACTGCTCATCTAATGCCACCTCTATATCAAATTTTACATGGTCCGCATTTGCTAGAAGATGCTCCATGATCAATGCCTACCTTCGTCTGTTAACAATGATAACAATGCGTAATAATTAATAAGAATAATTAGAAAATTCTCATTTTATTTTGTAGGTTATTTGTGTTTTGACAGCTTGACATTTACAACTAATTTGGATAAATAAAGGATCACGATCATAAAATAAAATTAAAACATCTAGATGAAAATACAGTTTAAATGAAACAATTAACACATAAATCGGTAATTAGCACTTAATTATTGGGTAAAAGTGGTAAATTTTCGTAAGAATAGTCTATGATTATTACCAATGTGGGAATGTTTGAGTACAATGGATTGGTGCTCCTGTAAGAATTGCGCGGCAATTTCGAATGTCCAGGCAGTGGCGTTCGTGCGATTTCTGAATACATGAAATAAAACTCGCTCAACCAATGTCACAAGTATTTTTATTTCTCCAGCTCTTACATATATGAATAACACATTTACAATGATTATTAATTGTTATTTTTTTTTATAATTTAACAAAAATAATTCGGATTCTCAACACATTTATAATCAACTCTTTTAAATCAACATCATTAAATCTATAGATTCAATAACTAAATGGACCAACTATTGTATATTTTGGTAAATTTATCGTGCTCCAATGGCACAACAACATGTGAAAATTATATTCGTCAATACTTGGCTATGGATCACAAACGTGAAAATTGATATATATATATGGGGAAAATGGGTGCAATCCAGTACCAAGAATGAAAAATTATTCAACATCACATGAACAGATTGTCACTAGCTAGTGTATAATTATTTTTCGTTTGCAGATTATTTATATTTATAGTGAATTTTTATTGTTGTTGTTGTTTTCACAGGATATGCTCACACAAATATTTTTCACATTTAAGAAACGAGCATCGTCCATCGAGTAATAGTAAAGAGGATTGTCGCGTTTTCAATGTTAGGCCATTGATTGTTTAGAACGAAGCTAGAAAATTTTACACAAATTAAGCATTTCATATTCTCATTCTAGATGTAGTGGGTTTTGTATCAAAAATTTATCTTCTGTTGTTATAGAATTTCAATTTCTCTACAGTAAAAAGGATCTAAGTGTTAAAAGATCCACTGATGCTTTGATTAAGAACGGGATATGACAGGGATGGTCTGCTACACTACGGAAGACAGAACCGTTTCTTGTAAATCTCACTAAACCAGATTTGTCAGTCGTAGATTATTTAAATTCTAAATAAAATCACAAAATGAATCTATTGAAACTAATTGGCACTTCTCAATTTCGCAGCCAAAGTGTTAAATGCAACTATCTAAGAACTATCTCTAAGTGTGTAATTTTGCCTAACAAGCTAAGTCTAAATAGAAATAGTGAGGGAATAGTCGGGTGTTTCTAACGAATTTTTTGGTGATTTTGCAAGAAAACGTCGAAGTGGACGGATAGAAACAAAATTTGTAGAATACAACAGAACTTAAACATTTTCCACATAACATAAAGGCGGTGAATGTTAGAAGAGAGTCAAGGTTCGAAAAATCTAGATCTAATCATCAAACGTTCTAAAATTACCTGAGCAAAAAACCAACAAATCTAAGAAGTTTTGCGAAATAGTCAATTTGATTAAATAGTGATGGAAATTTCTTTGGAAACAAAATTAATCTCCCTAATGGAGCATTAGAGTGCTATCTAGGGCCTTTGATGGCTTGAAAATTTTGTTAAGAACATTCTATCTAATCCTATAACTAACGAACATTTTTCATATATACATTGGTGTAATTTTAGCACATTTAGTTCTCATTAACATTTACATTAATTATGTTACATCAATTTTATTAATTTCAATAGGATAATAATTTTTTTTTTAATTTTAATGTGTCTCACATAAAATGCCCCAATTATTCCACAAATTTTATATTCTTGTCATTTAGTTTCATCGAATTTTAAAATGGATCATCTCAAATTGTAATTAGAAAAATAATATTAAACAACGAATTTGTACAAAATCGATATTGGTCCATTCAATTAATTATTAGTTTTCCAAAAAGGATCGTTTGACATGAATCATTGAAAAATTAGAAAAAGTTTGTTGGAATTCGAACAAAGTCTGTGATTGTAGAAAAATGCTGATGCATCTGTTACGGTGAAGGACTTCTTCGTTGCTATGTTGAAATGGCAAGATTGGGATGCTGTCGAAATATCAAGATGAAAGAAATTGTCTGTTGCTATGCGATTATTAGTTTCAGCTGGTGCAGTTCAAGGTGAATCATTCGAATCCGATCCTAATGAATGTATTGGAAACAATGGATACCATCCAGACGTTAATTGTGTTAATGTTAATGAATCCAAAGCAACCTCAGCCCCACCAATACCTTGATTATGCTCGAATCCACCTTGGCGCTCCCACAACATCACCACTAAACTTCTACCCAATATGTCGACGGCTTGATATTTTAATGTTTGTCGAAATTGTGGTTCACATGAATGTTTAGCCACTCGTGTTTTCTTCTTTTGCAACCATCGTTCGCCATCACGTAAATAACATTTTACGTATGTATCTGGTGGTGTTTCTCTGGGTGCTATATGACGTGCACAGACAATTTCAACTTCTAACTGACCTTTTGTCATTAGTAAACCTAATTTTAATTCAACTGGTCGTGTACTGGACAAACGGAAACCGCGCGGTTTTATTTGACCTGGACCTAGTTCAGGTGGTGATGTACGTTCAGGACTTGATGGTGGCGACTGCTCTTTGGTTTCTATCACTTCCATTACGCTATCTTTGCGACTATCTCTACCGGATGCACCACTAGTCGATCCTGCATTGGAAAATTACGCATTAGTACCTGCTTGGATATCTGTACAATAGGAAGGGCGCATTTCTTATAATTTACCAATAAACCTACACTAATTTTTATCATCAAATAGTTATTATGAAGCAACTAACAATTTTGAATTGTTTGATTTGTTATCTAGAAGAATAACACAATCCAAAATTGCTCCTTTTGATTTTCTATAACAGATAAAAGCCTAACTTTGTTGATAATTTGATTGGCGCCTACATCTGTTAGGTAACATAAACAATATGATAGCATAACAAAGGTTGTTGACATTACACAAGCACAAGGGAATAAATTGATGATAAGACCACTGTTCAGTCATTATTGAAGCAGGTCTGGACAGGTGCAAATTACGTGCTGATTAGTGGATATCTTACCAGAATGCGGTTAAAGTTCCGCTAAATGTTTCAAATGTGTAAGAAGAAGAAAGGAATTATTAGATAGTGTAAGAGTTACCAGTAATTGAGACACCAAAAAACTTCCAAATTGGTAAATTTGAATGTTTTTCATGAGCAACATGATCAAAATGTGGCAATATTGTTTTATAAATGAAAATTAATAACAAATTGTTTGATCATGCTGATCAAAATCTCTTAAGGAATATAAAATTTGTGTTATAGAAAGAGACATCAAAAATTGTTAAAAAGAAATCGATTGATTCAATAACCACTTACTTCTGTGTCGCTTCTCAGCTGATAGACTCATAGTTCTCCCCAGTTCGCCTTTAACGGCTTTCAACGACTTTAGAATCTCTTCAGGATCTCTCAACATTCTCGTACAACTGCTTCTCCGTCTGTCACGACTGTATGCTGGTGGTGGCGGTGCTGCTGGTATGTCTTGCTCATTCTGTTGTTGGGCAGATTGGAAGGATGACCGTCTTGAGCCTGGCAGTGATCTCGAGAAGTCCTTTCCAAGTTCATAAACTTCAGATTCTAATTGTTCTGATTGACTTGAACCACGCCGTGAACCCCATGCATGATCCGGATGTAATAAACTTGCACATTCACCAATTGAATCAACCTCATCAGATACACTGCGTTGATTGCCAAATTCACTACGTTTACCAGTACCAACAATTGAACCTCTCGGTGATGCATGTGGCGACTTGCCGCGCAATTGCCGTGGATCTTCTAAACGACACCATACAGCCCGATCATCAAGGAATGCTTTCTGTAAATCAACTGAGCATTCACCGAGGAAAACATGTTCGTTAGGTGGAATTAAATCCCACAGAGTAATCTCTAAGACGCGATCCATTAATTCTTCACCAGGTACAGCCGGGAAGCTTAAATTCGCATTCCAAATCGGATTCTGACTGGCTGGTGCTACTTCAGTTTGGACGCAATGATCTTCAGTTCTAGTATGAAAATGATTGATTATTATCATTAATTTGTAATAATAATTACAGTGTCTTACGTTAATGGTAATAAACATAGGCGAGCGTACGCTTCGGGCAGTGACCCGTGTCCAAGACTTTCATCTCTTGGTGCTAAATCATCACCAGCCAACACAGCTACAACTAGCTCTTTACGTTCATCTTGATACCAAACTTGGATCTGAATACGTCCGGAGACGATTCGTTCGCGGGCTATTTGCTCCTGAAAATAGTTTTTCATATCACAATCTTCTGTTTTATTAAAACTATTTTTATATAATCAACTAAAGTTATCTATTAATTAATAAAAAAAATGACATAATATGGAAGCATATAGACAACATGCTTGGATAAACACACAAATCAAGCACAGTTTAGATGATGTTCTGGAATAGTTTTACAAAATTCACAATTGATAGCACTACAATTCAGAAATATTAAGAAAGATCGTTGATTATCGACAGGACAGTTGTTCGCAAGCACCATACAAGAGGAGTTAGTGATAGAGAGCAAGAGTTATCGTGCCAGTTGGGACAGATAGCGGGTTTAAAATCGCGTACCTATTCTGATGTCGCAGTGTCTGGAATCCTCACCAACATTTTATAGGATGGGGCTGTTTTTCAAAATAACAACTATCTTTGTTTCGCTTTATTTCATCACTAATATTATTATTAGATTTTGGACGCTATTACATTTATAGAAAATAAAATGAGGAAGCACCTAAATTTTTGGACATCTGTCCCAGCTGACACCAACATAATAATTGTTTGTAATAATCACAATTATTTGGCCATGGTCGATCGAACTACCCAATCATTTTTTGTTTTGTTTCGATCAAACTATTAGTGAAATCAATGGGAAGCTGGAACGACTACGGCTGATTTTGGGGAATAATAACAATGTTTTTATAAACTACTTGATTATATTGTCATTATTTTTGTTGTTGTCCAATTTCTTAACAATCAGTTCAGTGAACTTTTGATTCAATCAATGGTGTCCGTTTCACCCATTCGTGAAAATTCTATTTCGTGTTGATTATTTCCATTTTGGGGAAAACGGACACCTGTTTTCCATTAACAAAACTCATCATTGCTACACATATTTTCTTTTCATGTACGTATTGATATGTTATATAAATTTCCAAATAACAAATATATAGGTCTTTTTTTTAACTAAAAGCTCTTTATTGATCTTTGACTTTTTTTTTTGAATAGAAATGTAGTTCGATCAATATAACTGAAACTAACGTAATGACAGTCTTGTATTCTACAACAAAATCTTCATCTCTATCTGGAATTGTACCAAAATTAACAATTACGAAATTTTGAATGTGATTGCAAGTTGATTCGACGACAATTGGTGGATGCGCCGGGCGGCTTTTTCTTTTAAACATTTTTAATGATCAAGATAGAGATGAAGTTGTGTTGACGAATACTATCGGTTTACTGTATTGGTTCTGTTTGTTACAATATTTTCACCACAACCAAGCTTTTATCATATTAATAAAATATTGTTGAATCTTGTTATTATTGTCGCCAGTCTAGTTTGCAAATCAAAAAAAACAATTGTTTAGGATAGATAAAAGCTTGGTTAACGACAAATTCTATCTACATGTACATTTATTAATTCTATCTACAGATATACGATGAACTAAAAATTAGAAAAAAAAATAGTCCAGCAAATAATCTACTAAAGTATAAAACATTGAACTGATATCTACCTGATACAATTTTAGCTAAAGCATCAAGTCTAACAACAATTAACTCAAATCTCCATGCTAAACATTGATTTGAAGTAACAAAAAAAGAAGGCCAATATTTCACTGTATAATATGTCAATGTGCTGGATAGCTTTAGAGTATCACAGAGATTTTAGATTGGGGGCGACATCGAACCAATTAAATTAAATTAGAAAAGAATCAAATCAAATAACACTGATTGTACATTGATTACAGTTAATAATAGAAAGGAAACTTTTGAAATTAATTCCAATACGTATACCCACTCGTTTTGAAATTCGTGAGATGCCTCATATCTCTTATTATATTTCTTTAATAAAATATAGAAGGGTGGAATTTTTGCCAGGCAACAATACCATCCGAACAATAGTTAGTATTCGGGACAGATTCTTTATAATACGATGTTGGAAAGTTTCGACAAACATTTTTGTTAATAATAATAATAATAATAACAATAATAATACTAATAATAATAAAAATGTAGTGATCTGAAGTTCATTTATGTGGACTTACGTATAACCGTTTTTGTTTCTTTCTTTCTCACTTTATTTGCTATTGTATTGCCGCTATTCAAGGGTGGATTGTTGCCATGGCAATTCAAATTGATTATCAACACGATAATGTTTAAATAACGAAAAAGGAAAATAAAGGAAAATTGATTAGAGAAAATTTTATACCGGTGTCTTTGGTAATTTCCTTCTAGTTGGTGATGTTGGTGCTTTATCACTTTCTGATTGTTCTAAAACATTTCGAAAATTCCCAGTGAATTCTATCAAATTTATGTGTTGAGCCAACTTACCAACATGCAATGCTGTAACGGTAGCCTCCGATGATTTCCGTCCACCAGACATAGTCGGCATAGACATGGGGTCATCCAGTAAATCACACATTCGTAAATCGGTAGCATGTTCAACTAATAGTTCAACAGTATCACCAGTATGGTCCATAATGCTGCAGACTTCTTCAAATGAACGATCAATTAACGAGACACCACTCCATTCTAATACTTTATCGCCTTGTTGTAGACCACCTTTTTCAGCTGGACCACCCGGCACTGTCCATACGATATAAGCAAATAAACGACCATCAGCACCGATTTTGCCACCGACCACACGCATACCAAAGCCTCGGGCTGTAAACGAACAAGCTTTTACGAAAATTACAAACGAGAATTTGACTGGAAATCGTATTTGGAACGAAATGATGGTGAATAATGAGAAATCTGCTCTAGCAGCATCCACCACAATTCTCTATTGTTCGTATTGCCATTTTTGTGCTTATTTCAGCTCAATTAATTACTTACGTTAGATTATACATTCGATAATTACAAAACTAAGACACTAATTGGTGTTATTTACTTTTTGTTGTATTAAAAAATCTTCGTGACATTTGTATAAATATTGAGTTAGATTGTGAATACGAGAATGGTATTCCAGAATACGCATTTAATAAACAGAACAGGATCTCCATAAAATTCTACACCGAAATTCCTTAAAGCTTGGGAATTCTCATTGTGGCATATCTTTGACGTCAACAACGACATAATGTGGCTCTAATTGAGAGAACGTTGCTTCAAAATATCGTAAAACCAAATGAACAATTCCTTATCAACCAATAACTAAGGTAAATTACTAATTGTTCATCAAACTATATGATAACACGTGGACTGTTCGGATAATCGTATCGTACATCCAATTTGAGTTGTTGTCGATGTTGTTGCTGATAATGGCGACAGCAAAAAAATGTCCAAGAAACACGAATTTGTTGGCTAACAATGTGGAAATATATCCAACATTTTATTCCGATAATGTTGATGGCATCAATCTTAACCTGTTGAGTTGAAAGGGCGTGCTCACATCCACACCCAAACTGCTACGTTAGTAATTTAATGGATTACACAAGATTTACTAACTGATAATACTGCTTATTAAGTTGTTCCGTTTCCTTGACTTGGCTACTAATATTTGATATCGTATCCAAACTACGTTTCGTTTGTATTACTTGAAAGTTTAGTTAAACATTCATGATTTCATACTTGTGGTACCGAGTAACTTGAAATCTCGTAAAGGAAACAATTTCGACTTTATTCGATGTGATGGAGTAAACAAATAGAGATGATAAAAAAAATTGTGTGCGTGTAATCTTTACGCGCGATTGAAGTAAAACTTGTTTGACGTTTATGGCACGTATCATGAAACGATTAAACTTAACTTAAAATATTACAGTTTAGTTATATTCATTAATGATATACTTTACAAAGAATAATATAAAGCTATATTCACATTATGCATTAAAAATAGATAATATTGTCTACAACTATATGTAGATTTTGATTTTATACATTTTCACCCTTAAGTGTGGGTATGTGGAATTCATTTAAAAATACGAGAATATCTATACTCTGACGATTTGAATCTGTGCGACTTGACTTGACCGTTCTCAAATTGACAATTGTGGCTCGATTTCAATTGCTTTAATTGCCTTAAAGTTGACTACATTTAAGTAAACCGTATATAAATAAATATTTGTTTAACACTACTTCAATTTGATTGTAAAGCTTTACACAAATAAGTCTGATTCTTTTCAAACATTCTTCAACCTTTTCATATTCGCAGAAGTGGACTGGTTACCCTCAACAGTATTTATTTTGAAATATATTCATTGTAAGAACACCTCGTAGATTATAGTGGCAATTATTAGGTATGTTCCCACCCACAATTCTAGATTGTTTGGTTGATGACTAGACTACGCATGTCTAGTGAGAAACTGATCACAAAGTACTTTCAAACATCACCAGCTGGACCGCATTTCTATTGAATTCATTCAATTTACAGTTTCTGATAAGAGTATATTTGATTTTCTTAAACCAATCGTCCCGTTTTCCATTACCATCTGCTACCGTGTGGAAAATGAGCATTTCCGAAGCATATTTTTGGAAATCTAGATTTCAACCAATGACAGACGTTTTACCATGTTAGGTATTTAAAATTGTGGTTGCTTAGCAACATCTATACATTAATGCAATCGAGTACTTTCGGGTGCCCAACACACGATGGAATGTCGGCTGTATCCGTTGGATCGTAGAAAATCGTTTTCATTTATAGTACACTTTTCATATGAAAATTCACGAGCCGAATGGCCGAATGGTTAAGGATATGGATTTACGCCTAGAAGTCCGGGGTTCAAACCTCGGCACGGTATGAAAAAGGATTTTCAGAATTTTCCTCCTCTTATAACCTAAATTGTTAATTTGTCCATGCCACAAAGTACATGGACCAGTTAGCAAGATTAGGATGTCTGTCCCTAGCCCCCCCCTTGCAGGTCCCTCATCGTAGAAAAATCGTCTAGAATTGGTGAAATGAGCAGTAACCATCATCCATAAAAGGGCATAAGCGCCCAGGGTTTGGTTGAAATGAGCAGTAAACCACAATCCTTTTTTCCTTTTTAAACATAAAGTTAAACACAATAAGAAAAATTGTAAAACTTTTTGACGTTTATGACACATATCACTGAAACGATTAAACTATTTTATATTCTATATAAAATTCGTTAATACCACTACCACTTTTTGAAGAATATTCGCTCATTAATTAAATTAATTAAGAATAAAAAAATAAGATACCAACCTTACATCTACGGAGTTTCTAAATTTCGTTACATGAAGTTGGAAATTTTAGTATTATTAGGATTTTAGTAGAACTAAATATTTTAAATAGCGGAAACTATTTCGAGCGTTACTTCCGTCAGAAAAAATTTCTGAGTTCCCCCTAGTCGCGGCTAAAGAAGTTTTACTTCAAAAAGCTAGACTAGAAATGGTGCAAAATGGTGGATGTGCCGGGCGGTGAAATAAGTGGCGAAAACGATAACATTTCGTATTGCAAGACAAAAATCTTCATTTTCGTCTTCGATTCGGTGTAACTGGTTGGCCGCTTTTTTTCTCTCACAATTGTTGCAATCAACAAGTGCCTCTTTTTGTTTTGTTTTGCTTAATTACAATATTTGATGTGCGAATCGGGCGACAAATCTAACACAAAATTGGAAACTTGTGAAAGTTCCTTACATAATTAATTTACAAACACTAATTGACTTGTTCTCTAGAAATTGATTTGATTTGGTTCGGTATGAGCAACTTGAAATTCTCTATTTCTCAATATAGTAATAGAAACTATTATATAAGAACACCCACACACACGCATACACACATGTGTTGTTTTTAAATATTAAATTATCAATTCAACACAGTAATGACTCACTTCTATGTGCTTTGTCTGTGGGATCCCTTCTGAGTATAACACGTCGTTGTGCGGCTGCCGTTGAACCAGAATCAACATCATGAATAACGATGCGTATGGCTTCAGCATCTACAGACGCTTGACGTCTAGGGACAGCTTCTAAATCCTCTAGAGCAGGTGTAGGTCGAACTGTTGCCATTGTACGTAAGCCAGCTATATCCGGTCTAGAAAATTTATGTTTTAGAAATCAATTAGATGTACAACACTAACTCTCTGTATGTTAAACAAAGAAAAAAACGAAGGACACTCTAGAGAAATATCGGCGAATGATGATAGCAAAATAAAAGAAAAATCAATACAATCTTATCACCGTTTTCGTGTGTATTTACGTGTTTAATAAAATTTATAACAGTTGTAAATATGAAGCAATGATTACCCTTCTTGTGATTTATTGTATATTGGTGGATGAAATCAATAATTCTGACAAGAATCCACCTGTTAATATAATGTAAGTCATAAATTATTACACTACGCCGGCTTTTTTTTGTTCTGTGAACAAATCGGTTATCACTAAGGAACTCTAAGCAACCTAACAGCTCTTTTATGCTTTAACAAAGAGTTTTTATACGTGCCTGTTCTTTCCTGCCGTTGGTACTTTATTATTTAATATACTCTGTTGTTTTTTTCCCCACTAGCTACACGTCTCAAAGACGTATATTTTCTAAACTTATTTAGTCAGCGATTTTTCTATCTATATTTTGGCGACATGAATTTATGGCAAACTTTTCAGAAAATTGTTTGTGAATATTGGAAAATTCGCAGCTTTCAGTGCATGTCAGTCTTTGTCGACGTAGTTGATTGGCAACATTTAGCGATAACGATTTTCTGTATCGTTGTATGGGGGTGTCAGTTATAATACGGATTTCAAAAGAATCTAAACGATCGAATAATAGCAACGAAATGTCAGTGATATTCATGTAAACAAGCTACTCTTGAATAGTTTGAAAGCCGCCTTTTTTTTTGTTTTCTCAGTAGAAAACCGATATGTGTGTGTGAGGAAGCGAACTTGAAATTTTGGAATTTTCTCGAGCTCTACGCCTTAATCGATTCACTAACATTCCCGATCTCTTATCTAACCGTGCTAAATGGAAAAGTCTGAATTTATGCTTGATAAATATAAACAATGAATAAAGTTTGCACATTTTAAATATCTTAAACGTACAAATGTAGTAAAGACCAACATTTAATTTCCAAATATGATTTACTTTCCTTTACAACTATCAGCTAATATTAGTTTTATTAGATTATCCGACTTTCGTGGTTGGTTAAATAAAGTGGGAAATGTTCCAGCATGTAATTCGCTGATTAAAAGATTCCCCGCTTTAAAGCTTCACACACAATATTAATAGAATATATTTCTTTCTAATTCATGATGAAATTCCGGATAGTAATGCTGGACTCGTTTCAAATAGATTCACTATTCTGGAACGTGATTGTTATATTCTACGTTCTTCTAAATGGAACTACCAGAAACAATTTTCACTGTGCAAATTGTTGAGAATTTAATATTTCTACATTGCAGCTCTGTATAATTACAAAAACTGATTTCCATTTCCTATTTCTCCGTTATTATAAATGAAGGGTAGATAAATCGCTGACCGGACAAGCACTTGTTGAATTTAGATTCGATTCCATCGGCCAATGATGCAGAATATATCCAATCTATAGCGTGTCGATCCGCATTATTTGAATGTTCTCAAGCTACCAAAGAAAAATGTGCGATTCTCTGGAAAAAATAACTATTCAACGAATCAACTGGCTTCATTCATGTTTGATTTCGAGTTTCGATTGCACAGTTGAAATCGATGAATACTCAACAAATGCTGCTTTTTTTCCCTTATCTCTCATTTGACTTTCAAATATCAATCGACCGATCAATAAAAGCACAATATAAACGCAAATTGTCAATGCTTTGCAATATTTGTGTAAAGTAAATAGCGTTCTGTTGCAAATTTAAAACAAGAAATTAGTGTTTATAACAGTAACAAGAAGAAATTAATTGTCACCGCCAGATGTCTTAATTTTAATTGTGGCGGTTAAACAATGCAGTAAAAGCGACTTTAGAACATTTGTTATAACAGATAATTGGAATTAATTTATGTTAATTGAATTTCAGTTGTGTCATTTTACAGTAATAATGTCACTTCGAAATGGAACTGTTGTTCTCATAATCGATGCGATTGATTTAAATTTCAAGACTGTAAAATATTTGTTTGCCAAACTCATACATTTTCTATATATATTCAAAGGATAATTGATTATGCTGCAATCGTATTCAAAAAGTTTTCGAATTTCTATTGCAGCCACTTCAAAATTCTATACGTTTATAATTCATTTTTAATATGATTTTGTTCCTGGTTAAATAGATGTGCTTTGTGGAAGTTTTGTTGTTTGTTCACAAAATTGGAATTTGGACAGTTTGTCGTTGTTGTTGTTGGTATTCGTTAAGAATGTTAAACAGATGACGACTCATAAATTTATTTCTCATTTCACGGAAATTGAGCATAGAATTTATGATTTCTGCGGTTGCTTTCATTCCCCTTTACGATCTACAGGTCAGCGAAATGCACGACATTCAAAGATCGCCCATTGTCTTTTCAAGAGGTAATAGTTTGCTCGAAAACAGCATCACGATGACGATCTAGATTTGCTCAAAATTCCACCAGTGGAAGATTTAATCTAAACCCTGATATATTTATACGCCGATATTTTGTTGCGGTTGAATTAATGCGATGTTGTAGGCGTTATCTTTGGAAAACTAACTCTGTCTTGTGTGTGTGTGTGTGATACCCGGAGTCTAATATTACGATCTGGAGGCGTTTGACGTCAATAACATGTCCACTGTTCCAAACTACGACCTAACGATCTTCCATACCTCGATCAAGCGATTTTCATTATTTCTTCCTGTTTCTATTCAATCGATGATAAATTTATTTTGATACATCTGTATCTCTCCCCATCTCAATATATCCAGAAATAATAGCCTGCTCAAGGACTATTTATAGCAAAATTGATCTGTGTAAAATTTAGGAGTTGATGATTCTTTGAAGTGAATTAACATAGGACCACTTTATTAACGGCTGGATATTCCAATTTAGATGTAATCATCTGAAAAACTATATTGGCTGGGAATGGGAGTAGCTATAAAAAAAAATCCAACGATTTCC
This sequence comes from Meloe dianella, assembly GCA_028455855.1. NCBI lineage: Eukaryota > Metazoa > Arthropoda > Insecta > Coleoptera > Meloidae > Meloe > Meloe dianella. Next base: position 6,973,416 of record JAPTHL010000039.1, read on the forward strand.
TCTACAGCAATTTCATTATCATATAAGAAATATTTGCCATTTTTTTTCTTCTGCTCAATAAAAACTTATACAGCTTTTCGATGGCAATAAATCTCAACTTTAATATCACAATTGTCCTCACTGTTTAAACGAGTTCAGTTGGTGGCAACGATATCACTTCTGCTTGTCACGATTCAAGTCTTCTTTATATCGCTGAATCTCCTAAGTTAACCTACACGTGTAGCTCTACAAAAAAAAACAACGCAAAAAAACGCCAAACTAAACCAACATTGGATGGCCAATTTATTCTCATTTTAAATTACATCAGAGATCTTCTTCCAGTGGGGCCATGTAAAGATGAACATTTCTGGATTTACGGGATGTAACAAGCTTTTGTAAAGCTTTTTGCATTTATCCTTGTTTCGTCTATTCTTTATTTCCGGTTTGTTTTTAGATTTGTACATCTTTCGTCGACTCTGCCAAGATTAATCCAACATATCGTAGGAAATGTTACAGGAAATGATTTATTATCATTCTTAACGTATTACGTTTATTTATTTAACGTTTCTAATGTGCGACCGTGCCACTTCAATAAAATTTAAAAACATGTCCGGAAGTTGGTTGTAGTTCATAAATTTATACGCCGCCTTTTACACATCGCATACATGGTATGAGTTACATAAATAAAGTATTTAAGAGCCTTACGCTGAGAGCGTTTTCCTGTAATATTTATCATCATAAATTCAACTAAACCCTAACATATCTCTAGCAGGTATCTAACTGTAAACGACAATAGAAAAATCACATTTTTTTCAGTTGATAATATGAACATAACTTCTACACTGGGCAAGTTTCTTTACGAGCGGCGTATTCTTTTTATTGGTGGCCATGATAATCGTAATCGTAAAGGAACAGCAACAACCCTTCAGATCCCTTTAAGCGGTGTTCGGCTATATTTGTTTCCTTTTTTTGTGTCCACTCTGATAGTAAAACCATATCTGATATGCTTTCAGAATTTTATTATTCATTATGTGTATCCTGGTGACATCAAGTTGAAATTGAAGGTCCTTTGTGTGTCATATCTCATTGTTAAGCACGTTTTCGGATATATTGGCCCTAAGAGATACACCAATACTATTTATTCATAACGTGTAATATGGAAATACAGTTTTCCGATACTCTACCGTAGATTTAATCATATTTCATAGATTTTCCGGAGATCATCGCCAATTTTTAAAACCAGTCTCACGACACGGTACTTATAGATGTTGTCAGGGAAGTTGTAATAGGCTTCGTATGAAATTCTAACATATCTCGATAATAATAATAATAATAATTTACGAAGAACAATATCAACTTAACGCACAATCTAAAGTTCACATTTATAATGGATGATTTATTTAATAATGAACGCTGGCGGCGTTAAGTCGCCAACTACACCGACGTACTTGTAATCTTACTTTATACTATATTGCACAACGGATCATTTATGCATAAGAACGTACGGAAAGTTGTATATCGGACACGTGCATGCTATGTATGTGTGTCAAGGCTCTTAAAAGTAAATAATTCATTCCCTGTTGCATCGATCAATATTTGAGTTATCTTTCGTAACTTGGTATAAGCGACAGCAGCGAAAAAATGTTGACCGACTTGACTGTAAGCCACTTGATAGTGAATTCCAGATTTAGATTCAAATGTAGTGTGTTTCATATGTATAATGCGATTGTAAGATTATGATTTTTGGCAAAATCAAAATTATCTGACTAGCACATTTGTTTCTCGAAATGTGTTAAATCGCCGGTGAAAATTCTCCAGGATGAACATGGATAGAAACTGGGAAACGTGGACTATTCAAATCTGAGTGAATTATTAGCCTTTTTCTTACAGCACATAAATTTTTGATGATATCCTTGGATGGAACGATTTAGAATGTAGATGGACCGGATGATTTTCGAGGATATTTTAGAGACGTGATGGTTTGAGGGACATATTCCGAATTTGGCTGTGTGTAATTACAGGCTATTTCAACAAGAATTTAGCAGTCAGTTCTTCTACGCAGTGGACGTTTTATCAGAACAATCCACAAATCTTAATCAGCCGCGATACGCGTGATCTCCGGATTTCAATCCAATTGAGAGTCGGTCGAGAGTCCCCGTGCGTTTAGCACCTTAACAATTCAAGAAACTGCATCTCTCGACAACAGACAAATTACCTTATTGTTGGCGCTTTAATTTGTCTAGAGTCAAGTAGTGCAAGTTAAAGTAGACGGATTATACAACAGTATTCTCAACTGATAAATCAAATTGTAGAACAATTTTTTTCGCAATGATGATGTTAATGGTCGAGACTTTCTTGGAAATAAACTTTTATTATGTTCATTTGAAGCGCAATCAAATCCAATATTGGAAATTCCAAGAAACACCCAATTGTTATTTGATACATATAAAATAGCACAAAATCGATTGAATTACTGATCTTAAAGTTAGTTAACAGATGGAAACTGAGAGGGATGAAATTTCACCATTAAAACATCACGTTTAAATTCGAAATTGACATCTGAAATTGTGTTTGTTTTTCTTCTACTGTATCTATTCCAAATCATTATAATCAATAAATATTTCCTGTTATTTTTCCTGTTCCTTTGTTTGTTTCCGGGGTAATCACTTAAAATATATAGACTACAAGTCTTTTGTTCAAATTTCAATTAAAAGTTTTAGTTGGTTTAAAAGCATCATAAATATAACTGAAAGTTTAACAATTCACAAAAGAATCGTTTAGTTGATGAGAGATAATGTATAAAATTTTTACAAGAAACTATCGATCAAGCTTTATTCTATATTTATGTTTATATGATCCGCGTTTTTTTTCTAGAGTAATAATGTAGCTGATACCGAGGGTATTGGACAAAAACGAAGGAGAAAATAGAACTGTTTCATTTGTTTCGTATAAAAATCTTAATGACAAGCTATCAATTCTGTTTTGTCAAGGCTCCGATTTGAAGATGCGCGACATTTAGAAGTGTCTCCTAATAATCTATAGAGAAACTAGTCAATAATCGAAGGCTTGTCAATTTCTCCGGAATTCATGGAGGTGTGCATAAAATTTAGTTTAATAGCTTAATCCCTCTTATTATACACTGAATATAAAGTGGAACCCTATTGTGACCGTTAATATTAATCAACTTACAATTGTGAGCCTCGCCGTCTGGTTCGTCGATCATCTTCAGGCGCAACTAATGTAGGCGGTCCAGTTTCTGGACTTGGTGGACTTGTTTGTTCCGCTGGTGGTCCCCGAAACGAGGATCGTCTACCAACTGCTATTGGTGGTGTGACTGTACTAAGGCCAGGCACTGAGAATACATCATAAGCTGAAGCTCTACGCGGCATTGGTGCTGGTAGACCAAGTCCAACACCTTCACCAACACCACCACCGCCACCACCGCCGGTTGGTGCTAGAGCATTCTTGATTTCATCATCGTAACTGTGTTGACGGGCTACACGGGAACCACGACGTGATCTTGTCGTTGCTGGCACTGTTGTTGGTGTTGTTGATGTGGCTATGATTGTAGTGGCTGTCAACTCACGTGGTGGACTATTCTGACGGCTACCAGCTGTACTGCGGCCACCACGACCACGCACCCAATCAGGATCAGGGGTCTTATTGCCGGTTCCTTTTAACTGAAATTACGATCGAATTTTAATCCTAGTTTGTGAATTATTCGCTAATTTTTCATAGATGATATCTCAACGAAATCCAATTAGTTAACGTATAACAGGATTTTGCATTTTACATTTTACTTATGAAGAGTACTTTAGTTCTGAAAAGTTCATAAAGTTTCTTTAGTCTACGCAATTAATTTTTTAATTTAAACTGGAATCTATGAAAGTCATCTATTGGTAAAATTTTAATACAATCTTTTAATAGGTAGTGTTTTCTAAAATACAATTACAGTTAACAAGTTTAATGCAGGCTTAATATCAACGTACTAATTAAACTTAATTATTTGTTTGAAGTCATTGTGCACAATTTACCAACTAACTACATAATCCCTTCAACACGATTTCAACTAGACGAAATTTCCAACAACACTTCTATTCGAAATGTGTTCTATTCAACGTTTCGATGAGCAATCTGTTGAAATTCCCGAAAAGAATACAGTTTGGAACTTAATCTGTGTCGCTGGCATCTATCGAATTGATCAAATTTACCTTTTCTAGTTCTTTTAGTGAAGCTGGTGATACATCTGAATGTCGCCGCAGTTCAGGACTACGGGGTGGTGCTAAACCACTACCAACACCACCAACAGTTAAACCACCTCCACTACCTAATCGTGCCTCAGAATGTCGTCTTTGTAATTCTTGTATCGGAATATCTAACAGACTTTCATTGGAGTCTTGGGCAAGTGCTGCTCTTGATTGTAGTTTTCTGTTGACACAAAAAAAACCCGAATATTTTCAATTATGATCTGTCAGAATAATTAATTCAATCCATTCTATATATGTGCATTGATGTGGAAATTCCATGTAAAATGCTTAAATAAGCCATCAAGCGTCTATTGAGCCGCAATACCGATAAAGTCCCCCATTGATTCTCGCTTAATAAAATTCTGGATAGTGGAGTTCATTGGTAAAATAGTCAGGGAAAAAATACATAGGAGAAAGTCGATATCAATTTGCCAAGCCGTTGATTGTACGTTAAAAGGGTGAATGTGCCCTATTGCTCTACATTTTTATATATATATATAACAATAAAATCAAAATTTTTACCTGCGACAAACGCTACACGTCCAATTCGCTGGATCTTCATCTTCCGCCAATTTACTATAGCTTGCACAATCCTCACAGACACGCTGTGTACATACAGCACATGTTCTACTGAAATCATCCGGTTTGAAGGCCTTCAAACACACACGACAAGCACCAGCACGACTTGGGGGTTTGCCTGGTTCCGGTTTCGATATAGGCGGTGTTGGTTTATCTACTGCTGGTTTCTCATCAACAACCGGTATTGGTTCAATGTCCGGAATTATAGATGGACGTGGTGACATTTTTGTTACTGTATCAAAATACAAAATGTGCTATTAAAAGAGACAAGATTGATTTGTTAGCAAGCTGGTAAGTATGAGTGATGGCATTCTGATTGTGAATTGACATGGATGCGGCAGACGGCAAATAACTCGGTTAGATTTAATCAAGATTTAGTGCGAGAGTATATCATTATCTTCCGCATGATAGAATCTTCTTGGGATGTGGGCTGGAAGGAAATTTGTCACCTGAATTACTTTATTAGATCGAATATATCCTACATGGAACTAAGCTTATCAATTTAGAAAGAAATAAATAAACATCAGTATCTAATCAGAGTCTACTCATATTTTATTTATTTGTTTGAAAAATTCTAGGGCAACAGGTGCTTTCATACAATACACCCTGCAGATAATCAATAATTTCAGTTTATTATCGTATTATCATTGAATAGATCCATTTTGTTTCTGGCCGTAGAGAGGACGAGATAATAGAAAATTGAACAGGATGATCAACAACAATACCATCATCGAGGTTATCATATAATAACAATACTAATCTTGATGATAATATCAAAGGGACACTGTTTGTTTGCTTATTTATTTACTTACAATAATGGCATTGTTAAACATATCAAATATGGCCTTCGGTTTTCAAGGGAGATCCGAGCGTAATCAAATTTATACAGGCTGAAGGACTTTATTGATTTAGTCGTACAGGATAATAACCAACTTAACAATGGAAATGAAAGAATAACAAACTAAGAGTTTGCCACATTTCTATTACCATTCAATTCGTGCACCTCTTCATAACAATACAAAATAGACGATATTTGTCTTTGTCGTGCATGTTGTTACTTTTATTAGATTAAAATAATAGGTACTGCATTTTTCATACTAGAAAACTGGTTGGAATAGTTTCCATAGAATTGGGTTCTTGTCTGAAAGCCAAGGAGTTCATTTAAAGCACTAATTAGTTGGCAACACTCCTTGTGAAAGTGGACAGAAGCAGAATGACACTTGATGATTTCGTTTATTAAAGCATTTCAAGAAAACAACAAAGTGTTGAATATTCCTCATGGGTAAGAAGAACATTCCCACTAATTATCACAGTTATCAAAGCATCAGAATCAAAATACAATATGGAAATAATTATATACAAAAACGTTACGCTTTTGCCATCTTTAATTTCGAACAAATCAACGATCCACTATGTAACTTTCGATGCGGGCTTGCCAAAACATTGCCGCTGGCTACAGAAGGTATGTTGTTAGATTGAAATCTAAATCTCTCAACCATGATGAGACGAGATTTCATTACAGTGTCCTCAATTTCGTCCAAATCCAAATTGTAGTTAATTGAATAACACATATATATTTTTTACCTTTATCTTGAGCTGTCAGTAATGATGAGGAGAGTGTCTGTTTCAATTTTCCGAAGGTTGTCCCACCATCGGCTGTTTCGGTGGCGGTGTTTCCAGTACCGGGTTCAGTCGCCACCATCTGTAAAAGTCGATAGAATCAGAAATATTTTGCAAGAATTCGTGTTTGCTTTGATTGTTTGTTGGATGTGCGCCTTTTCTTCAACACTGTGATGATAATGGTAATAGCGTGAATATAAGAATGAATCATTTGTGATAACTGAAAGAAAGTTTCGTCTCAAATCAAGATCAAAAAGAAAAGTTATAACAGGGAGGAAGGCGGAAGAAAAGTTAAATTTCCAATGATTGATTATACCGTATAATGTGTCGTCCAAAAGAAAAGAAAACGAAGAAAAATCTCTACTGATTTCAAGTTTACCCAGATTGTGGATACGTCTCCATAAATTCGTTTTGTGTAATCTTTAATCGCACAAGACAGGCGATTAAGGCATTACATTGATTCAAAATGATTCAAATCGAGTTTAATGTAAAGAATTACAAAGCTTAAATTGAATTATTGAGCGTCATTATCAGCGATTCGAATTGTTTTAAAGCTTTGATATCTGGGTAGAAACAATCGATTGTGGATTGGATAACAATATATCAATAAGCTACTTTTATTTTGTGACAAACAGACCTAAATTGAGATAAATGCATTAGGATTTGTAATCATTGATATTAGCAAAGCAACATTGAAGTTCAAAGGGAATTTAGCCAAGGTTTTTGTGCTGTACCTCCCATTAGTTTGAGCCCTTCGATCGTTTTTTTGTCAAAAATCAATACGCGATTGAATAGTAGCTAGATTTTACTGGAAATTTTCAACGTGGGCGACTTCAAAGAGACAAAATGATTCGAATGGAAGAACTGTTTGTCAGCTCCAGATAACAATTTCCCTAACAGTATTCCGTATTTACAAAAAAATTCATATTTTCATAAAGGAATGATTTTAATTGAATGTTAATTTAATCTAGAATCCTTCGCAATGGTGGTTGTAATATCAAAATAGGAGTAATGTATACGTTGGGACCCGGAACCATTACACAAATCTAATTAATGAGATTATAAATTGAGATTTATATATCGCACGCTACCGCTGTCAATTTAATACCATTGAAATAGTACCAAATTCTCGACTTTCCTTAAGAATCAAATAATTATCTCGAGATTGTACGGAAACACGTCATTATTTTACGTTGATAGCCGCATGGAGAATTGGAATTACTTTCAGCGAAATTGACACGTTTTCAGATAGATCAAAGAAACTTCACAAGCAACTCAAATTTTCAGTTGACAAGCTGAATTCTAATATGTAGAGAAGCCGCTGCAAATCTCGTTTAATACCAGCATCCCATAAAAACTGTACATTGACGTCAAAATAAAGAAGTGAATATCTGATAGCTGGCGTAGTTAATTGAAATTATCAATGCGTTTCAAAATCACAACACAAATCCAACACGAATCGCCTGAGAGTACCAACATATGAATTCAAATCGAACGATTTCCGCTATTTCAAATTCACAAAATACAAACATATATGTACGTATCGTTCTATAAATAGAATTTACCGGAAAAATACCAACAAACAACCCTCATCATATGCATCGTTGTCTTTTCGATTTTCTGACATATTCCAGATGTAAAATTATGAGGCCACTTCGTATTCTAAAATATTTTCTTATCTATACGCGAAATACCATCTTCAATGAAATAGGAATGGTGATTTCTATCAATTTCTCGTGGACTATAAATTTCTCAAAATGTCACTGACTTTAAATCGCAAACGGTAGTGGAGGTTCTTCCACGATTTTCATGGATCTTTCTAAAGATTATCGTGACAGAGGAATGCAATTTATCGTAGGCCAGTTGTGGTGAAACATAAGAAAATTAACTTTAAATTTATGATTTCCTAGATTGCTCCATTTGATTTGGTTTTGTCACGAGAAGTATGAATTTTACTTGTATAAAGGTACATTATTCAGTTAAAGATTAGAGTTTGAAGCTGCTGTCAAGGCTTCAATTTAGATGGCTTCAAACAATACAAGCGATCGATCAGATTTTGTGCAGTGCTCTCAAGGAGTAGGCGAACATTTTCGATAACATTCAATACAGATTCGTGTTGTCTATTGATTTGTTGTTGAACGGATGTCCGTAACTTGAATGTTATGTGCATTTGGATTATTTTGCAAGACCTGTCATCTATTGCGATTTATTCAATGCCACAGTGTCACTGTTTTGCAATTAATAAATTAACAACCCCATTTAACCAACAGCTAACGTGCTGGTTGAATTTGTTACAAAAGACTGAACAAAAAAACAACAAACAGGAGAAAAGAGAATAAATTAAATTCTCCGCTACTATTACAAGACTTGTCCTTTAAGGATAACGAAAATCTACGGATCACATAAGCTGATGTGACAGTAAATAAATCCAACAAGTGTAATGAAATTAGACTTGGAATGACATTTAGACGTTTGTGTGGTTGATTCCAACAAAACAAAAATGCTGAAAATTTGTTTATTCTTATATCATTTTTTTTTAGTTTATTGATCATACACGGTGCACAATTAAAACGTTGATGATTCACCATTAGAAGGTTTGTTTTCAATCATATGGATTGGCCTAGTGAAACGGCAATTCATCACTCATTCATATTGATTTTATGTTAATATATTTGGTTATCAACAGTGTTTTATAGACAAAACAATATTTTCGTTACTACAAATTTTCCTCGAAGTTACTTGGTTGATATATGAGAATAATAGAGAATAATACAGAAAAGGAAGACTGTGAAGTTGCGGTTTTCTCGTTTTCCAACTGTTTATTTGTGTTACAGAAATTTCCCAATGGTTTCTACCCTCGAACATCATGAAATTTGCTTGTATTGAGCTTTGGTGGGAATCTCCAACAATCATAAAGTTTGCATATTTAGTATACTTTCATGTAAGCTCCAAACAAAAACCAGTGAATGTTTGTAAAATCATCTTATTGTTCGTTGAAACTGGAATATGATCACAATATGACTGTAATGGAAAGTTTAATTAGAAAATATTAAGATACGTTTGATGGCAACGTACACACCACGTTCATATCGTTCAAGAGGGCGTTAATTGAATTTCAAAAACTTTCCCGTATAATTTTGATTTCGAAATTAATTGTTACGATAAATAATTCAATCACGATTTTAATTAGAACTTTCAATTTTCTTATCAATTTTGTTGTTGTTAACAGTTTGTCAAAACTATGCGAGTGTTGTAAACATTTAATAAACGAATCCAAACAGTTTTTGTGGCCCTTACCATTCAAATGATAAACAATGTGGCTTGTGTGAAATTTATCGTTGTTTCGAATATATTTGACTTTCTGCAAATATGGCAAATTTACGAGTTATTGTGGAATTCTAAAACGAATCAAATAAATCTTCAGCGTTTAATCAAGCAACAAAAGCTTACCTTTTATCCGTTTCGAGAGAGGCTCTATGCATGCAAATCTCGCTAATACCCGCCAAAGTCGCAAGCTGCCGAAATCCTAACGAACCGCTAGATGAAGATCAGTCACATTAATAAGTTTCCCAACAATTAACAGCAACTTTCCAAAAATGTAACGAATGACAAATCGATATGTTGCGTTTGTTTCATTCTATTCAAGAACGAGATAAGAACATAAAAAAAATTCATTAAAACCGCTAGAATAACCGACCAACAAGTTTGTACTGAAACTTTCTGAACACGACAAGTTTTATGATTAGACTTTCAAGAGTTTTTACCTGCCATAATCCTATTATTGCTTGATACAAGATGGGTAGCAAACTTAGTTTCAAAAAAATGGGAATGGAGCTTCGGCTTCCAGTAGAGATGCAATCATGAATCGTCATTCATGAATCACTTAAGGGAAATATCAGTATGGATTCGCATCTCACACATTAAGATTGCGGCATAATTTAAGATTATTCATAAACAAAGTTGTTTCACTCTAAGAGATTGTTATAAACTTACAAGACTCACGATAACAGTGATACTACTTTCGTAGAATAGTAAAAACTCTGCGCTATGATTTACGTTCCTAAAACGCACCACTTTTGTGTACTCTATACTTTCCACAAAAATAATCCATTAAAATATTAGAAATATCCTAAAGTCCAACATAAGATGCTTTGCGTAAGATCAAAATAGGAAATGGATTTTATTATCACTAAATGGAATGTGGATTTCTTATGCAAAATCAAAAGAACGATTGGCAAAAGTGGTTGAGTAGGGTAGAGTTCTTCGACACAACAATGAAGATTACGTGTCGCTCTATTGGGCAGTTTCACTAAAATGGTAATATTTTCATAAGATTTTTTTTTGAAATCATCGATTTGTCGATACTGCTGATCACACGGCAACAACGTGAACGATGCTCCGTTCCTAACTGATAAAGCAAACGAAAGACGCTGCTCATTCTTTTGTAATCAATTCACGTACACCCATCAAGTTCACGTATTTAGGTCATTGTGAGTAGACGTTATCATGGAATGGCAGATGGCCAACGATAACCGTAATCGGAAATGTATGGTTCCAATTTAACAACCAATAATCGAGGAATATGGATGTGAAGCTACAATACTGTTAGCATATTAAAAGTATAACTTTCAGGATGAATGCAGTGATTGTAGCTAATCGAATTTGGTAAATGAATTCATTTGAATATATCAAATATTTGACTTTGACAATAGTTGATAAATGAAACGATAAAAATGATCGACGACTGTCGGAATCAGTAATCAAAGACGATTCATTATTTATCGAAATTGAGGGCTATTTATCAAAACTATTGTGAGGATTACCACCTTGAATGGCAATGGATTTAGCTTGTCAGCAGGATGCATTTGTGTGTAAATGCGTTAAATTAAAAGCTATTTAATTAAATACGATCCAGCCGTTGAGTTTAACAATCATTTAGAGTTGATACTTATATGGAAACACAACACAAAACAAATGATTGGGAAATCCATAGGAAACTGAGTGTGTTTAAGCTATTGATCACAAGGGAAATTCCACCTGAACGATACAACACCATTATCATTACTACTTAAACAAAAAAAACCCATAAACAAATGTTATGTTGTTCATAAAAAGGAAATGTCGTGTTCATATCTGTTATCATTGACATCATCGTAGATAGATGCATATCATATTTTCTTGCGGCACTCCTTTCTCATTTCGTGCAAACTGGATTTTCTCTCGTTTATTATTTTCATTTTGCTCTACACGATAAAACGAAGTGAATTATCGGTCTACGTCTTTGTGGATGATTTTTGAAATAAAGTGATGGCAATTAAGAAGGAAAAAAAACTAGTTTCACACATACACACACGTATATATCTACCTTTTTCATGAAGGACATAACGTTTGTAGGCAACATGGCGACGTATTGTCCAAATTGTATTCTAATTGAGTTGATTTTCAAAGCAGCAATTTATCGCAATATAAATCTTCGTTTCTTATGTTTGAATATAAGTCTCTTGATTGGCAGCATCTTCAGAAGCCATCTGAAACAATAACAACAACAACAAATTTACATTTGGGAGCGGTATGGTCAAATTAAAATTTGAAAGGAAATCGGAGCGAGATCACGCTTGTAAACGCAATTTTTCCCACCTTCAAACTTTACAATTCATAAAGCTAGTTTCAGCTTTTGTAGATATTTTTGAATGTTTTCGCATATTTGTCCATTAATTAGTTGTTTGACTCGTATTTCTTTCAGCGGTAATTCGGCCGGTGATATATGGTGGATGCGCCGGGAGTGACGCGCTACCATTAGATTCGCATCAGTTCTGTCGTATTAAATTTTAGTCACTTTGATGTGAATTTTCAAATACTCATCCTCTCTTCCATAATAATGCTAATAATCTCGATATTCACGTGATAAATCCGTTTGGTGTTTACCATAAATTTGTGGAATGGTGAACGGTAGCTGAAGATTTACGTATATCGAAATAGATTCTGCATGTGATGATAGAATTAATAATCGTTTCAGCCATTGGACAGTTTGACGTAATTATCGTGTATAAAGTTTAGGTTTAATGTACTCGGTTTAAGCTTTATCATTTCAGTTTAGTCCATGTAGTAGTTTATGTTGTTTGCGTTGTTGTTGTCATCATCGTCAGCGACAATTCAATTTCTAACTAGATTTTGTTATCAATGGCTAATATGGAAAGTTTTAATCGAAAAACACCAACATTATACAACATTATTCGGTCATTTTTGTGTAATGAGTATTTATGTTTGCAATGAAGTCTAAGTTGAGTATAAATTTTTTAATGTCGTGGAAAGACTGAGAGATTTTTTCAGGGTATCAGAATCGAAATTCTCGGAGTTTTAGGCGTTTTTTTCTTTTAAATAGACTCAATGTAGTATCCGAAACAACAAAATTAGGGAGATCCAGTCAATCGAGTTGGATAACTGAGAGTGTTTTCAATGTAGCAAGTTTTTATAAGGCCAGAGATTATTTATATGTGTAAAAGTTGATTATAAAATGTCATTTTAGACTCAATCGATTCTAATCCATCAAAATCCTGTAATCCATCATTTTGATCTAAATTGCATTTCTTTTCCGCACAAAATATGTTTCACCCACTTCAGGTTCATCTACACGCATCAATAACGTATTGTTTCTCTAATAACATCAATCAAATTGTAACTAATAGCAAAAATTGTACCTATTAATAATTTGCTTCTTAATTTCGAAAGTCACAGAAAAGCGACTTGAATACGAAGCAAAACTTTATCGCTATACAGTTACCATCGCATAACGGATTCAAATAGAAATTAAAACTTCGTGAAGATGACGTTGAAGGGGATAAATCTTTGAGATAGATTAGAACATTTTAATAATGAAATTGTATTGAATAATAAATTAGTTGATACATGTTTCAATAACGTTATGTTGTTGAATTGAAATACAGGAGAAGTAAAGAGACTTTTACTTCATTCGGTGAACAAGAAATTATTTCAATAATGATCAAATCACTAAATACAGACAGTACAGATTTCTATACTCAAACAAATCAAAGTTTGATAACACATAAACTATCAAAGTCGAGTCTAATAACAAATTGCTGATGTCCATTAAAATTATAAACGACTTTGTTAATTATACAGTTGTTAGCTTAACGGAGCTGTATCTGTTCCCAAAAAAACCCCATACTACATTTGAATTCTAGAACGCCTGCAGTGTACAAGACACGTGCATTATTTAGTTGTTCTTTTGTCAGCCGCATGTTTCACCATATAAAATTTTAAAATTAATAAATAAATAAATGAATAAACAACGAAATACAATCGAAAATACGTAACTGTAATAAGAAATGTTGAATAAACAACAATGCGAAAAGAGAGAATTGCGAACTACTGTTGAAATACGTTTATTTAAACAAAACGTGACACGAATCCAACCAATTCCATTTTATCGTGCATGTCGACAAATAAAAATTGATAATATTTGATAATTTCGTTGTTGTTATTGCTGCAGATACAGTTAACAATTACAACTAGAATATATTCATTATTTAAATTAAAAACGAACATGAAACTGTATAATAATCTAAAATTATTCATGTATAATCGAAAATCTAGCCAGTGAAGTGTTTTACAGTTTAACGCTTCACTCTGTACAAATAATCACTCTGTACAAATAATGCTTCATATTACTGAAACAGCGGTTATTTTCCAGATTGCTTAAGAAATCATTGTAGTTTTCCAATAACTGTGTAGAATTCTTTGCGTCTCACCATTACTAAATTCTAATTGAATTGGTTCCATTCAATTGTATGGATATAACGACAACAATCACGAGATATGCTCATTATATTCCATTAAAAAAAATATATTCGTTTATAATGTCAGCAATGGTAAAATACACACATCTTTATCGATTGTACAAAACATTTCCAAATTGAGAATATGATTTAGAAATCACCAACTAAACAAATTTTCCAGGCATTCGAATAATCCAAAGGCAATTTTCTGTAAATATTCTACCAGCACAAATATGATTAGGAAAAGTAATAAACAACATGTGTGTGTGTGTGTGTGTGTGTGTGTGTGTGTGTGCGTGCATGGGTGGATTAAGTGACAACAACGATGATAACATTTGAAAATTGGAATTTCCAGTTTTATCCAGAATAATAACGTCATCGATCCCATTCACTCAACGATAGAGAATTTCCCACTATTTTTCAAATAATTCCTTATCGACAATTTCCATTTGGATTTTTTTGTTGTTGTTTAAATAGATTTCCTTTGGAGTGTGGAAAAAATTGATACTGGTGTTTATCTGTTCTAAGAAGACCATTTGACATACACGAAACGGTATTCTGAATACAGTTTTTTTTCTCGTATAGAAAATCTATTGCCATCAATAACATTCGAGTATCCTAATTTGCATTTTTTCCATGGGAAACTCACAAATGATGTTTCAAACTTTGTTCATTAGAAAAAAAATACGATTCGAAATAATACTGAGTTTGAATTGGTTAATACTGGTGGAATTTGAATATCTCTCCAAGTTTAAAGGCTTGAAAGCCCCTTTGTGTTAGCGATAATGGTTCAATTATTATGCGTGATATCATCATGTCGGTGGTGGCTCCTTACAGAAAATCAATGATTCTAGTTGAACCACTAATGTTTCGTTCAAGACTTGCCTTCTTAATTGTACAAATGAGAGAATGCTGTCGCTCTAATAAATAATAAAAGTAGTTCTCTCGTTGATTACAAAGTTATAATTCAAATAAATTATGCACAGGCGATTATAAAATTTAACATTGTTTAGTATTTATTCGAACAGTAATAAAAGGAATGACATTGTGCAGTACATACACGAGTTAAGCCGCCATCTGCTACAAAGGAATATAGTTTATGTTTTCCCGGAAAAACCTAGAAAAGTAGAGTGTTCCCTTTTGTTTGGAAAACTGAAAAATCGAAATAAAAGCGGTTAGATTTTATATGTTTGCACAGCCAAATGTGCGTCCAACAAGAGATTTTCAAGTATTAACAAATCATCGATTTGTCAATTCTCCGCGTATTACACCAAAAAAATCCCAGCGAACGAACGATAATATTTCAACTATCAATAAATTATCGATTTCGCAATACATTTCAATCAATAAATTTTAATGGAATACGGTTGATACGTGTAGCCATCCACGTATGGACTGAATTGACCTGAAACTTTATGTTCAAGTTTCTAGCGTTGCTTCTATTAAAAATTCATAGTCTCGGTAAATTGAGGTTTAGACGGCAATGTGCTGTTTTAATGAATACATTTTATAACGTTGAAAATGGACTTTTTCACAATGGAAACGATGGAAACTTGTAGCTCGTTTGATGTACAAACAACGTGAACGAATTTGTGGTCGAATAACTAGAAGAGCTCGATTCTGTTTTAATATTCCCCAATCATGTAGTGTTTATTTTGTTCAGGGACATCAAATACCTGCACAATCGGGTCATTATCAAATTACGTAGAATTCAAATCGAACAGAGTCTTAAAATTTTAGTTGTCCTTCTTTTCCGCATCAACAACTGGAATGATATGCTTTTTAAATTTCACTGAAACATTACCATGTCCCTATTATAATTTATTCAGTCCATTAAAACTTTACTAATTTTACGACTAGCTGACGATTCCTCAAAACAATCAAGGATCTCAAGGAAGCTTATTGCTGCCGTAGATTTGGTTTACTTTCATGAATCGACTATGCAAACACAAAAATTGGAATGAATCAGGATTAGCGTGGAAAAAGTGCCATTGACGGTCAATAATGGATTGTCGTTTGTTGCAATCCCACTGTAAAGTTGGCTATTGTAAGCTCATTAAATAATTTGTATAATAATTGAATTCCTGCAGTGAGATTAATATTGAAATTATATGACAAAATCAAAGCACTTTCGGCGGCTTTGCCATCAGAAACATTTCCTTTAACAGTTACTTGTTGAAGATTAGTGCAAGACGAGATAAACTTTTAAAAAGCTAATTATACGCAAAAGTTTAGTAAGCTGAAATCCGGAAACATCCGGTATCGTTCAAATACGCAATCTTATTATTTCTTTCATGTAAACTTTGTGGAGGAATGTGAAGGATTTAACGAAATTTCAGATCCAACCATAAAGTGTAAACTTCAAAGCGTTGGTTTTACCAGGAACATTCCAGTTACATTTACACATGTGAGATGTTTTTAATTAATATTACATTATAGTTCTACGTTGTTAAATACAAATGTGTGTGTGTTTTAGCAAAATTTGAATAACTAGTAGATGTTAATTCCGTTGATTAGTTTATAGTGAATGTAGAGATTATAGCAGCACTGGAAATGTTTGTTAAATTCATCCAGTTGTAATATTGTGCTGTAATCACAACAATTTTTCATTACACACAATACAAAATTGTTGATTTGATGTGAATTATAAAGAGTTCAGTTCACTTGATTCCAGTCTAGCTTAATCAATTTCGACCTCACCTAACGATTTATTGATATTATCTGGAACAATAAAAATGAGAATATTCAACGAAACATATTTAACAATACCAAATGGGACAGTTATTATTAGTGAATCAGCACAACAGGGAAATAAAGGACCAACTTTATCGTGATATACTGACATCTGCCGTTGCTATAAAAACACAACCATTTCAAATAGCTGCCAGTTTCTTAGTTGTTAAAGACATTTGTAAAATAGGGAAAGCTCGAATGAAGAGGGTGGGTAGTATACATACGCGTGCGTGTGTGTGTGTGTGTGTTGTTTTAAATGAGATGGTGCGAGGGCAAGGCAAGACGATTGACGTAAGTTGTTTAGAAAACAATGCCCACCCTACATGCTATTTTCCATTCGACAAACTTGATGGGTGCGGTAGACACCAACAGAATTATATAAAAAAGACTTGAACTTTAATCGCGAATAAACTGCAATTTTTTATATCGTCGAGTTTTGGCTTGATTAAATCAGATTTCAGACAAATATTGAATGTTTTGAATATGCGTATCAAATCAACTTATTGCTGGATGTTTTATTGATTTAATTAATTACAATATTGCCTCGAAAACTAACATTTATCACAATAATTCCAAACAAAAGAGACTATTGCTTGTTTTTTTTCTTATGTAACTTCTATTGAATTATTGCTTAGCGAGTTTATCCCTAATTAACGTCCATCTAATGGGCATTAGCTTTACAACACTAATCCTTTATTTACTAAACTTCTAATTAAGTTGAGAATTTACCGGACGAAAAAAACATTTAAACAATAAACCGTGCTTAAGCTAGCGATTAATTACTACTGCTACTACTAGCTAAACTAAGTAATACTTCTTGGAAGTTTCCATACACTAACTAACCAAGAACAAAGCATTTGTGGGTGAAGATAGAGTTTCCATGACAGTTTCTTAATGAACTAGTCTGTATGACATACGAATATAGAAATAAATTAACGTCTTAGTTGGAAGTCACTCACAACTAAAGGTACATAGACAAAGCACGGCAACGTTACGTATTCTTATGCTATACGTAGCATAGATTTCAATAGAACAACAAAATACCGGCTGTAACGAAGATATCACCACCCGGCGCATCCACCATTTCTACAACACACAATTGACTTTTACGACTGAAAAAATAAACAACAAATTATTACACCTATAAAATACGATAATTGGCATTTAATTTTATTATATATATATATATATATATATATATATATATATATATAGAGAGAGAGAGAGAGAGAGAGATATTAATAATGTACGGGTGGAATTCTAATTGTCCTATTAAAAATTCAATTATAAACCAAGATAAGCAAATTTATGTCATATTGGAGGAGTTTTTCACAATACTCTCTTTTGGAGGTTTGTAATAACAGAATGAATAAATGAAAATGTTGACCTAAGCTAAAACCTAATGGTAGCAGATTGGGTTTTTTTTTCGTGTAGATAATTCCGATTAAATCTCCGTCTGTTTCACATATAAAATCGTCATTGTCCACCTGATTCAAATACAGACAATTATACAGTTTTTATAGTTAGTTTCTCTTTAAAATCGAAAATTGAATCAAATCTTTATCAGATAGAATCGTTAATAAGTCTATATTGTCGATATGAAAACAGTAAAAACCAATATCAACGATTAGATTGCTAGTAGCGAATTTCATCCGTAATTAAAGTTTGAACAAACGTTGTTGAATTATTAGTACAAGACTAGACGGTGTTGTAATAGCTTTATTATAGCTAACTATAAATTCTACTAAGCAGATGCTGCTCACTAATCCGCTCCATTCTAATACTAGTAATTCCCAGAATGATTATTATTGATAAAATAATAAAGTAACAAACACTAGTTGGTTGAAGTAAACCAATTTGGGTGTAAGAAAGCGTCAAGAATTGATGAACGGTAACCAGAACGGCTATTTAGTTTAGTCGAGAACTTCGAAACGTCGATGGTAGACTTTTTAATAATTCAGTGTTAGTCATTGGTCTAGACGTGCCTCGCCTGTGCTCCGTTTATTTATTAAATACGTGAGTAAGTTTGTACATTTTCAACAACAACACTTGTTTGTATCATTATCAGTCTTCATCTTACTAATGAACAGAAAGGAGATGAGATACAATCTGCATATTCACCGAAAACAAAATAATTGCATTAAATCCTTTGTTATTGATGTATTGTTCACAAATATAACTTATTTATCGCCATAATAGAGCATCAATGCTTTGTTGAAACGGTTGTGATAGCAAAAATTATAGACTATGTTCACGTTTAATCTTATTGCTAATTTAATCAAGAATTATCGGCTTATCTATAATCGAACTACCGGAATTGTGTGTGTAGAACATAATTCAACAGTTGCAAAAAGGATATCTTTTCTGGGATATCAATAGATCAGCTGTGGTCGCAGTGAAGGAAGGCTAAAGGCAGACCCATCAACCCCTCTTATCTAAAATCTAATCAGTTGCAGTTAAATGTTGATAACATTATAAAGATAATCTTCTAAATTGTATTTTTCAATAATAGCACATTGCATAATATGTTCGATGGTGATTCAATGCAATAATATACGCGAAAAATGTTGGAAAATTCTATGAATCTTTTAAATTGATACACTCGTAATATACGAGAGATATTTCAATCAAATGAAATGCTGATTTATTCGATGTGAAATTGCGCCTGTACGAGTGCAGGTTAGTATTTTCTTTACAGAATATTTCCAATTATAAAGAGTGCCGAATTCGCTACCGAAAATCCTCTTGATAATCCAACATTTCCTTATTACCTGGTTTTGTTATCTTTCATATGAAAATATCAATTTTTGCAGTTGTATTAAACTAAATCCCATGATTACATACAGAAGACCTCACAATAATGGCAAAGGAAATTGAAAAAAATTACTCTAAAATTCGTTTTGTTTTGTTCGTTTTTTTTTTGAAATTGTGGACATAGAATTGCATCTTTATCGATTCTATATTGCGGTTTTCCCCACATCAATATCCATTTAAAAAATCATAATATGAGCGAGTGGCGTTGTTTTCGAAGAGAACATCATCGAGATTCAATTGTTGGACATTCTGCATTTTCAACATGCCCCGGATCAGACCATAAAAATTGACAATAAAAATAATCTTATAGCCCTCAGAATAATGGTAGCATTTTTTACTGGTCTACCATTCGGCCATTTTCACATAAATTGTTTTTAAATGAATTTCTCGCACAAATACGACCAACACCATGCGCAACTATTTGACAATAGGAACGCGAATCAGAAACTTGGAAGTTTTTTTAAAAAATAAAGATTCATGAATATTTCCTCGCTTTGCAGGTATTTGAAAAACTTTCCAGAGATTATTGTCGATAAAGCAACTTTCTTCTGACTATGCGGAATTGCAGATTGTGCGGACCCCTTGGGCTTACAGTCTGTCCAGTGTATGGAAAGATTGTTCAAAAGATGGAAAGAGTCCCTGGCAAATCTTAGGATTTCTAACGGCGACATGATTCGACGAACTTTAATAACTGAAATTCAATTAATAATTAATGATTGTTGGTGGAATTGAGCAGATGGTTTGGTATTTATTAGAAATTTTTCAATAAATCAATAAAATATTAATTGAAGAATTGCAAATCCTCCAGTATTGCTCACTGGAAATTCAAGTCATATTCGACCTGCTTGGGAAAGTTAAACAAAGGGTAAAATTAAATCAGAAACACTAACAATTATTAAGCTTTACATTGTGTTAATTTGCAATAATAAACAATGTCAAAAGAACGAAACAAGAAGATAATTGGATGACAAGTTTTCAAGACAAAACTGACATCCTGTAATTAATTACGTTTTGTTTATCTTCGATTATTATTATAAACTGGTAAACTGTCCACAATTATTAATCGTTTATTTTTGTATTCCCATTTACTATTAGGCTTTTACGTGTTATTAGATTTTAGTTTTACGATCGTACAAGTTAATATTGCTATTTCATTTGTTATAATGAAGTAATTTCGATTTTTATGTACACATTTCTAGCTTTCAGGCGCTATTTTAATCATAGAATAATAATAGCAGAAGCCAATTAAATTGTGCACATCCTGAAATTCAGTTAAACTCAAGATCAGCACGAGGATAATATGAAGGGGCACAGATTCATATGCAAACTAAAACAATACAGAAATTCCATATTTGACTAGATTTGATTCATACAACTGATTTAATTTCAACGAAATTAAATTCCCAACTAACACGAAATTGTGTATGACAAACACTGTGGGAGCTTGATACTGTTCAGATACACGGCTCAAATATAGTTAAAAATGAATAAAAACCCAAAATCTACTCGATCTCTGCAGTTTTAGCAAATCAAAATGGGATTTACGCATTTAATTCAAAAGAAAGCCAATAGAATTTTCATATCACACATCGATACATGCGAAATTCCAGTAGAATCTCGCCCAATTTACATAATCTTTTCCGCTACCTTCTATCAAATATTAGCCATTCTCTCAGAGAAAACGTTTGAAATTTTAACCGATCGAACTGGTCAATATCGCAAACTTTTGATTATTTGTGTCAAATACAATGAAAACAACGACATCGCCATTCCATTTATGCTGCTTAAAATTTATTCGCTACATTGTTTTTTGCTCGCACAAGCAAAAACTTCCGATCCGGTTGCGTTTAAATCTCCACATTTGGGCAGTAGAAATAAAATAAATCAAAAATATATTGCCACAATAAGTATACAGATTCTCTATTGGTGGAATGCTTTAATCTGCACTTATTCCAGTTGTATTTATTGACTAAGCGAAAATAGGAGTGTTTAACTGGGTTTTATTATTATTTCAGGGAGAAAAACGAGGTACTTTTACACGAAAGGGAATTAATTAAAAAAAAAATGAACATCACCAAAATTGTGATTTTGATGGTGTTCATTCAAAGTAAACGTGACCGAAAACATTTTGATCTCCACCCGTTTGTTTGTTTTCGTTTTTCCTCCGTCAAAAGAATGAGCAACAATTATGGTTATGACAGTAATGAATTCCATCTCATTATTTATCAAATTAGACATTAATAGAGATGACCATTTATTTCATAATTATTTGCGATATTTGTTCCAATTTCAAATATGCTAAAATTTCCACCCTTCATGTTTATTCAATTCGGTGGCAGTGTTGAATTTCAAGGAGAATAATATGCAATTCGAGTCAATATTGGACTTTCACTCGAAGAAAAAAACTGATGATCGAGCCATAATTAATATAAATGGCCAAATTAAGAAAGAATCCACAACTCGATTTGTGTAAATCTTCTCAAGTTTTGTTTAAAATGAATTGATATAATCGCAATTGAAACACTTGCGGTTTATTGCGAATTATTAGAAAATTTTTATGGAATCCTGAATGATAATAAAATTCATACCTGATGTTGTGGTTTGTTGTTGATTAATTGTAAAGAACAACCTGTAGCTGATAACACAGCTGTAATTTATAAATTCACAACACGAAGAAATCACACGCACATACCACAACAACAATAACACTAATTCAGGGTAAGAAGAAAAAACGTCAATTGTTCTTAATCATTTGATTAGCCATGTTTGTTTGTTGTTGTTTTTTTCCAAATCAAATAAAAGGACGAATTTTGAAAATTATGGTACCCGGAACAAGACCCGCCAACGGCCTGGAACAGGCAGGCAAGACTCCGGTGTAACAAGTAGGTAGACGGTGGCCGGGCTGAAAATGCGCGCGCGCACATACACACCAACTCTTTTCAGGATACATCGAACGCTGAATGTTTTTCAGACGGACGACATGTACATATATACATTTGCGTTGTGTTATATTGGGCTATCTATGTCTTACAAATAATAATCATCATTATTGAAGCACTTCACGAAATTTTCAGGAATCTCCAAATATAGTTGAAAGATTATTATTTCCCATTGTTATAATGTGGATTAATGTTGGGGCACAACATGTACAACAATTGTACATCTTCCTGTATGTGGACGTTTTCTAATCAACAATAGATTGAAACTAGCGTAACATGCCGCTTTGTTACTTTCTGGATTTGTATGGAATATGAAAGGATGTGGCACGTTTATGGAAATTGTTGGAATATTGTGAATAGATAGATCTAACGAAATAACTAAAAATAGACACAAAAGCCCATATAACACAATAGAAATTCAAACGTTTCTCTTTTATAAAATATCTAGATTTCTCAAAACAAAAATTTTAATAAGCAACAGTTCACACTCTGAAATAGTTGATTTCCTGCAAATGATGACTTCCTTGGAATACTCGATAATTTCCTAAAATTCAACAATTTACTTTGAGGCTCATATTGTTGATGACTTGAACGAACATTACTAACATGCATCAACGAGTCTCTAATGACAGATAATGAAAGCGTTGAGGTGTTTGTGAAATTAATCGTCCCATCACTTTAATAAATACAGACTATGCCAACGAGAAAATTTCCTCAGGAGAGTCACTGAAAGTGGAACGTTACCGTATATGCAGTTTTAGAGAATCAAAATTGAAAAATTAACGCATTAACGCTGCGTTAAGGGAGAGCCTTCAATGTTCGAACATGATCTTCTTCAACCAGACTAACTGTCCCTGAAAATTACAATATTTATGTACAAATAATAACAATTTTCGTGCAACTAAAATAGAAAAGTTAATATTCTCTCATTAAGCAAAATACAATGAAAACGCAATCAAATTTCAATTAGATTTAAGAGAATAACAAGACGAAATTAAACGATGAGCACATTTGAATTTAATGAAAGTCTTTATCTTTACGAATATCTTCAAAATTCCACGTTTTTCTTGTTGTTGTTATTGTTGTTATTGGAAAATATATAAAAGGCGATAACAATATTGGCAGAACGTGTTGTGTCAGATTAGACTTCAATAAAAAAAGGATAATTTATTGAAACAGGCTTTATTTATGATTTTACCACCAGACGATTTTGCACGGCTTACACTATTTCAATAGTCTCCTCAAATATTGAAATGGAATTGAGCAAAAAAAAAACCTAAAGGTTTTTTTTGTGTTGATTTGAGAATAATATAAGAAAACGTTAAATCGGCCGCCTCTATTCGTTCTTGTGTCCTTTACATTGTCAAAGGATAATCAAAAATCAATACACTCGCTCAGGTAACAGGAATGAAACAACAACTTTCTCGGACCTTTTTACAATTACAACAATTTCTCTGTAAATCATTCGGTGACTTTATTGGAAACTTAGTGTTGATGTATGGTGACTTACAAATTAAGCCTCGCCCTACACGCACAAAAAAAAATGTCATTAGAACTCCCAATAGAAATCCGTCAATGTTGTCGATTTTGTCTATTATTAAAGCAACAATACCAACAATGACGAGTAAGGTAAATTGTTGTTTTTTAGTGTTGTTGTTAGACTATCAAATTGTTTGCATTATAAACTTTTGTTTACAAAATAAAATAAAATTCAACCCTTTCAGCATCAGTATTTATCGAGGCGAAATTTAATCAAGAGGATTGCTCCTTCCACATTTTTTTCAAATTTCAACAATACTAGCGGTATTTTTGCCAGTTTATAAACAGAAATAGGCAATATATCATCAAAATGGACAGTTTCCAATTTGCGTTAATGACAGTATTATGGAAAATAATCGTAACTGGAATTATTTTAAAATCACTGGAAAGCTTTATTGTCATTTGCAACATTAATAATAACAGAATAATGATTTGCCAGTTGGCTATGTGGTCGATTTCATATGTTTATCATTGTGTGTAACTGTAATTACCATCATTTAAAAGCTCTATTTCCGGTTGAATGATACCAGAACAATAAAATCACAAAGTGTCAACATATTCATGAATGTCGATTGAAACTTCGTCTCTATGATTTATTATTAAAACAACTATTGTTTGGATTTTCTAAGAAATAATCAACAAACCGCAATGAGAACTATTCGAAAACGTTTCTCGAGTGTTACGAATCTTGCAAATTATTTCAATGAATCGAAAATTACTGAGCATAATTGCACGGTAATTGTTTGTAAATAGAAATATTTTGATCATTGTTTGTGGAGTTTATCGAGACCAACAGAAATTATTTGAATAGCGCGTAAAGCTGATGCTTTTTCCCGGCGCATCCACCAAAAATTAGCGCACCTTGATAATTTCACGTGGAAATTAATTTCTTTTTTATTTATTTACAACATAAATTTGGTGATTATACAGCAGTTTTATCGTATTTAATATCGTTATACACCTGCTGAATTTATAATAAATGTACTGTAAGTGGATTTGTTGACTACAGCTATTATAGCCAAATTATTTCTAAATGAATGAATATTAATGTGTCGTTGATAAAATACGAATAATTATGAGTGTATACGCGGTATTTTTGTTGGAAAATTCCAAATAAATTCGCAGCAATCTCTAGATTAATCCAAAATTTTCGATTGTTGTTTTATGAGATTTTAGGAACGATTAGGAATGTCTGTACGAATTAATATCGAATAATCCTGACAATCTACTCGGTTTCTGAATTCAGAACTTCATGTGTAACTTGTAGGGCCGCCTCTGGCACTGTGTGTATTTGAAGAGGCGTCCGGGACGATGTGCAAGGGACGCAAATTCGGTCGATAACAGATCACGTGGACGCGCCCGGGCGACCATCTCGCCCCCTCCAAAACAACACAGTTCAGC
The DNA here is from genome assembly GCA_028455855.1 of Meloe dianella. Taxonomy (NCBI): domain Eukaryota; kingdom Metazoa; phylum Arthropoda; class Insecta; order Coleoptera; family Meloidae; genus Meloe; species Meloe dianella. The sequence goes on from JAPTHL010000039.1 coordinate 6,999,063, forward strand.
AACTACTACAACCACCACCACCTATCAACTGTCGATCCATATAGGTACACTATCCCATATCATAAGCCAGACGCACCTGTAGCATCCCTATCTCATCATATCATACACTGCCAGACACATCGAAATGCAACAGTGTTGCATTATTGTCCGTTGTAATCATTCAAAACATCAACTTTATCTCGACAATCCCAATGAGGATTCAAATTATTTGGCATTTATTTCAATTAAGAACAGAGAAATACAATCGGGAAGTATGAAGTTGCGTAATAACTGGATAAATAGTGTAATTAATATGCTCTCTACAGTTACAATATCAACAGTATGCCGGTCATTAATCTCAATTTCAATAAACCGTATTAGTCGAATCGATATTTATTTGTTTTTTGCTTTTTAATTCTAAAATAACCATTCAATAGCAAACAGATTGAAAAGGGAAATTATGTGAATTATGGGGATGTTTTCTAATGACAAATACAAATAGAAAACATTGTGGGATAATCGATCAATATTTAAACTAATCAAATCGTGATAAAGTTTGAAATTTTTAAGTAAATTCGAAACAAGTACCTACCTAACTACTGAATAACTCGAGTTTTGGGCTGATCAGGTACCATTAGTGCGTCTGATGAGTGTCAGATTTATATTTGGATTTTGGAAATTAGATAACGATAGGGTGTGTTTAGGGTATAATCTAATAATAAGTGAGTTCTGTTGATCGAATTGATGTTTAATAGAGGCTTACTAATAATATTGAAATCACGAATAGCAACATAGTTTTCCTTTGAGTAGCCTTAAATTGTGCAACTACACTTGTCCCATCTCCTATCCAATGTATCCGGTTTAAGGGCCAAGTATGAATTAAAAATTCACTATCCTCGAATTGGCTCTTTTGTTTCAGCAAACTGTCTATTCATTTAACACATTACAGTCATTAAGAAGACTACATCGAAACATCTTAAATGACTGAAGAAGTTCCTGTAACGTAACAAAAGAGACAATTTATCCTACTTACTGTTAGTATAAAGAAATTTAATAAAAGCATTCTACATCTAAGATATTAGAGTCATTAAATGTCCTTTTATATAATTAACGATTAAATTCACATTTTATGTATTTTATAACATCCAAAACTTCCGGTACAGATTCAACGCCGAAAATATTCTAATCAAAAATGTCTTCAATGATGAATGTTTAATTGGTTGTTTGCATTGAAACATATCTAGTTGTATGAATATTCATTCTTAATGGTATCGAGCTATTACAATTGTGGAAATAGATCCGTTTGCATAACGGGAATCAAATGTAAAATTAGCAACAGAATATCGTTACGACTGATAATGCTAAAACGATCGAAGAGAGTGTTTCTAAATCGACCAATATTGCAAATTAAATCGACTACACCAAGTTGTTTGGCGAATAAGTGTTCTAATGGCTAGATTATCCATTTCAAAAAACGACGAATTCGAGAAAACACCAGGTGAGTCTTAACGTACATCCGAAAATGCAATAGAAGAGTGGCCAATTAACACCAGCTGGTCTGAAATGATTCGATGTTGAAACAAGTTTGTTTGTTGAAATGACTAAGAATGAAAAGATAGAATTACAGTAAAACTTCCTTGCTTTAAAAACTTTACAAAGTCAATTAACAGTGACAGCGGACATATTTACAAAATTTATTACAGAATGAGATGAAAGACTGTTGAAAATCTGCCAATAACAATGTTCGATATTTAATTGATCATTAGTAATTTTAACATCAATCAAATTATGATGCTGGTCTTCCATTCCATAACAGTCTTCGTTAGTTTTGAGCTAATGAAATTGTTACAAAGTGCTGATCTTGGTTGTACGTGTCATCATGATGATATCTAAAAGTTGGAAACAAGTTTCGCCTGAAACTTTTTCTTAATCTCCATCTGCTTTATGCTTCTTTTTGTGGTTGGTCTTTATGTCGTCTAGGAGAGAAAAGATGATGGTTACTGCTCATTTCACCAAACCCTGGCACTTATGCCGTTCCAAATGGATGGCTCCTGCTCATTTCACCAAATCCAGACGCTTTTTCTACAATGAGGGACCTGCAAAAGGGCGTGGGAGATCCTAACAGGGTGTTTCTTTGCTAACTGGTCCATGTAATTTATTGCATGGAGTAATTAACAAATTAAATAGATTAAAGGACCAATAATGTTCCTTAAAATTATACTAGATGGCGTTAAAGCCACGATTGTGCACAGTGCTATCTATGAATAAATTGTGTAAGCATAACAATAGGTGGGAAATTTAAAAATTAAAAGATTATTGTTTAGATAGGAAATACAACACAGTTGGGCTCGGGTGCAAAGGCGCCAAACATTTCAATTCTAACAGATGGTGAATTTTCATATCAATAAAAACAAACCAAAGAGTCTCAACCCTCAAAAAATAAAGATCTGACAACTAGATATTTGGAAAATTTGGCAATACTGTAAGTTAGTTAAGTAGAAATCTATAATTTATATGTCAACCTAAAATATTACACTCGAATGCCACAAAAGTGTCGAGAGGCGAATTGTACGTTGAATTTCAACTTAAAATACAAAAATGATTGATTTGCAATGATTGTTCAATAGAAATTGTTGATTTAAAACTATTAGGAAAAGTGTATATTTGTAATTATTGTATAATTTATATCGGTCTAGTAACAAATAAACGTTAATTAATTGAAATGTCATTAGAACAAACTGCTTGTGAAGGTATAGTTATTAAAATATAAAAAGTATATCTGTAACCTATAGATTAGATATCATTTCAGATTTAAAAGCGTTCGAACGACGTCTCACTGAAGTTATAGCATGTTTACATCCATCAACGATACGATGGCGAAGTAACAATTCTTAACAAATAAATACATCTATTTTTTTGTGTACTCAAAAACTATTTAATATTTCAGTTGTATTAGTTGTTGTATCAGTATGCATTGCAACAGGAGCTGGTCAATGGTTGATGGATCCGGAAACCCGTATAGTACCATTATATGAATCATTAGCCAATCATCCATTCTTCATCGTATCAACGATTATGTTCCGTATGTTCGATTATCTATGTGTTATTAATTCTATAACGGAATTATGTTCGTTTCCAGTTACAATTCTATGTCTTGGTGTACATAAGAAAGTGATAGCCGCATCTATAATAACATCACGAACTAGAGAAGTTTTGAATGATTTTAATATGTCTTGTGATGATTCTGGTAAATTAATATTACGACCGAGACCGACGACCATTACGTGACAATTATATTGTTTCCTTACAAATAATTAGACGGAATTTTTACTGTGGTTCGACCTGTCAGCCTATTTATCAATTTAAACTTAAATAAATTTTATATTAACACGTTTTTATTATTTATAAACGCTTATGGTTCATTGACGAGGATAAAGATTGGTAGATAGTTGTCGTTTATTTGAGAACAATTTTTGACCTTATCGAAAAGATAGACGTGAGAGAAGGGAAAAATTAACATTATCTATTATTCAAATTGATTTAATTCGACTGTTGTTTATGCCTTAAATGGCGACAATTGATGGCATTGAATCCTCTACCAAATGATTGTATAGACGTGATGTGTAATCTAATAATAACAATGACGTGAAATCATTGAAATCCAAATGTATCTCAATAAATTTTGGACAAACAACTTGACGACACAGAAGGAAAAACATTATTATATAATAAATATAATTGTTTATAGACGAAATCTCTAAATATATCCATGATTCAATGTCCATAACAAATGTGTGACTATTTAAAATTGCCGCCGATCTTTGGGGCAATTCAACTTATATTTTTTTTTAAATAATCGAAATATCAATAGATGTGCCGCCAACTTAACGATTTAAAATGGTGGGATTCGCGCGATCCGAAGTCTCCCGATTGTTGTTGGAATATTAAATTCAAAAAAAATGGATCAATTACAATTGTGACAAACGATTTGGAAAGACAATGCAGCGAACAGCACGCTGTTAGACAATTATATAAACAATATTTATGGCATAATTAGCAGATATGAAGTGATTTTGATAGGTTTTTCAAAATTGGCGCCGTACGAAATCTACCGATCTTTGACAGTTCTAAAATCTGCTAACTAGTTTTATAGGATTCCTCACAACAAACTAGTCAATAATTGCCAGTAGTGCCGGTTATAATCAATTGAATAGAATGTTTTCAACCTTATTCGTTGTTATTTAAATATTTTTACGATTTCATTATGTGTTAAGTGTGTGAAATGTGTTTTGCTTGATCGTATCCGTCAATGTTGTGATTCGTTTAAATCATGTAATTTTAAAAGATCTTATTAAAACAAAACCCACAAATAGACAGTAGTGATAGCAGATAGATGGATTCAGGTCTTGGAAGTGATGAAGACCGCCGTAGTGGTCGTACAAAAGAACAGAAACAACTTCGCAATCAACAGTTACTTAGTAGTGGTTGTTTTATTGATGCTGCCAGTTTATCAGATGATGCTGAAATTGTTGTTGATCAACAACGTCGTAATGATGAACGTCGTCAAGGTGCGCTCATATTCCAATCATCAATACCACAATTTTCAATGTTACAAATGAATATTAACAACAATAGTCCACCATTGAATGAATCAAATTCATTACCGATATATCCAGAAACTAATACTCCATTCAATTCAATTGTACAATTCGATGTTAGCCATGATGATGGACAACAAGAACAAGAAGAGAATGTCGACGAATTGGAAGACACAACAACAAGATCACCATTAGGTTTCTATGTTGATTTGAAACAAGTACCAGATCCACCAACAAAAACACCACCATCATCTACAGCATCATCAAAAAAGAACATATTCTCGATGGTAATTGATTTTGAAGGACCAAAAAAAGATAAACCAATCAAATTAAGTTCATCAACATCATTGATAACATATAAAAAAAATAAACAAACAAAACAATTAACATTAACAACAAACAAATGTAATGGTAATGGTAGTTTATCATCAAGTGTTAGTTCAATCAATTCTATAGCTGGACCTAGTCGACAATTTGATGATGATGATGATGATAATGATGAAAATTTGATTAAATGTAACAATAATCATAAGAATAATGGTAACATGTCGATGACATCCTCTTCATCATCATCATCATCATCAAGTTCAAATGAAAACATTCCATTAGAAAAGAATGAAGACATTCAACAACCACCGATGATTGTTGTGAATAATGATAATGATAAAAATGGTCATTTAGGACAATGTTCAAATACAAATGATAAACATGGAATTGTCAACAATCATCATGATGCAAGCAAAGAAAACAATATTCAGGTCAGTAATTAATTTAATTTTTTTTAACAGATTCTTATTTTGAATTACAAAGGAATGTTGACAATAAAAAAACAACACAATGGTTATTGTAGTACAAATTTAGCTTATAAATAATATCTATTTGAATGTTAATTATGTGAATTGAAAGTCTAGGCAATACTCCCACAAATATTCAAGCAAACATAATGTAATTGGCGTTATTCATAATTCATAATCTTACAAAGAAATCATATTACATTGGTGTTGTTGTTTTTTTTTATTCAGAAAAGCACACCCATGTATGAGTAAAATGGATTGATCGTTTTGAGGGTAATTGCAATTTCTTTGGTTTTGTTTTGTTTTCTTTTTTTTAAATTAATTTCCATAAGAGAAAATTTGTCTATGTGGAAAATTTCTTCACGTGTTTTTTTTCTTGGTGAATACTTGACAATAAATTTGAGTTTGTTGATTGTGGCCTTATATTTTTCCTAGAAAAAAAGTCACTATAGAGAAAGTTCAATAGAGAGTAGAACGGGATAAGCAAATCGTCAATTTTTTGTCTGTTTTGTTAATTTTATTGATTTGGTAGTAGTGAAATTGCTATAAATCTTAGTTTAGAACATTAAAATTTTCACGTTATTAAATTTTAATTATTTAAGTTGCATGTTGTTCTTATCTAAACGGCCACTGTACATAGGGCACGGCGTGAAAGAGGCCATCAGCCCTAGGCAATTCTACCAGAGATATTTAATAAAACTTTCGTATGATTATAGTCTCTTAAAACTGTTAGTATTATATTAATTTTCGATTTGGCGTCCCAGTGTCTAGTCTAGATGCTCCTAAATGATCGCCAGAAGAGAGAGAGAGATAGAGAGAAAGCATAAGAACTCTATGAAATGATTTTGTTAATTTCTCTCTAATTCTAGTTTATCAAAAATCAATTAGATTAGAAATGCGAGAAATCTTCTTTTATGACAAATCTTTTGTAATATTGTTTGCAAAATTATAATACAGTAGGACGTTGATTAACTGAACTACTGACGTGCATGTGCTGCAACTACTCCATTCTTCAACACTTGCAATCATTAATTCTCGATTTAAATTAGTTCGGTTAATCGATGCTTCTTTGCTGTAGTTAAAAATCATTCTGTTACAAAATAATGACATTTCACATGGTGATTCTAATAATGTAGACATATAGGGCTTAAATTCGCAATTATTTTAACTAATTTCAATAGTGCAACGTTAACGGCAATGCTTAATTTCTTAAATTATTGTGATAATAAAAAAGTGTAATCGATTTTATTGGAATCATTTCCTAGAACGAAGTTTACTATCTGAATAGAAATATTTTGCAAGAGAATTACGAAATTTGAAATAAAACAAAACAAGCTTGACAAATTTAACAACAAAAATGATTATTTTTTTTAACGAAGGGATTACATTGTTGTATTTGCATATATTTGGCGATTATTAGGCTCACCATCACGAGTCGGATTGTGGCCCTAATTTAAAAAAAAAAACACTGAAAAATTACGCATCTGTTAGATAGGTAGACAAAATAGATCGATAATCATCTAGCATCTTTATCACACATATTGTAGATAATTATTGTCTTATAAAATGCATGTGTTTTTCCAATAAGTAAGACGAATATTCTGAAACATTGAATAGAACCAAATCAAAAACAAAAAATTGCGCATTAATCCTAATATTATAAAAATAGGCCAAGGGTGTAGCATGAGAGTTTAACCCCAATACATTTTAATATTAAAAAATAAACAACAACAACGATCTAAATATAATTCATATAACTGTATAATGTATTCGTGAAATAATTTATTATGACGATGTCTTTTGATAATATAATTTTTTTTGGTTCTAACTGTAAAGTCATACGATCAAGCCAGTTTTTCACTAATTGAATATATGAATTGAAAATTCTCGTATAAAACAACGTCTTTTTCCTTTATGCTGACAAAGTCTAATAACCTTTCTATTGAACTTGAAATTGGTTAAAATATATTAGAAGCAACATTATTAATACATGTTCATGATTAAATCTTGTTTGCAAAAAAAATAAAACATTATCCCCGAGGATATAATGATTACAAATGATGATGACTTAAGCATATAATTCAATGGTTATTCTTAAAGGTTTTCTTAATAAATTGATATTGTCAATTGGAGATTTCTTTAAAAGAAACTGTTTAGACTTTCACGTCAATTAACATGTCTTTCTATCTCTCTCTCTCTCTTTCGATATATTATTTATTGAAAGTTGTTAATTTCATATTCGTATTCATTAAAGAGAAATTCATTTAGTAGTTGATTGATTAATTGATTGACATATCCTCGTATGTTTTTATTAACAAATACTTTTCTGCTATATTAATATTCAAATACTAAAATAGAAATGAATAAATAAACATGAATTTGTTGATGTATAATTGTATTATTACTAGAATAGTTGAATAGAATGGTGTTCGTTTTGGAATACCAGACGAATTGATTATGATGTGGAAAAAAAATTCTATATCTCACGAACGTAATATATTGTTGCCTTTTATAGTTGTAATAAACAATACAGAAATAATAACAATAATCGACAATTATAATAGAATACATAGTTGGATTACATTTATGGTTATTGTTTTAATTTATTTTATATGATAAATAATAAATGTGAATACATAATTTAAAAATAAAACGTGATGATGCGCTCCACGAAATAGGAAATACTTTCCATTCTTTTTATTTATTTATTTATTTCTCTAAAATTACAGTCTTCGTTGTTTTTATTTTGTGGCGTTACAACTTTTTTGAGGTCCAATTTAAATAATTGGGCAGGTAGGGTGTTTTATTTTTTTAATATTCGATAATTTTGCAGTATTTCATGTTATTTTTAATACTGTATCCGGACTAACTGTAAGGTCATTTCCACCGGTTAATTATCTAGTTGTCGTGTTACACGTGAAACCGTAAATTTCCCTTGTTTGTGAATGAAACAAAAAATTATCTCAACAATTTAAAGGACATCAGAAGAGGGACCTTGTATTTGGGGGGGGGCTCTTCTTCATCTTCTTATTCTTTATTAAGCAATTGCTAAATCACCTTCGTTTATGTAAATTTTGTCAATATTTAAAATAAACTTGGCATCTGTTAAATATCGCATCCATTTAGTGAATTGTTTGTTTTATTTTAATCAAGAAAAAAAAGGCCGAGGTTAAGATTTTTTTTGTTGTTGTTGCATTTATGAAAAATATTTGAAAAGTTTGCAATACAAATATTACAACAAGGTTATATAAAAGCATGTTAGATTCTTCTTTATTGGTAAATTTCAGGAAATTCTGGTTTACATGTCTTGCTTGTTGTTTTTTCCTCTCGTTTTGTTTATAATTTCTAAAACACTTAAAAATATTGTTTTTCTAATGCAGTTATTTATAATTTATCACCTTATCGTTGTGTGTGTGTGTTATCAGTTGAATTTGATAAATGTTTTAACCGTGGATTTTTCCAAAAAATTACTATTTAATTACACGTAGCCACTATGAAATTATAGAGAATCTCAATATGTTGATGAACAAACATACTAAATGTATTTCGATCTATTTGTCTATCTCATTCTTGATTAAGGACATCGGCGTGGTTGATATTAAAATTTCCAAAGTTTTTTTTTTTCGAAAATAACGAGACCGAAAAGGATCGTGGAAATTGATTTTCCGGTAGCTAAAATTACGTTATTGAAAAATTACGTCATTTAGTTGGTATTTTAAAAGTAAATTGTTGGATGCAAAACAGCAATCGTACACGTTTAATTATAATTAAAAAAATACAATAAATTTAATAATAATAATAATATTAATAAATAATTTTTTAATTGTTTGTTTTTCTTGGAATTGTTTAATTTGTTTTTTTCTTCTTCTGTTCCTTGCTTTATTGATAAAACTAAAGTCCAAATTTGTTTTGATATTGTCGTCTAAATACAAATATATTGAAACTTGTGTATTTTCTAAAATACAAATCGACTTTCTCATTGAATCATTAACTTTAATGAGATAATAAAATGATTGTAGTATTGGCCTATTAATTTTAATTTACTAGTGTTCCATTTTCAAATACAATTTTATATTATTTAACTAGTAGGAATTTTCCAATTAATTTCATTATTCATATCAATCTCTATGTCCAATTAAATTAAAAAAAATATATATTGGCACCTGTTCAAGATAACAAGCAATTTTCATTTTTATTTGAAACAAAAAATAATAGAATAAACACTCAAAATTTCAATAGAAACACCATGTGAGTGATGATAAAAATAAAAGATTTTCGGAAACGGAAATCTTTTCATATGTAAATCTATTCAATTCCATTTATTTGTACGTATACAAAATGACAATGTCATCACCACTATTTTCCGTTTCCTTTGATGATAATCATGTGTTTTTTTTTAAACGAACATAACATGTGTAATTGAATTTAATAATAACTAATTTTAATTCTATTTATATTTATCCTTCTGATTTTTATGATTGAATCGCATTTATCCCACGTAAATAAGTATGGCTCCAAAATGAGTTTAATTTAACAGTTAATCGATTCTATCAGAATTACAGTAGTTTCTAGCTGTATAATTTCTAATAATTTATTGTTGTTGTAATTTTCAGGAACGTCCCCAATTTGTAAAACTATCGGATTTAGAATGCCAAAAGCCACGTATCGATTTAAATTTTACACCACGTATGAGTAAATCAATTCCAGAAAGTTCATGGGTAGAAAGTCCTTTATTAATGTCACGTTCAGCTGGTTATCGTAGCGCACCACATCCATTAGAACCAGAATCTGAGGATTTATCAAATACAGGAAGTCTAACTGATATAACAACAACAACAACAACAACAACTAGTGTTAATCAACCAAGACGTTGTGTACAACGTTTAGGTACAGATTTATTACGAATGTTTTTAGAAGAAATTGGTCCTGATGTATGTGTTGAAGTTGAAGGGCATAAATTGAAAGCGCATAAATGTATATTAGCATCAAGATGTCAATATTTTGCCGCAATACTTAGTGGTAATTGGTTGGAAGCATCAGGGAATGTCATCTCATTGCAAGTTTGTAATAACAAAAAAATGATTCTTATACAATTTTACAAATTATTTCCTTTAGGGTTTCTCTTATGAATCAGTCTATTTCGCTTTATGTCACATCTATAGTGGTGCAGCTCACGTGCCTGATTCGATCAGTCTTGTTGAATTAGCATCATTGGCTGACATGTTGGGTCTGGAAGGTCTCAAAGAAGTTGTTGAGCACGCTTTAAAACAACGCCATTGTCACAATTTCCATAAACCATGTGCTGGTTGTTGTACGGGTGTTTTAGAAGTGCTACCATTATCAGCTGCTTACGGTCTTGATGAGCTCTATCAAAGATGCTTACAATGGATAACACAACATTTCGTTAGAGTATGGCCTAGTCGTGTATTTGCATCATTACCAAGAGAATTACGTGAAAAATGTTATCAACAACATGTTGTACATATGACATCTGATAAAGTTTTAGATACAATTGTAGCATGTGATAAAATTTTGACAACATTACCAGCATTACGTTGGGCTGAATCTATCACACAATTAGTATTACAATTAACAGATGCTTGTCATCTGTATCATCGACAACATTTTGCTGCTGTTCTATCATCACCATCATTTTTAGCATTAAATATCGGTTTAGGATGGAGTGTAGCACAAGTTGAAGATCAAATGTTATCAGCTGCTAGTAATTTAAGTGTTGAACAAGCATGCAGAAGTTATGCGAAATGTTGTAAAATGATCGAACAAACATGGAGTAGGCCATTTAATGATTTGATGTATAAAATTAAAATGCAATTAGAACAATGTTTGGTTTCGCAATCAGACCGTCTTATTAGAAGCAATGCCTGGTTGAGATTAGATTCAGCTTTAAGGTAATAATAAACTATATACATGTTTGTTTTATTTTATTTTAATAAATTGCAATTTTTAGATGTCGTATTAAAGATTTGACCCCAATTACTATTGAACCAGTTAGTCGTTTACCTCGTGCTACTCCTAAACGTATCAAGAAACCATCACCAACAACATTAAAAACTCAACAAAATACGACAATAAGTTCATCTGATTCATCACGTAATTCAAGTCCTGGAATGAATCAAACTAGTCGTTTACATAATTCTAATGGTAGTCCATCATTACGACGTAGTTTATTATTGGCAGCTAGAGCACCACAAGTACCACCTAGCCCGTCCACAAATCGGCGCAGTACTTTAACACAACCAACACAAAGTAGTGCTGCCAAATCGGCTCCATCCAAACATGTTAGAACTACAGCAACAACTACTACAACACAAAGAAATCCTCCCACCACTAAATCAACAAATACAATCAAATCAACTGTTAAACCAACAACCATCAAGAAAACGTCTACGATGCCAACAAGTTCAACAAGGACCACAACTACAAATACTGCTAATAATACAAATTTAATAGTAAAAAGGCCAAATACAACGGCACTCTCTAATAGGAAACCAATAAGTCGTTCAAATTCCCCATTGAAAATTGATAGTAGAGGTAGTTCACCAAGGAAATTCGATAGTAGAATAACATCACCAATTAAAAATGATTTAAAAAGGACACCGTCACCAAAAAAATCGATTAGATCACCAAGAACAACACGAAATATTGATGATACAAAGAAAGAACAACCACAAGAAGCTGAACCAATTGCTGTAATGCAACGATCAACTACGTTTTTAAAAGATGAACCAACTGTATTGGGGAAAGTGATATGAGAAAATTGGAAATTTTGATTTATGGTGGTCCCCCTCCTACTAGTCGTCGTCGTCCACATTCCTAGTCAGGCATTTATTTCATATATAGATGTTGATCTCGTTAATGTATTATTTTTTAAATATATACAAAATGAAATGTGATAAAACTTCACATGAATCACGTTAAGCACATCAGCTTAATTAATGCTAAAAACAATCCTAATTAATATAAACAATAAATAGAAATTTATAAATATATATATATTTAAATAACATATATTTATGATGAAATGGAGAGAGTTGTTGAAATTTGGAGTACAAATCTTTATTTGGAAGGATGTGCGTTTGTTGATTGTCAAATTCAAGAGAGCATAATATGTTGAATGTCGTACATTCAAAATAGAACGTTTTTCGTTTTTGTGTTTTTTTTTGCAGTTATCATTGTCTCTTAGAAAGACTGAAATTTGCTTAATTGTCATTTAAAATTATTGTGATTTTATGTTTACTGGTGCAAGTTAGCGACTTGTACAATATTATTGATATTTGATAATGATTTTCGATTATGGCGCCATATAAGTTATTCTATGGAATTTTATTTGTTTGTTGTCCCTTTGTTGCTTTTTTTTCAATATATGTGTAATTTTTACATTCATGTGAAGTGTTTAATGTATTTATTGGAAAATCTAAAATTGTTGGTTTTATTTGTAAAAAGCAGATATTATAGAGAATCAAACTATTAATTTATAAACAATATTCTCTATTATTAATTATTATTACATTGAAAAAATTATAATTGTTTCAATAATAATTTGATGTAAAAAATCAAATATAGATTTTTAAAATAGAATTTTGTTTTTGGTGAATTCACACACACACACAAAAAAAAATAGCAATAAAATGTAAAATATATTTTGAAAATGGTCCCCAAAAAGATAACACTCCACAGACCTAATACAAAAAAAAAGGACAGTAATAACATAAACATTCAGTTATATTTAATATATAAACAATTGTAGCATTGTTCAAAAATCACTTCACTAGAACAAATTAATTTACTAAAACTAATAATTAAAAAAAACAAACAAAACCAGTTTATAAAATAAAAGCAATTGATAAAAATTTGGATTTAGCTCAACAAAACAAAAAAAAAACGCGCACGCACACACACACACACACACAAATCAAAACAAATAATGACTAAAAGTTTAAAAATGAAAATAACCGAATGAATTAAATGAATTTTACCCGTTAACTGTACATACAAGTGCTTCGAGAAAATTGCACTAAATTTACAATATAACAAACAATGTCACACGTTTAATTTGCCACTAAACAATGATTGAATAAAATTACAAAAAAAAAACATCGAGGCAAGAAAAGTTCTGAGGCTCTGTTCCTTTTTACTTATTTCAAACTAACGCTTACATTGCTCAATATCAAATAACAATTATTGTAATCTTTATTTTTTTAATATTAAGCTATTATTGTTTGGGAGGATAAAACGTAAATTATGAGCAATATATTATAAATATCCAGAAAAATAATGATGGAAGACATTGAGAAAACTACGATTGTTTTACATATTAATAATTTTTTTTTAACATTGTTCACGCAAAAATATATTATTAAAAATATTTGAACATTTTCCAAAAAACACACCGCGAGACTATAAGGCCATTGATTTTCATTGGATAAACATCGATTTGATTATTTGTTGTTAAATTGGCACAAAATAGAAATTGTTAATTATCATAATTAAAAACAGAAATTAGCACAAAAACATAAATCATTTTGGAATGCATCATTTCATCTGCTATCAATCCCCCTAACATCTACTCAATGACAATAATCGTAATAATAAACAAAAATTAAATCTATCTATAATTTACAGATACCCACACACATATAAAAGCCATTTTGATTGTTGTATTTATACGCCACACAGACAATTTAAATTTCATCGATTTCATTATACCAGAAAAGTATGAGTATGTTGTTTTCATTCTTTTATTCCTTAAAATCTATCTTAATGTTCTATTTTGCTATATTCAAGTCTTTCCTTTTTTCCAAAAAAAGGAGAAAAAGACCCATTTACTGAAATCTAATCTCGCAAACACAAAATACCAATCACATTACCTTATAGACACACATTAGCACATATCATGGAAGAAAATATAACATTTTTTTCTTTCTTTCAATAATTTTGATTTGATTCAATCCTAGTTGTCTCGACGGGCTTTTTTCTTACTTTTCTTCGGTAGTTTAGCTTCAGTCCACACATCTGAAATTGTTTAATTTTTTAAATCACGTAATAATACTACAAATATTAAAATATTAGTTTACCGCCTAATTCATCGAAAGCAATTCCACCTTCTTTATTACCAACAGGTGTATCAGGGACAGCTTCGTCTCGTTCTGTATTATCATCATTCTGATTATTATTATCGTGTGTTAAATCTACGATTTTTGGTTTTAGAGCAACAGATTCAATTGTTTTCTCGACATTATTGTCTTTTTTAGTTTTCTTCTCTTTTTTCTTTTCAATCACAACAACATTTTCGTTATCATCCACTGGTTTTTCCTCTTTAACTTCTTTCTCTTGTTCACGTAATTCTTTATTGACGACATCTTTAACTAATTTCTCAATTTCCACAGATTTATCTTCAATTGTAGCAGGTATAGAGATTGTATTGGTGGTAGTGGTTGTTACAGTATCTGTATTAGCACTGTTATCTGTAGAAATAGCAGGAGTAACAGCAGTTTTTTTCGTTTTTTTATCTTTTTTAATAGGACTTTGTTCGGGTTTCTTTTTCTTATCAGCTTTACTTAATACAGTCTCCCAATTACCATCATCGAAATCAACAGGTTTCTCATTAATTAATTTTTTAATAGTTTTCTTTGATAATTTTGCATCATCGATCATCTGTTGTTTATTATTGTTATGATTCTTTATTGCTTCATTTTTTTTATTCTTCTCAAATTGTTTATTATTGTTCTTTTGTTTTTGTACATCAACAAGATTTGTATCTTTGATTGGTGACCGTTTTGTGTCTTTTGTTGGTGATTTTTCATGTTTTGAATCACCAGTTGCTACATGCCCATTAGTTGTTGCTTTCTGTAAACGACAATAAAAGATAAAACATCAATTAAATTCAAACAGAAATTCGATATGGTTTCCTATAATTTATGTAACGTAATTTATTGAAAATATTTCAAAAATCGCATGCCAGGATATTTTATCATATTTTCTTTTGTGTGTTAAAATTACATTTATAGATACATAACTAAACGAAAATATGTTGCCGAGGGAATTTGTTTGTAGAGACAAAAAAAACAACAATAAAATAAACCATCACTAAAAGCCATGAAAACAATTTGTTTTAGACAAGATTTATCTTATATTACAATAGATCCGTGTTGAATCGTTCTAGATTTTCTAAAAGCACATAAAAACGATTGCCAAACAATTTGAAATCTATTACAGAATAAATTAAGAACAAATATATAGAAACACAAGACGATTTTAATTTGAAAATGTGAATCATAAGGTTATCATAATAAAACTGCAACAAAGTAAAAATAATGATGATAATTATGTTATAATGCAACATTTTTTTTGTTCTTAAATTATTCTTCGATACTTATATCATGAACTACCTATAAGTTGACCACGACAAATAAAACTATTTTTAGACTAGGTAATTATAAAGTCTAATTAAATATTGCAACAAATTCCAATTCCCCAGTTATTATTCAACTTCAAAGTCTATTCGTAATCAAATTATCTGATAAGAACTATAGGATACAAACAAAATTGAACGAATAAATCTTGTTCGTTCAAAATCTTGAAGTGGAATAATGACTTTTTTAATGAGAATTTCGATTCATTATAAGAACAAAATCAATTCGATTGCGAGGTCATTTTTTCGATGCATCCAAATAGAAAGTCAGCAAATTCGACCACAACAATTCGATCAATTAATAAATAGAAAAAAAAATGGGAACTAATTGGCTAACATTAATAATGGGCATTTTTCTCACGATAATTATGAACATGCAACGTGTGAATGTGATGCCAAACAAAATAAATTTAATTGTCTTCTAATTAAACGTTAAATTTCGTATTATTTGTTATTCAAATAACCAATAATAGAACGATTGATAATTGTTCAATTCCATTATATAGATACTTTCATTTATAAGATCTGACCGGAAGCATATGTTAAAATGTGTGCCCCAAATTCATTGTCAATAAATACAATACTGAAACAATTACATTATACCAAAAATGGTTTTTTTTTTGTTGTTGTTGTGAATATATGAATGAATCAAATTTTTACCTTTTCTTTGATTTTCTTCTTTTTCCCAGCTTGTTTCCGGTCATCATTTGTTAATTTATCAAATGGTGGTGGCTGTTGTGGCGATTTGAAACTGAATGTGTACACCAAAACAACGACAACAATGACAAATACAACTGGTATAACATATGAGGCTAATTGGTTGTACATGTAATCAGAGACAATTTCCATTATGTTGAATTTATAATTTAAAAATTAAAATAATTGTTGTTTAATTAAACAAATTTATAAACAAAAAGAGAAAACTGTGTGTGTACTCAAGCTGCCACGGTGCCAATTTTGCTAATATAAAATCTGTACACGCACACACATACACATCCACACACACACAAATATACGTATACGAGATTTTTGGTGACGCGGCCGTGACGTATTCACACACACACTGAACTGCATACATATGTGGAATGCTGACTATAAACCAAAGGCCTTGCCAAGAGAAACAGCTGATTGTCGCTCTTTTATCTCTGTTTAATCTCAATACCCCATTGTTGAGAATGAGAGCACCAATGAGAACAATGTTAAACAGCGAAACGTATAGCTTATGCTCGGATCTCTCCTTTCTTGCCGTCTTCGCGAGTTTTACATGATAGTCAGCATTCCAGATATGTAGTTCAGTGCATGTTGTGAACATTTTTTAGTGGATTTTCCATTACCAATCTAATGAGAACTCGATTTGATTCGTCGCCGAACAAAGGCGGACAATTTGAATTTGCTCCAGTTTCATCTAGAAATCAATAAAATCACCATATTTATTAAAGTTGTATTAGTTTTATCAATTGGAATGATGATTCAACAGTATTTAGATTAAAATTGTTAAAGTTTTTTTTTCGTAAATTTATTTTGAACTGAACGAAATAATATTAGCAACGTCTAAATATAGATTTCGGACCTTTCAATTTTTTGCAATTTGTTTGTTTGTTAAACTTGACTTGTACAAGTCATTTGAACAAGAAAATAGGAAAGATACAACTGAAAGTAGAAAAACGTTTATTTCATACATAAAACTGTGTTTATTTCTTTACGGGGGCAGTTTTGGCGAATACGACAACTAACGGTTTATCTTTAAGTATATAAGCATTGGTGTCTTTTAATGCTTTCTGTGCAATTTCCACATTATTCAACGTAACAAAAGCTTGTCCTTTCATTCGACCTTCTTGCATCAATCGTATATCAAATGTTGTATCTTCACCATCAATTTTATAACGATTATAAATATATTCTAAATCTTTTAATTCAACAATTTTAGCGATATTCTTAATATAGAGCCGTGCTGTCGGTACACCTGGATGATAATTCTTGAATACAGGTAATACATCCAAATCTTTTTCAGGTATACGATTTGCAATCAATTCATCTTCGGTAATGATAGTTTTTTCTATTTCAACATCCGGTAGATTATCATGACTTTCAATGATACCAATTTCTTGTTTATGTTCATCGGATTTCTGTTCTAATGTTGTTTGATCGACTTTTAATTCGATTTTCCGTTGAATTTGCACATCGTTCTTCTCAAAAACATCCTCAACTTTCTCCATTGGCTTACTACAACTACCAACAATATTCGGTTTTATGAATTTCGGCCGTTTTATTGTTTTCTTCTGTGGTAATGTTCGTTTTTGTGGCAGAATCGATTGGTTTTGTTGTTTTGTATCTTCATCACTCTCCAATTCCGATTCAGATGAACTGTCATCTTTTTGTTTTGTTGCTGTTGATGTGGACGGTGATGCTGCAGATTTTTGTTGTTGTTGTTGTTGTGCAACATTTTGTGGTAATGGTGGTTTACGAACAGGTTCCGGCACTGCAAATGGTGGTGGTAGATTCATTCGATTCATCAAATGCAAAACTTGTGTGTAAAATTTTGGCACAGTAGCCAAAGCATGACCGATATTGTTGATTGTTAAACGATTCGCTTTCGGATAAACATATTTCAGATGTGGCGGTGGTGGTTGCTGGAAATCAACACTATGATTAAATGCGTTCAATCGATTAATGAAAGCTTTAAAATGTTCTTTGTTTGTGCTACTTGTCTCTTCGATTTTTTTAATTTTCGGTAGACCAATCTCCTGATCCGCATACTCAACACAAATGCGACTTTTCAACACACAACTTTGATGGAGACGATATAAAACTTCTTTGGCCGCTTCTTTCGTATCAAATTTCGCATAAACTACAGATTTTTGTTTAGCTTTCGATGTGATCACTTTCACTTTGATTGCACCGAAATGCTTCAGAAACTCTTCTTTTTCCACATCTGCAAGTTCTTTTGGTAGATTTTTGATCTTTAATGTGTCTTCGCATGCCATTTTCACACAATTTTCGTTTGAAATAACACGACTACACAACTGTTAAATAGGCCACGAACATCACTCGATGAAGTGAGGTTATGATTTTCTAACCTACAAAATGTAATTGGAATATTTTTGTAAACAAACAACAACTTTTATAGAAAATTGCATAATGTTTTCTCATTCGCACTACTGAATTCACCATCAGGTTATATAAATCAATTTCATTAATTTTAAATCAAATTTTCTAAGGCAGTCACTGCGAATTTTTAATTATTCGTGATTTTTGTTTAGTGAACAATGGTCGGTTACGATGGGAAATCAACGAAATTAACCCAATTCGATTTTGCAATAGCTGGTGCTGGTTCTGGTTTTATCACACGTATGCTGTGCCAGCCGTTGGATGTGTTAAAAATACGTTTTCAATTGCAAGTTGAGCCGATCACAAAAAGTCGTTCATCCAAATATCAATCGTTATTACATGCAACCAAGATGATTGTCGAAGAAGAAGGCTTAAAAGCATTCTGGAAGGGCCATATTCCCGCTCAATTTCTTTCAATTTCTTATGGTATTGCTCAATTCTGGTCGTTTGAAGTATTAAGTCGAGAAGCTTCCAAACTACATCTATCACCTAAATTGTATCCATTAACTAATTTTTGTTGTGGTGCCATAGCTGGTATATGATTGTATTTGATTTGTGTGCGATTTATATTTAAATTCGATTTCCAGGTTGTACAGCAACATTAATCTCGTTTCCGTTCGATGTTGTTCGAACGCGTCTTGTAGCCCAAAGTGAATTATATAAAGTCTATTCGAATTTTATTAATGCGTTCATCTCGATACCGAAACACGAGGGATTCCTAGTGTTGTATCGTGGATTATGGCCAACATTTGTACAAATCGCTCCACATTCTGGTGTTGCTTTTATGTGTTATAAATTATTCGAAAATTTCTATCAATTTCTAACACAATCATACGATACAACGTTATCTAGTAGTTTATTTGCTGGTAGTTTAGCTGGTTTATGTGCAAAAACTGCTATTTATCCATTGGATTTAGCGAAGAAACGTTTGCAAATACAAGGTTTCGAACATGGCCGTACTGGTTTTGGGCAAACTTTCAAATGTAGAGGTCTTACTGATTGTCTGATACGCATTTATCAATTGGAAGGTTTTAGTGGTTATTTCAAAGGCTTAAGTCCTAGTCTGATTAAAGCTGTTGTTACATCTGCATTGCATTTTAGTAGTTACGAAATGATTTGTCAACTGTTAATTGAATGGAAAAATTAAGACTGTTATTTACCAAAACAAAAAAAAACAACAACAACATTACAACGAAACTCGATATATTTATTTTTTGCTGTGATTAAGTTTATTTTGTTGTTGTTATGAATTATTTGTAAAAAATCATCAACATATTTATAATTAGATAAATTATTTATTGTTCTCGAAACGTTCTATTTTTAGCCGATAATTGATACAGGATAACAAACAACAACACTTTACTAATGGCATGTTTGATTAGTTTTTGTAGGACCAGTAATCGCCTAAGGGTGTGATGGTTTTAGGGCGCCAAATCATGTGAAAATCCGTATAAACCAACCCTGTTCGAAATTGTTTTGTCACAGTACACAAGCGGCCCTAACGCCGACTCTGGGAAATCCAGACGAAAATAAAAATGTGGATAATTATCTTATTCGAAACACTATCCAATGTATTGGCGCATCCACCATTTTTTTTATTTGAACAGTATACAAATATGAATATTGTTTTTAGTAATAAATCCTAATTGTTTTAGTTAATATACAAATTTACAATAGAAATTAAATTACATGTGCCAAAATAGAAGTGTGACAAAGTTAAAGTTTTCCAACCCATACGCGTCTATCCAATAAGTTGCTCTCTTTGATTGGCAGAATCTCCAAGAAATGACATCAAACTGAAATTCATCCATACGAAATCGTGTATCCCATATTTCTCATCAATGTCTCTTTAATAGCCGGTTGTAATTCTTTCTGCATGTATGTGGTAAGTAACGATCTGATGCCTTTAAGGAAAATATCTTCCATTTCTCTAGACAAACTTTCATCATCCTCATCACCACTACCATTAACATCATCGATGTTATCCCGGAAGCCACGTCGGTGTTGTCTCAATTTCGGCTCGCAACCATAAGCATAAACACTAATGAAACCTGGTTCGAGGAAATGCGAATCGGTCTTGACGTTGAATTGTCCTCGTTCCTTTCGAATTGGTTCTGTATGAAAACTATCAACAAAAACAATACGTCGTTTGATTATATGCAAATCTAATCCAAACGATTGTGTAAAATTAATTGGCAATTGCTACAATCCATCAAATTATCTGTAAGTATTGTTTGGATGGAAATGTGAGTGGATTTTCCTCTGGCGAAATTTGTGAAATTTAAGAAATTATGAAATACTTTACCCAATTCCAGCTCGTCTTAATCGCAAGATCATATTGCACGATTCCTCTGATTTCAGATTGTTCGGTTCCCGTTGGATTTGTTGATCATTGAACAGATTGACACGTCCACTTATTGTCAGATCATTGAATAATAAACGTGTTTGTAAAGTGGAATTGCGCGGATTGAAACGGCATTGATCAACACGCACCCAACTATTTGTGGATGGTAAACGTACACGCATATCGGTCACATACATATCGTATGGTATAGATCTGAGTTGTTGATGTAATGAATAACCATTTAAATGTAATGTTTTCTGTTTCATAATTTGCCGGCGACGTATCTGATCCAAAGCATTTTCTAAACGTTCAGAACAACGATGATTATGGGATGGTGCACGTTCACCATCATACAGATCATTGGGGTAACTATTGCCATTATCACGGACATATGGGTATTCAGCTGTTGAGAATTTATCGTTTTGCCGATTCGGATGATCTGGAAATTATAATTCGTTTTCGGTCAATTGGCAATTTAAAGATATTTGCATAAAATAGAGACAACCAATTATTCAGTTCTAAATAGCTAGGAGTCCATGAAAGATGACATATTTTCTATGATTATTATAACAAACAATCAAATGAAAACAAATGGAAGAATTGTTGAATATTACTTTTGAGGAATAGTATTAGACCGTGAAAGTGGCGCCAATGGAAATTAATGGATGCACTGCATGTCTCCGATGATGTTGCCATTAGAATCTCTTTCCCTATCGAAATGCATCTCTTCAAATAAATCTAGTGATTGAAGTCACTATGGGACTATGGGCTTTCGATCAATACGACTAAGGAGTTGTGGATAAGCACTTGTTACAAAGTCGATTCGGTCGGTTCAACGAGTAGATTATAACGGTTGCTATCAATAAAAGCATCTTTGTTAGCGAACAGTTAGATAATTACTTGTACATCAATTATTGTTGGCTACAAGAGTAATTGTGTCTTGTTCAACTGTGATTAATGTAACAGATTAAATGTTTGTCGTTTAGTCCGTGTCTGTGAAACGTCAAGTCATCTCACTTAGATTTGGATTACGATATTTATTCAAGTCGTAGAAGATAAACAAACCACGAAAGTTAATGTCAACTCAATTCGTATGAGCAACTATTGAAAACCATTTAACAAATAATTCTCATGAATAGAGAACAATAAAATATTATCCAAAACGCTATTTCCTACTTAAACTAAAAGCTTCTATGTTTTCTAGATGTAAAAGGCTTGTATTGTTGTAATTGTGAAATCTACAAAAATTCTCAATGCATTAAACGCATCTAGTTCATTAGATTTCAACAATTTTTGGGAGTGAAACAAACAAACAACAGCTATAATAAAAAGTAAGTTTGAATCGAAATTGTGAGCACGGTTGGTTCCGTTAACATGTGCGATTACAACATTAAGATAACAATAAGAAAAAGTAGCGGATTTTCGTGTAGAACAACATTTGAATAGATCTCTATAGAAACAAATTGATTGCTCTAATTAAAACTTGTACAAACACTCAATTAAATTACCATCAAAATCGTCGTTTAATGTTGTCGAATCATCAGCTAGAATTGCTCCAATATGATCTGTAAAACTCAACGCCCAAAGGAACAGCATCCACATTTCTAAATACATTTTATATAAATAACGGAAAAAAACAACAACCAATACGTAGTCTAATTAATTTAACTAATTGATTTTTTGCGATTTTTATATTGTTTATCGTAATTAGACCGTTGTATTTTCACATCAACTCTCACTACAACAATCTTTTCTCTACTGCTTGTCGTTGTTGTTATTTGCACACGAATTTATTAACTGTGTTGATCCAAAGAAGGTCTTCTTAACACTGCCACTAGCCAAGACTTGAAAATAATAGTAATAATAATAAAGAATGATAGGGTTTAATACACACGAATTAAACCAGGTCGTTTTGCTATTGTTTAAACTTCGCTTGATTCTTTCTATGGTTGTTTTGTAGAAATCCGTTTCAATTTTAGTGAAATGCGGGAAGCGAACAAATGTATGTGTGTGTGTGGTAGATCCGATTCAAATAACTTTAATGATGATGACGAAGAAAGTTTGTTGTTCGCGAAATAGTTAAATTTCAGTTCAGTCAAGCGAATGGTGAACAATTCAACTGATAGATAAACAATTTCCCGAATTGTGAATTCGCCACAATTTTCGATAAAATTATTATCAACCGCAGTAGAGTAACTTCAAATTTAGTG
Source organism: Meloe dianella (assembly GCA_028455855.1). NCBI lineage: Eukaryota > Metazoa > Arthropoda > Insecta > Coleoptera > Meloidae > Meloe > Meloe dianella. Next base: position 7,022,528 of record JAPTHL010000039.1, read on the forward strand.
AGCGGAGGCATAAGATCGGAAAATGCCGGGGCTACTATTATTACCCCATTTGCCGCGGTTAATATTATACGAATATCGATTCTTATTATATTTTCATTTTGAAATATATTCATTCTAATATAGTGGGCATCATTATTAGGCTTGTTCCTACCAACAATTCCAGATTGTTTTGTTTACTAGACTACGTATGTTCAAGCAATGACTGGAATAGGAATTAATTATCATTCGAAGCATGTACTTGGGAATGTTATTTATTTATCGTTGCTTGGTAACATCTACAAAAATACTGCAATCGGGCACTTTCGAAGGCACTACACACGATGGAATGTCGGTTGTTTCCGTTCGATCGTAAAATAACGTTTTCATTTATACAAAGTCTTTTCATCTAAATATGAATGAGCCGAATGGCTCAATGGAAAAGGAATTGGATTTACGTCCAGAAGTCCGGGGTTCGAACCCCGGCACGGTATGAAAAAGGATCACTTTCCACACTCCCCTTTACAGGTCCCTCATCGTAGAAAAAGCGTTTGGATTTGGTGAAATGAGCAGTAACCAATCCACTCGAAACGACATAAGCGCCCAGTGTTTGATGAAATGAGCAAAATAACCACCCTAACCACCCTTTTTTTCCTAAACGACATAAACGTAAACTTGAACACAATAAGGAACATATTAACGAGGATTTTTATAGTTAACTAATGTTTGCGCCGGGCGCGATTTATTCCCAGTCCGACTCTGGCTATCAACCCTCAAATGTATTAAATTATTTATTAGAGTTTATTCATAAATTTCATTTCCATATGCAATACCTTTATACATTTATGTTGTCATGAATATTGATAGAACTATTAAACATGGCAAGTTTGGCACTGTGATAATGTGGGATTTTATAAAATATTAGCGTTATCAAAATGCAAAATGACTCCACTGAGAATAGATAGTGAGAACAACATCTCAGATATTAATATTTATAACGGAATTCGATAAAAGCACTCTGATTGTGAATAACGACGATAACGTGAATTGCTGATAATTAAAGCTGGCGCCTCCACCATTATTTTTTTTGCAAGTTTCTCTACAACCAAACACCATTTTAATTTTAAACAAAAACGCATCCAATTCCATTATGATTTCTGAAATCCACAAACTTCACAATCGAATATTGTAAACAGTTGGTCAACTATGGCGACAGCTGGTCGTTTGTTGAGCTTCCAAATGTATGTCTTCAATCGAAACTAAAGTAAATAAACAATAAATAAATAACGAAAAACAAGAACCACCACCTATTTTTTTCTCATGAAATAATTATAGAGACTTTCGATTAACGATACGAAAATTTCGAACGAGCAAACGGAAATACCCAAAAATATCATTTATGATATAACTATACAGCTTCAGGATTTATTAGAAAACATCCCCTTTTCACATGGATATCATATCGCTAGTTGTAAACGTTTCTAAACAAGAAACTTTCGTTGGTAGACAGTTTACAGTAAAACTTGGTGTCGTTTAGAAGTTTTTCCACTTGAACGTGACGGATTTATTGTAACACAACCGAGCCTTTGAAAAAGGCTTCATTTCAATTCCAAAACTAGTTTAAAATCTCTACAACACTCCCACGTTTAATTCTATAATCATCACCATTTTCAATGCAAGAAAGTTGTAGAATAATTAATTAGATAAACGTAATTTCAGAGAAATTATTCAAATTAGAAGCAATGCGAATACGACAATCGCCAGAAGAACTGTAGAATTCTACTATAAATAATTGACGAATTAATTGTCGTCACGTAACACAATCCTCTATTGTTTACGAAAAAAAAACAATAACAACAACAACGTTGTTTATAATTTATTCAATTATGGAATTTGATAAAATAACTGCCGCATAGTTTCTTCACTTTCTAGTTTGTTTAGAAAACAGCAGATGAGGGCTGATAATAGCTGAATGAATATTATGTAATTTTTGGGAAAATTGTTGTCGAAACAACATTCTAAATAAAATACTGTTGATATATATATACGGTAGCAATTTATAATTTAGTCGAAGAGAACATAGACGACACAGAATTCGGCCATATTGTATTATCATCGATATGGCATTATAGCTTGAGTCTGTTTAAAATAAAAACACAGAAGAACGAATAAACAAAATCAATATTTCTATAGTTTCTTGCTAGCATACGAAACAGTCATTTCTAGTCAAATAAATTCATCAAATACACACAGGCAAATTCGTAATAAAAACAACATTAACGTCGTTATAACAGGGGCGGAATAATAATAAAACAAGGCGTATACATAATCTATGACTTATTTTTTAATGAATCTATAGACTGATATGATTGAAGGGATGGTGGTTTTTATCGTTTAAGATTGTTTTGTTGATGTTGTTACAGAGGGTGAAAATCTGATAAGTACCAGATAGAGACACCCTGTTGTGGAAGCACATTTTATATCGTTAAAAGATTCATGAGGCGTTTCAAAATGATTCGATAAACAACAATAACGTTATATGGTGATTACCAAGCTTCCAATGGTTGTATATTTTATGTTGTATATCTTTTATGTTGAACTATGGGGAGGATTTATTGGGGAATTCTCTGATTATCGACTCTGTTATCAATATTTTGCTGGTTTTGCGACATTAATTCACCAATTCTCGCTGTAATAGCAGCAATCACACAATTCAGGTGGAGAATCACAGATCGATATCGAGACTAGGATTCTTTTGGAATAGAAAGCTCGCTTACAAGAATTGCAACAACTTCACATCTATGCAACTGCGTTCACAGTGCTGCTTAATAAGTTGTAAGTAAGTCTTCATATTGTTATTGTTGAGTTTAATTTATCAACATTTACAAATAGATTCAAGTAGAAAACAACAACAACCGAACACACATGTATACATGGGGGGATTCTGTTTATTTTGTACACCCACATCACCATAAATTTTCTTTTATTATGCATCCTATTTAGATCTAATAAAAAATGATTAAATATTTTTAAATTGAATCAAATGAATTTAATAAATAATAGCAATAATAAACGTTTTATTGATAATAAATTAACGTTAAGTTGTTTCAATCGGAATATCGTAAATCATGTTAAAAATAACTCATTTCATTTAATAACCATCCAATTCTCTTGTAGATACATTAATCAGTTTAATCGAATCGTTTTCCATTGAATAAACAGCACGTGAATGTATTTCTTTTCTTTGGCTACAAGAAATATTTGAATAACATGTTACAACTGTATTTTTTTCCTTCAGTAGAAGATCCCATCATATCAGATATCAATACATGAAACAACAACAACTGTAGTGTTGACCTGTTTGCAAGCTTGAAAAGTAAGAGGTGTCGTCATTATTCAGATTTTTGTTACGAATATTAAACACGGTCCACTGCAATATTTCTCATTGTTATAAAACAATCATTTGATGATAATCACAAAAATCACTGGCCTAATCCAAATTGTAGAATGAAATGCCGATTAATATCGTTGAAAACACAATGACCTACAATCGTAAAGAATGTTGAACGTATTTTAGTGCCCTGATATGCAGGTGTTATTGTTGTGGAAAATCCGTTCACTTGATACGATTAGCCCTTTATTTAAGGATTTTCTAATTCGACTTTCACTCCAAGAAGCGGTTTGTTCTCGAAATTCGACAATATCGTCGATAAATCCGTAATTTTCGTTTTATTTATGAAGCAATTCCAGTACGGAAACTTCTCGACAGTTTAGCTCTATTTCAGTATCTATCCGATCGCTATATAAGGGTGCTATATATTTCCATTAATGTCGTATAAATTATGTGAAATAATTTTTTTTTTGGTATGCGTTAAAACTTGTGCTTCAGCAAATGTAATTTGATTATTCAGTTTTATAATGTTGTTAATCAAATCATTTTATCTATTTTTGTCTAGAATCTATCCAATTTTGTCGTATCCCTTTTGTAGATTACTCGTCGTATCCTATTGTAATCTCATTGAGATCCATTATGGATAACATTAAAGGGCATTCACATTGATGTGGTCGTTGGGCGATGCAAAGCATTCTAATTGACTAATTCCAATTGAAGACGGCCCTTAAATCGACATCACTACTGAATTAATTGAAGTTTCAATTAGGGTTCAAAATGGAGTCGTTGTACTTACTTGGGGGGGTTTTTGATCTCTTCAATATACCAACTTTGTTGTTGTTGTGTGGGCTGGCAATGCCTCTGTTTGGTAACGCGAGGTCAGCTGCTGTCTCTTACAAAAACTTGAGTGTGTGGATGATAATAGTAGAAAAAAATTGCTGGCAATTCATGGATACAGTTTGAAACTTTAATCGGATCATAATTTCAAATCGATTGTATTCAATTAGACGACCAAATCATGGTTGATCACAGTTGCTGATTAGGTCCAATAAGACATGCACACTGCGAATGATCGATCCATAAACTTCGACCAGCTGCTATTCAAGATTATGATGTTTGCAAACGATAGCAATATTGCAATTTACTCAGGTGTACAATTCGCTGAAATAGAGAAAGAAACACACGAATTTCTCTAAAATATACAATAATTAAAATGAAGCAACAAAATGGATCATAATGAACAAACATCAACAGCCGGACTATATTAACAATAATTGCAATAAAACAAATGAGATAACATAAATAATGAACATATGTTCGAGTGTTGAAAATTTCGATTTTATTACACTTTCTCAATTTTTGTTGTTGAAATGGCACCAGTAACGTGGATTTGTCTGTATCGAATTAATGTCAAAATTTATTGATTAACTTGAATTACCTCGATACTTTGCACATGATTTGGTTAATTAACTGCCATATTTGTTTTAATTTCCCTTTACTAATACGAAAAATACATTTGTTTGACTTCAGGCTAATAAATATTCAGTAGAAATTAAGTAGACAGAATATAATTTGGCTATAAATATAATTAATTAAATAAACCAGTGGAATAACAAATTGTTAAATTTTATCACTGTCATTGTGGATAGAAATGTCTTAATAATCGACTGTTTTTCTTTTTTATATATGGACACAGCAGTGAGAAATTTGTTGATTTTGTTTATAGAACTTTCCCTCAATTTTTTATGTGTTTTCGACTGATATCAACATTACGAGATCTCTAAAGCAATAAAAGTCCTTGAATGCGTACAAGTGAGCCAAAAATTTATTTAAAGTTTCCTCGATCGACTGCTTTGTTGTTGGACTTCAAAGCATTACTGTAATGGAATTACAGTTGGCTAATTTTCCGTTTCACTACTCCTGCAGTAGCTTGTTATCCATCTTACCGTATGCCATCATCAGATTCTCAGCAGCTACTGGAACACAACTACCTGGACCATAATCGAAATTATGAACATAGAAACGAATAGTTTTCGTTCTGTGTAGAGACAGACACTCCTTTGAAGCATTTGGACATTTAAACAGCCGAAGAACAAAGAAACTGAAAAGGCTTCCATTTTAATCACCCACATGTTATGCAAATACTAATTCAATGTCTCAGAATTCCTGTTCACGTTAACAAAATTTGACTATCAAATTTTAAATGAATTGAGATTTTAATGAAACGCCATAGATACGCTGAATAAACTCTAGATCAACATCTGCATTAACAAAACAACGAAGGGAGAGTTATTCGAACGAAAAATACTCAACGAATGACAAAATAATAAACAATGCGTGCGTATTGGATAAACATTTAAGAAGAATAAATTCCACAATCTTCGAACAGAACGGCAACGTACGGGAAGAGGCTGAAACAAAACGAATTACCATCCCACATATCGCTGGCAGTAATAGGGGTAAAAATCCGTCTTATAATCCCTAATTAAAATGAAATTCATTCACCCTTGTGATATCACAGTTAATACTTTAATGAGGCAATTTATGTACAAAGTTGTTTCTGATTACACACACACACACACACACACAATAATCGTCCACTTCCGACCTGACTCCCCTCACTTGTTGTTATTATTTTAACTGGGTTACTGTGATAGATTACGGTTAAATTAAAAGAAAATTAACAGGAAATCACATCAATCTGCAATTACTGCAAGACTTATTACTGTTTGTCGATTAATTGAAATCGTAGAATGGCGACCATAAATAGAATTGTGGTCTTGTTGTGATATATGCAAAAAGTCGTTTAAATATTAAGGGAAAAGTGTCAGATGTCTAAGTTCTGTTGTGGAGAAGTCTAGACAACCCTCATGTGTCCACACACTATTCGTCAATTTAATTTAATACGAAATCTGTCATATTTGATTAGTGTTTAATGAATAATTTGTCTGTATACAACTGACAGATAGTAGGAGGTGATAACATTGTTATTATTTTAATTTTAGATAGAGTAAACATCTTATAGTAAATATCTTATCTTTCGTTTAATTAAACTGATAACATTTGAATTTCGTCATTATTTTAAACTTGAACAGGATGTTGTTTTTCGGTGTTGTTTTGATTCTTCCCTCAAATGTTTATTTTTGATAGCATTTGAGAAAAACAAATTCGGTAGACCAAGGAAACATTCGGGGGAAGTTTAACGAACAAATCACAAGCCACATGTGTGTTGTTTTAGTTTCGTCTATAATTGAATAGATCTAGAAACAGGATGTTAGTGAACCCCAAATACAACAGCTGTGCATTTGCCCTTTTGACACTGATAATTCTTCTTTCCCTCTGTGACGCACACCATCATCAGCATCATTCCATTGCAATACATTACAGACATAAAGGAACGTTCAAATGAATTTTATTACGAAATTCGAACGTTCCCCGATATCTATCAACTTTTAAAACGGTAAAGTGGCACACGAAAACAGTTTGTTCATGATCACGAATATACACAACATTTCTTGTGTCATTTTAATTTATTTTCGTTGAATTCAAAGAAGAATAATGTTGATGTATTTACTTTATAAACATGCATGTCCTAATTTCTACAGTCTATCAACAACGAAAAAAAAGTCATTCGAGCGATTATTTTGTTTGTTGACTCATAATTTTGGGTTGATTGGATCCAAATGGATAATGAAAGCGCACATTAAATTAAATAAATGTCTAAATAGTCGGGGCATTCTGGTTCGGTCCGACTTCCACTGGAGCTGCAGACGCCTTTCGGTGGAGCCCATCTAAACTTCTATTTTCTAACAATCGAACACGTGAAAATCGCAGGTTTTGCTTCATCCCCAAGATGGTGCCAAATCTCGGCATTGGCAGAGCAACAGCTCGGGTACCGTGGGTTCGCTAAACCCAAACCAACAGCTGCAATGAAACTGTTGGCCCCTGCGGACAATCGTACCCAGAGTTGAACGTAAATTATCTTCATGCTCCACTACGTCAATCCGTTTAGAATCACTACTACAGAGAAGTAAATGGAAATTCGAATTAAATTGAGATAAATATATAGATTTTTTGATTTTTTTGTTTGTTTGTTTATTTTCGAATAAACTGTATCTGTTTTAGTAGATGAAATCTCACTCTTCTTGACACCTTTCTCTTCTGCTGTCAATAACCCAAGTTCAATTTGAAATCTTTCATCAACACAAACATGATACCTGCTGTCGCACATTTTTTTTAACGATAATTTATTGCAAACGTGAATCTGTTAAAAATAACGGCACCTAAATATAACCACATCTGGTGTATAAGCCATATTAAAACAAAACAACGAGAAAAATCAAAACCAAACACACAAATAAATCTGTTCAACAATTTGTTACCATTATTGTTAAACAAACACAAATATCTATTTGATTACAAACAAACAAATATTGCATCGCCATAACGTTAATAATTTTTATAAAGGGGCGTAGTTGTGGCAACGGCACTATTGACAAAACTTTCACATCTCCTTTACAATATTCAGTGATTGTGATTATTTCTAATCATGTCGAATAGTTCAATTGCGGTAAATTTGGATGAGAATTCAACAAAATCGAGCAAATCCCAAGATAAGCAACAGAAAACGCGGAAAATTCGAAAAGTGATTGCTGAAAAAGCCAGACATCAATATAAACCGACATATTTGACAACTGGCCATGGTATTGATAATAAAACAGCTCGTAATGTATTGCTGGAACCATCACCATATCGTGTCGATTACGAAGTATTTCCATATAAACGAACAAGAAAGACCCATCCACAGAACGATTTATTAAAACGTTTACACGTTGACGAGCCGGATTTGGTCGATCAACAAACCAACATCGATATCGTATCAGATTTCAATAAAACGATTGAAGGTAAACCGATGGGGGACAACAGAATTCACGTGAATACGTCGATACGATTCGACATACATTACGAACGAGAATTATCACCGGCTATGTGCAAGATTATCTATTGCAAATTGATGAGAAATCAATTTTAGAACAGAATGCCATCGATGAAGCTCGAAGAAATTTCAAATTGTGCTCAAGCAGTTTTGAGGAATTCCTTAAAAACGAACACACATCATCGATGGATTTATTGCAAGCGTCTGAAGCACTAATGAATTTGACAAAAGCGAAATATGATGAATATCGCGAGCTGTCGAAGGCTTATGGTGCTTTAAGATCGATCGTTTATAAAACTGAAGAGAAATGGCGTGATTCTAAATTATATCAAAGATTCTTGTATTTAGTCAGTCCATTGGAATGGCGACAGGAGCACGATCCATATTTAGAAATTAAAAGTGATATGGAACATGTTAGTAAAGCGTTTGGCAAATATCGCTTAACATCACAGAGAATATCATTAGACGATCTATTGAATAATTTTGTTGAGGATAGTGAATCAGCATCAGAATTGTATTTCACAGAGCCACAACAATTGCTTGATGTTTTCCGATTGATCGAAATCGAAAATATGAATTTATTGCTGCAAGATGAGGAATTATCAGAGCCTTTACGGAATATCGAGAACGGTTTAAAAGTAACTGAAGATGTGTTTACAGCTGAAATCGCCTCATTGGAGGAGGCATTAAAGAAAATCTCCAAAGGCATTGGGTAAGTAGTGTTGATGGCATTCGGAGATGATTCTAATTTCAATTTGATTCTAGATCGGAAGAGAAGCGCGTTCAATATTTACAAGAAGTATCGACGTATTTGATTAATGATGAATTCAAAAATTTATTAATATCAGATGACATTTTGAATTTACAAGTTTTAATTGATGATATTTATGAAAAATTGATTGGACCAAATGATGCGAATTCAACAATCGACCAAATGATGGAGGAATTAGAGTTGAAATTCCATCAAGAACTCTTGTATTTAGATGAATTACCATCGAATTTGGTAACAAATATTGAACGGAAATATTATCGAAACGAAATGAAAATCATAAAGAAGGCCGAACAGGCTGTTCGGAATTTATCAGAATTCAATCAATTATTCGACAAACTGATTAAAAGTACATTACCAACAACACCATGTAGTCAGAAACCGAAACGCAGTAAGTAAATAAATAAATAAATAACAATAAACATTTTCATTGACAACATTACCGATCAACTGTAATCTAGTTATTGTATGATTGTTGTTGGCCAGTGAAATCGAATTGTTTGATTGAAATGGTGATTTTTAATTATTGCAGTGTTGGTGTGGAGGTCGCCGCCAATAAATCCACCTGTGCCAAAGCCAAAACCACCTAGAAACTTAACGGATGAGGAAATCAACTATCTTGATTTGTTCACGAATTATCGTCAAGATATTGATAATTTAGATGATTATGGGATTGATTTGAAAGGTGAACCGAAAAATTGGTTTGAGTATCTTGTGATTCGTGAAAGTAAAACCACCGATGGTGGTGATGTTGGTAAAAACAGAAAAAAGGGAAAATCTATTGATTTCTCTGCACACAAACATTGATAGAGATGCCACTATATATAATACACCTACCTATGTGAAATATATGATGAAAGAAAAAAAAATTGTGTATGACCTTCATATCTCATATTAACTTCCTGTTCCGGTAGATATTGTCCGGATATTCGCTATTTAAACAAACAACAATTTAAAATACGCTCCGCTACGCTGTATATTCAATACATTTCCTTATTCCAACTATACATAAACATACATATAGAAGGGTGATTTTAATTGGGGAAATCAAGTATTGTTTGCATTATCAATGAATACAGGATCTGGGTGATTAACTATACAATTATTGCAGGATAAATATTTCGTCATTTCCTTTTTTTAATTAAACTATAATCATTATTAGAGTTACATTTTAATAGAATTGCTCATCTCTAATATGAAATAGGGGAGAATGTATTGAATAAACGGAAAAAAAATATGAATGGAGGCGCCGGGCATCGATCCCGGTACCTCTCGCATGCTAAGCGAGCGCTCTACCATCTGAGCTACGCCCCCCGTTACAAAAATTCTTCTTAACATAACATTCACTTACTTCTATCATTCATTATAAACAGTGTGGTATTGAACCATAATCTATTTGGGCACTGCTATCTTTTAAGAGATGCCAAATCATACAGTAACGAGGATTCTAGTAGGCAGAAACATTTGATTGGAAAATTACTCAATAGCTGATATTAATTTGGCCTGGTATATACAGTAGCGTAATTGCAAATTTAAGGCCCTGACGCAGATGATTAAAAGTATTGGATTTACAGTCCCACTGCCACTGGGGTCGTCGGGGGCCAGATCTGGACCGAAAAACTTATATAATTTGGCGTCCCGTTGGAAACCGCGCCCGGGGCAGGTGGCCCTGCAGCCCTCCACTCGCCCCGATGTTAATATCATACGAATAGATTCTGGCCCAATGGTGAAAGAATTGGGTTTACAATGCAGAAGTCGTCCGGGGTTCGAACCCCGGCACGGTATGAAAAAGGATCCTCTTCCACACTCATCGTAGAGAACGCGTCAGGATATGGTGAAACGAGCAGTAACCACCCTGTTTTTTTTTCAGCACCGAATTAAATAATTCACAAACTGCTAATGGAGAGAATTTTTTCTGATACAGCAAACAACAATTTTGTATACTAGCCCGGGACAGCTGCCTCGATGCCTCATGATCGTTACGCCACTGTCTCGTAATATTTTTCCGTGATAAAGAAGAAAGAACAAAGCATACAATTCGACCATTCGTTTGTGAAATAATAACACAGAGGGCGGTCAGACTTTTCATTACTGCCCTTTATACAGAACTCCAGTCGACAAAAAAAACAATAATTTATACAAGACGTTCCATTTAATATGTGTTTTTATTTGTTTCGTTAATTAGTGATTTACTGTTAGAATTTAATTGAAATTGATACACTGCTTATTTGTATTACTTTAATTCGTTTAATTAATCACACATTCGAACTGTAAATCGAATAAATTATGTACAAACACCTGTGATAGAACGTTGTGTATAACACATAGACAGATGTTTGGGTCTTTTGTACCAGCAGGTAGTCAATTATTAAAAAACTTGAATTCATGTTGAACAGGTACCTGTGCGTGTGCGTTTGTGCGTATATGTGTAAAGACTGAGAATAGAATCACTGCATATAACGACTGAAAATCTGAAAGATTTTTATAAATATCGTTTCATTCACATAATCGAATACGAACTATAAATCTTTCAGGCGATGGGATGAATGTATACAAACGAACAGCATTTCTTTTAATACCCTTATCGCTTTATTTTCAAGACAGTTTTCCGATTAGAATTTGTTGCCTATGATGCTAGACAGCCATTATCATTGACTGAAAGACTAGAACTACTGCCACATCATACCTTTGTTGCTTTCAATTATTTTCGATTTATTCTTCAATCAACATTGATGCAAGTTAATTATTCAAAGGTCGTTTATACGGACGATTGTGGTGATTTAAGTGAATTTGGTTTGTTGCTTCCATGAGAAACCCCTATTTTGGTTGGAATACACTAACCCAGTTGAGAGAGAGTCTGGATCAATATCCGTACAGCTCACTCGCTCTTTGCAGATACAACAGCGTGCCGCAGATGCCGTTTATGGATTGGTCCCGGAATTAATATTATGTTACTATTACACGATAATTAACTTATAGTCCACTAAATGTTTCGAATGTGATATGTTCAACATATTTTTAATGGAAATTTTGCTCATTTGACCGAAGAGTTTCCATGTGATGTTTGAATCGTTTCCAGATCTATTCTGTCTTGACCGGCTTGACTTTAACACTAAAGCAGAACAGAAAACAATTTGGCATCAATTAACCGAATTAATGTTTTTATGAATATTCGGCCAAGCCGATCAAATTCAAATAGACACATGTATAAATTGATGAATTGATGAATAACAGGATAAACGGATTATTTTCAGGAATTCGAAAATAAATTGGAAATATCGTTCGGGAATTCCCATCAAATTTCATCAATCGACAAATATTTAGTTTTAGTATTTTTGATAATTCTGATAAGTCAATGAAGATTGTCACCACAGTGCAAATATTTATCTGTTCGTTTCCTTCGATAAATTCGTCCAGTTATTGTGGATTTGTTCGATTAAATTTGAACAGGAGCGGACGCCAACAAGTTGAATGTATTGTTTGTCGACGAAATGAAGGGGCGCCAAGTTCATAGGGCGCAGTTTTTCCCGGAACGGTCCCGAATTTCAATGACAAGTTTGATCAATAAACTTGATTGGCTTTAATAAGAAATATGCATCAGTCCATGAATTTTCCACAACTCTAGCGACAACTGTTGTTTTTTCCTCATGTATCTGATCAATATTCTTGATGGTTCATAAACATAAAATGCCTTCTCCATATTTTCTTACTAATAACTTCTGTGTGCTTGTTTGTTAAACCTACAGGGACATCACTAACAAGTTGAAAATATATCAATTTCTATTCGATTCAACAAATGATAAGCATTTTTAAATAAGGCGAGGAGAAACTCTACAAACACAAGCTAAAAATAACTACCCTTGTTACGTGCCTACCCTGATCACATTCGATCATTTATCACAGTCACAGTGACAATCTAAGATGGTTGTTGACGAAAATTTCGGAAATACGTTTGGTGGATGAAAAACCACGTCGGGCTGGTAATAGAATATTTTTGTGAATTTTAATTACAATTAGATTAGACATTCACTTCCACATCTCATTGCAGATATCACCAACTTCGCTTCTGTATTGTCAGTGTAAATGGTTCGTTCCTGTCTCATCGATCTGATAAAAGCTACAATTCCCGGATGACAATAACGGGGAACAATCTCTCTCTCTGTATACATGTGTGAACATAGCAAAAATATCGAATTATTAAAACTCTTTAGATGAATGACGGCGTTTCCAATGAAACACACCTAAAGGCAGTTGCACACGAACAAACGCACGCAATAAAAACATCGCCATTATAAAACAAATACTTTAATAATATTGTTTAGAAATTATAACACACTTAAATACATATTTACAGGTTTACAAACATGGCGAGAGCAACAAGAATAATAATTAATTAATTATCCATATCTAAATACAATAATTCTAATAATAATTCAACATTAAATGACAGACTACAACAAAAAATATGAAGACAAAAATAAAAAAAATTGCTAGAACACTTTAATTGTTGGTCGTTCTCGATTATTATGCGTCCACAACGCGACGATTTATTAAATCAAATTGAGAAATCTTCATCAAATTACTTTTAGAATTTTCAGGTAACAATAGATAATAGATTTGAACACTTTTTGGACCTTGTAAAGAAGAGCCAATCAACCAACGAACACAACAGTTTCCCCAATTTGAATTAATAATACAACACCCTTATTATTGATAAAGTTGTATATTTTTTTAAATCAATAAAAATGAGCACCATTTTTGGTTCTGATAAATTTCCGTTCTAATTTTCACTTTGTTTTTCTATTCCATTCAGATAAGTTCTCTCTTAATATTGTCTTGTATTTCTAAACAATAATTCTATGCGTGTAGACAATTTGTTAAACTAAAATTGCACATTTCAACGTAATAATAAGGACAATAGAAAAAAAAGCGTGTATGGTGGGAATCAATGGATTTTCACACAATTTTCCCAATTAGAAAACATATACACATAGAAAAAGAAACACAATGATTTTGTTTTATTTCGCTTTTTAATTCTAAAAAGAAAAGCGCGCGTGTGCAAAAACAATAATTAAGGCAAACAACTTTTCCTAACAATAATAATATTAATAAGTGATTACATGTGTATTGTTTGGTAAACTAGAGAAATTGATAAGAGATTTGTGCCTTTTGTTTTCGCCGTTGTAAAATTACTTGGAATTTTCTTTTAATCATTACAAAAACTAATTATTTACATTTTTTCTTTTGTTTTGTTTCAGTGTTACTTTTATTTTGTTCTCTTTAGAATTTGTGTCGTCGTATAATGTTTGCAAAACTTTAATAATAGGCAAGCCATTCGGCTTAATAACAGTGTTTTCAATAAAAATATCACAGAAGGGGTTTTTACAATCTTTAACGTAATAATAATTAAACAAACAAACAAAAAACAAACGATTTGGACGTGCTGCTTTCCTAATGGCTCAATTTTGATCATGATGATGATGATGATAATTATTATTATTATGGAAAACACTGCAGAATCAAGTCTTTTTTTATTTGATTGACTACACACTCACACACACACACACACACACCACGGTAATTGATTTCACAGCTCTATTTTTACCTTGTCTTTTTCTTTGACATTTTAGCCAATTTTCGTCGTTTCAATATCATTTCATATAGCACTTCTAAGCCTTCATGTAAACCGTCACCTGTGATAGCACAAGCCGGTTGTACATGCCATAAATGTCCACCAATACCACTACAATGACCAAATTCAGTTAAGCCTAATAATTTCTCTAATTCTTTTGGTTCTTTTGCACCAGGTAAATCTTGTTTGTTTGCCAATACCAAAATTGGCACACCAGTATTTTCCGGTGTTTTCACAGTTCGTATTAGTTCCATTTTAGCTTCTTCCATACGTTCAATATCAACACTATCTAATACAAATACAATACCATCTGTACAACGTGTGTATGATTTCCACAATGGTCGCAATTTTTCTTGACCACCAACATCCCACACTAAGAAATTGATGCCTTTCGCTTTGCCAATCATACCTTTGACTTTTTCACAATTAAAACCGATCGTCGGTACTGTATTCAAATATTGATCGAATTTCAAACGATACAATGCTGTCGTTTTACCAGCTGAATCTAAACCTAACATGACAACATGCAATGTGCCCTGGCCAGATGGTAGGGCATCAAATAATTGATTTTTACCCATATTGGCACCCATTGGAAAAGCCCAATAATTCAAAAAAAAAACAAATAATCGAAACAATATGTTTTACATGTTATTAATGTGTGGTGGCGGCTTCATTTCGGCAACGAATCTGTAACAATAAGAACAACAAAAGAATAATGAACAATTGTTGAATGCTAATTGGGTGTTGTGGGGAGTAGTAATAATATGGGGGCTTCCTCTGCATTTTCTAGTTATTAACTAGGGAGTTACATGATCGTGGGCTTGTTGGAATTGTATTTATTACAATAAATCTTCAAGATAGTGCTGTCATGCGAGTTATTAAGTTATTTTTCCCACACATTCAAAAAAAATCCAATACTGTCCCCAACAAGATATATACGTTTAGATCTAGACTGATATAACTTGCAATATTTATGAGCCAATAAAATTTGATTACAATAAATACAATTAATGTAGAAAGAACAATAAATGGACAACAGTTAATCGTACTGTCTATACCAGAGCACGTATCGCATACCGTTTTGTATCACAAACACGATTTTATAACAACAAAAACTAAGGTAGTTAAAAATGGATGGAAATAAATATGGTTTTGATCATCCGGAAATTATTGATAAATTTTCGAAATTAAACACAAAAAAGAAACGTGCGGTCGCTGATTCATTTAAACCGATCATTTCTTGGTGGTTTTCCATCTCTGTGTTGGAATGTCCCATAAATCGTAAAACTGTTTTAATATCGGAAATATCAAACCGCAAAGAAGAAGAGAAAATACCCAAAAATCTGAGAACTACACAGATTGATTCTTCACAAGAATCGTATATTTATATCCGCTTCTGTATTTCGATTATGAACGAAAATCACATTCCAATAACAGGCCAATATGCGATATAGCGAAAAATTCTATGAACATGGAAATTGTATTCAAGACAAACAGGAAAAACTAGTCCTTTTTTTATATGATCTACTTAAGAAAGGTAGTTGTAGTTGTTGCTGAGATGTTTATAATAGGCTCGTGCTCTCATAATCTAAACTAACTGTTTTTATAACCAAATTACAGAAGAGTGAAGAGAGAAAGTAGTGTTAGAATGTGTAACAGAAATACCATCGTCAGGGTTTGTTAACGTTACACATACACACACAATTTCAATGGAAATTCTCTTTGAATGATTACAAATCCGTATTGATTGTTTGTCAAATTTTTAAAGTGCTCTAAAATCGGTAAGATCCCACCTATAGAGAGGGTGTGCATGACGAATCAGATTAGGATTTTACCAAGAATGGATGCTTGTGTCAGTTGCCAGAGTAGTTTGCGATCTTCTAGTGGAAAATCATCAATTAGATCCTGTTTTTTCATTCCGTACAGTGGAATGTTTAAGAAGAAAATGATTAATAATAAGAGTTGAAAATTTTTGAGAATATTATTC
The DNA here is from genome assembly GCA_028455855.1 of Meloe dianella. Lineage (NCBI taxonomy): Eukaryota > Metazoa > Arthropoda > Insecta > Coleoptera > Meloidae > Meloe > Meloe dianella. The sequence continues at coordinate 7,039,219 of JAPTHL010000039.1, forward strand.
TTTTGCAATTATTTGGACAAAAAGCAATCAATTAAGGTGAAATCGGTTCGGTTTTGCGGTCAATGTCCAATTTAATTCACTAAAGAGATTCGAAGTAGTTCACAGTAGTTCGCTAGAATAAAGTAATGAGAATATTTTGGCAATTGTGTCGATCGCTGACCTGTCTTCAAAACTGATACAATGTCACAATGTCACCAGTTATCATCGTAATGTCGTTATAGCCGGACTCAGTTGTTAATAACTTGACGTTAAACGGTACACACGCACACACACACACACAATGGTCGAAATCAGGAAAATTCGAAATTTATTTCCAAAGTTCTAAAGTTAATTTGTGCATTTTGACTCATTTGTCGTGTCGCCAGTTATTTACAACAAAGGGCTAAATCGGCTATTTTCGATTGAATAAACTTGCAGACACTTTCGCCTTTTGTTGTTCTTCAAATCGAGAGGGGAAAATTACAAAATTTGCCATGAGAAAAACGAATTATTTGTAAACAATAGAAGGAACGTTCGAAAATACATAAAATTCACTTTCACATATTAGAGAGAATCCAACTGGATACTTAATAAAATCTATAAAATCTGTTTCACATCTGTACGATTTCTTTAAAACAATAGATTAATCATGATATAAATTTTAGAAAGTTGAATGAATCCGATTGATGATATTGATGGAGTAGCAACAGCAGCAGCAGCACAAATGACCACAGTCACGTTTTCAAATAAAAGTATTTATGATAAAATTCTACGAACATTTTAATAGAATTAGTTTAAGTCATCATCATCATCATCATCATCTACTATTAAGAAAACTCCCACGCTAGCAATTTCGTTGCGGTCACGTTAAAAGCAAGCAGAAGAGAAGACACAAGAGATGTGCATCATATTAAGAATAGTGGTGTGCCTCAGGTGTGTGTAGCTTTAGAAAGTTTCAACGATTATTTACAAATGTGTTCCTCCAACAGATAGTTGTACCCCTTAAATGTCATTTATCGTTATTAACATTTCCAAAAATTATAGTTCAATTTCTAATAATTATAAACTACTTTCTTTATTTTTTTGTTTTGGTTGTTTGTTTTTTATCAACAAAATGTGGAGTTGTAGAAAAGTCGCTAATTGTTAATTTCGTGAAAAGTAGATCAATTTCAAGGTTTCTACCACTTTCTCTCGTCCGTATCAATTTGTTGATCATTTTTCCGCAGTTGTTGCAGCAATTTCATTTTTTTTTTGTTGGGATTTCAACAACAATTTGTGTTTGTTTTGAGAGATTATTGGAGAAAGAAAAAACACAATAACCCTGAACGTGATTGTCAATTTGTATTTCGAAATGTTTGGAAATCTCGTCATACAATAAAAATAAACAATTGTTATTAGAGAAAAAAAATTGTTGAAATAATCAACCTGAAGGTCTTCTAATTACAACAAATCTGTGTAAGAAATTATTTAACAAATACAAAAACGAATCGGATAAATAAAATTAGTCATGGACTTTATACACATTTAAATAAATAAATAATGGTTTTGATAAATTATTTGTTGCGAATCTTTAAGAGAATCATCATCATCATCATCACAAATACAGTTCATAGAATCGTATTTTTGGATTTTCAAATTTAGCAGCAACAAAGAAACGTTATTTTTGAACATAAGCGAGAAAAATACAACGGAATTTTTAGTGTCTTGAGAGAATATCGAAATTTATTAAGATAAAATATATTTTCAGTTTTTGTTATTCTCAACAAAAGTTACGGAAATATCCAAATTTAATAAACAACAACAAGCTCAATTAAAGCCTCTCTGTTGATCTATTTATTTCGTACGAGGATTATTTTGGAAAATGAAACGGTTTCTGGCGACGTTTTCGCATTAATAATAACAATACTAATAATAATGTCTGGTATGATTCGAAATTTATCCCTAATTAACACAACTTTTCATGTTCTCTTAAATCCGTTATAAATTGTAACAAAATAGGCACACGAATTGGCCCATTTCCAAATCGTATTAACACCAAAAAATATGAGGCATTAAAATCGTATTTGATTGTTTGAAATAGTCTCTTCAGCAAAGAAAAAAACAAACAAACACTTCTAATTGACGTATAATCCAATAAAAAGTTTATTGAGTAACACAATTGTGGCTTCTTTTCTTTCCATTTTCAATAGTTTCTCACACACAATCGTAGAAGAAATAGAATTTCTTACGTAAGAATCTAGCACAGTATTGTTTTCGATCGAATAATCGAAGGAAAAATCTCACAACAACACGCAATGTTTGCATAATAATAATAATTCACATATTTGTTGATTGACTGCCATAAGAAATGAGAGATTTCCTTGGTTATTACACCACCAAATTGGAGAAGTGTCATTCATCTTCTTCGTGTTGTTGTTGTTGTTGTTTTCGTTGACATCAAACTGGTTGGAATTTGTGTTTTTAAGAGCTCCAAGCATTTCTCTACTGGCCTTATAAACTATTTAATCCTCTTACAATTATCTCCTTCTTCAGTCATTGTAGAAGAACAACAATTGTTCCACATAATAAAACTCATTGTCTACGATGATAATTGTTATCAGTTGTTTTCCTCTGATGATTCATTTCATTGATATTTTATCTCTATTCTAATGACAAAATCAATTGATATCAACATTATTAACAAAAATCGTAAACAAATCGATGATAATAATAATAATAACAGTAATTTGAAAAGGAACGTCTATTTAGAAAGTCGAATGTACAGTTAATCGTCTCTATTCTATTTTTTTTTAAGTTCATCACACAACATTTTAAGGTTTCTGTGTATTCGGATCTATGATTCTCTTATTTGAATATAAATATAGGTTGAGAATTGCATTTATAATGAAGATCCACCAAAAAAAAAACGTGTATTTCGAGAATTCTGATTTTATTATAATATTATTTGTGATAAGATTGTTTATAAAATGAAAATAAAGAACGTATTGCCTAACAGAAACAGACAATGTAACGCGTTATTAATAAACAAGAAATAATAAAAAAGAATTGTAAAGACTCGCATTTATATCTGGAATTTACAAATAAACCACCAACATCATATCATTGTAATACCATTAACAGGACTCTCTTGAAAACGTCTTCAATTCAAATCTTTTAGAGAGAAACGACGGAATAAATCGCCGAAATATCATTTTTATTTTAAATATATATATATATATATATACATATATACATATATATATATATATCTGTATTTGTTTTATACGCGAACCAGAATTGTTGGTTGTTCCTGAAAGAGCGTTTGTATTGGAATGGAGAGATTGCGAGAGTCTCTAGAGAAATACGATCACCATACTTCCACATTTTCGACAGGTTATTTCTATGTAATGAATTTGGCAAACTCCTGCTTTTGCCAAATGAAAGAATCGGTCATTTGGGAGAGTTTCCTTAACGATACATCGTTCTGGTCATCTTGAAGAAACTGCAGTAGAAACAGAGTTTCATTATCACAACTAGAAGCGATTGTCTTGGAATAATTTCGATTGTTTACGTGTGTATCATACAAATGATTGGAGATATATTCACTATTGAAAAAGAATGTTTGGTTCGTTAAATCCAGAAAAAGTCGTTGGCTCGTGAATAATTAGAATGCCTTGCACGCGTTTTCGCTTACTTGCTTCGTGTATTACATAATGTTCAACATTTTAATTGAACTTGCATTGTGTTTTAATAAAAACTAACGTACCACAAACTAAATAGAAGTGGCTTTTATAGACAGATTTTAATGATTTTGCTTCTATACCAAAATCAACGGTTGTATCGACAATTACCACAATAAAATCGGTTATAATAAGCTTTCAGTGATTTGTTCTGAATTTCAATAGGAGTGCGATCCTCATCTTCCTTGAATTAATCCAGCAACAAACGCCTGTTGGTTTGCTTTTAAATGAGAGAAAACCTATGATTGCATAACGATTACAATTCATTAATGAAACCACATCATAATTTCTAATGGAATGCAAATAAATGAACAGTTAATAGTGTGTGTAAAATGTCTAAATATTGTAAAACTTGTAGCTAAGGGTCAAATTCTGTATCGATCTGCATTGGCAACCCCCCAAATACAGGTGTTCGGCTATTATTTAGAATACAAACATTCAGTAGAAATTCGATTTTTCTCCACAATGACTGGGAACTTTTAAAGTTTCTGAAGGGTATTGTAACCTTGAGCCCTTGATCCGAACTCCCAAAATTTTACAGGTAGAATTCTAGATTGTTTTTCTATCCAAAAAAAAAACAAACTATAAACAAGACAAAATGATTTTGATGATCGGAAACAGTTAAACACATAACGGTGATTGGAATAGTGTTTAAAATATCGATTGTCTTAAATTTGTTTATAAAAACTGACCTTTTAATACAATGATTCTAAGGTTAATGAAAATCCTTATTAGAGCTGGTCCTTTTTTCTCAATTTCTTTTTTTTCAAATAATCACTCTCACGAAACAATTAATCACCATTCGGATGAATGAGTTTCTTTCTTTTACAGCAATAAAAGGGCAACTCAAATCGATGATTTTTGTACGAAAAAAGGTGTCAGTTCCAATTTTTTCCTCACATATCTAATAATAAAACGCACACACGTACGTTCACGTCTAACTCTCTCTCTTTCTCTACAAACACAACATGAACATCTTAACTCAACAACTGATTCCAGCTTCTATTTGTTGCTTGAATTTACTGATTAGAGAGAGAGTATGTGTGTAGAAGGACATACGGCCATACTATTGGACGATTGGATTTACTGTGTGTTGATAGGCAAAATTTTGCAGATTGGTGGAGGCGCCACTGAACGAACACGCAGCAACACTCAAGCAGGTTTCTGTCTAGATAGCATCGATCGATTTGCTAGAAACCAGCAATACAACCGAGCAACGGAGTTTATCTAAAAAAATTGAGAATACAGAACAACAAGAACAGACAAAACACATTTCTCCCATTCACTAAAGTACTACTTATTGAAATATTTTCCCATAACTGAATCATGTTTTAATCCGGTGATTCTTAACACGCCTAGTCTTGGTCACATCTTCCAATCGCTGCCTTGGTTAGAATCACCTGGACCGCCGAGAACTCCAAGTCTTGAAGAATTGCTTCTCAACATGAGGAATGTTCGTATTTAAAGGGATAAAATATGATATTGATGGAAATTGAGGTTTGGGACATGATTCCTATCCCAAGCTTATAGGGAATGGGGAGAAACTAAAGTAGACCTGTTCTCTATCGGGATCATAGAAGAGTGTCTACTCGCTACTCTTTCAGGTGTTCGCATTAACAAAACTGTTTTTTTTTTAATATTGTATCATTGTTATCCAGATAACCAAATCTGCTATCATTCTGTGTCGTCAGAACCAGAACTTCTGCGGCCGCAGCCTGCCTTAGATCTGCAAGCATATTGTGCTGGCAGAATTTGCTACCATACGCGTACAATTCGTGCTTGCATACTGCTGGCGAAGTAATAAATACAAAAAGGAACAATAATAACGATTGTCGTGGGCCATCACACAATCAAGTACAAAACCGTGCCCAGCGGAGACTATTTATGTTGTTCGAATTCACTCTAAGCCTAATACACATGCAATTTTGTGAGCAGAACATGCTTGCAGATCTTAAGGCCGCTGAAGGATATGGTTCTGCCGGCAGAGCCTGCTATTGAGAGCGCAGACATGTTAGCAATCTGTTTGCAGTGCCGAACCGTGAAGGGGTTCCAATGGGGCACCAAATCACATACGTTTGTAACTCAGGTTTGAGCCGGGCGCAATTTATACACGGTCCGGCTCTGGTTTCCATGTCTCCTATCTTAACTATTAATTAATTGATAAAAAATACGGTTGTTCTAAGAGTTCAAGAGACACAGACAAATAAAACTCTCATCGATTGAATTTTGAGATATTTACAAATAATTCATTGTGTCTGTTTGATGAGACAGTATTTACAAATACCAATAATCAATTATGTGATAAACAATGTCTCTATTGATATTTTTTCCAGTTTTATCTATAAGACCATTTCAACAAGACGTTTATTGTTTAGGCCCAATAACAATGTGGTCGAAATTGTTTTCAATACTTGTTGTGTTTTTCGTGTATTGTAATTATGAAGGTGATGGTGCAAAAATCTTAGCAATTGTACCAATACCATCGTACAGTCATCAAATTGCTTACCGTTCGCTATTTCTTGAATTATCAAAACGTGGACATCACATCACATACTTCACAACAAATCCAATATCCGATGAGTATTCAACAAATATAAAACAAATCGATTTGAGTGAATTGTATACAATAGGAAAAGAACATAATTTAGCCGAACAAATTAGTGCTGGCAATCTTACAATTTTACAAATAATCCAGAAATTGATAGCACTTCTGGATGATATTATCGAATATACGATATGTCATCATGAATTAAAGGAGATTCTCAGCAGTGGTGATCAGTACGATTTGGTTATGTTCGAATATCTACTGACAAGTCCATTAGCACTCGCTTATCATTTAAATTGCCCAAGTATTGGTGTTATTTCAATGGATCTGGGATGGTATGGACATCTAGCGATGGGCAATGCCATCCATCCAGTCGCAAATCCCAATCAGAATCTACCGTATATCAAAAATTTAACATTTAAAGAACGCTTATTTAGCACCCTTTACTCGTCAGTGTTCTATTTAACCGTTTACCTGTATTTGATAAGGCAACAAGACCATTTTATTGGGAAATGTTTGGGTGATACACCACCATTAGCAGAATTGGAGAACAATATTAGCATGGCGTTTATAAATTCGAATCCGTTATTCCATAATGTTCGGGCACTAGGACCGGCCACTGTGAATGTGGCTGGTAAACTTCACATGAGTGAACCGAAACCTTTAACTGAGGTAAATTCCCAAACACAAACTAAACGTGTTTTGAATTTAAACAATTTTTGGAAAATTTCAGCCTTTACAACAACTTTTGGATAATTCGAAAGCGGGTGTAATCTATTTTAGTTTAGGTTCAAATGTTAAAAGTAAAAGTCTCGACAATTCGACCCGCCACATTATTCTAGAAGCATTATCAGAACTACCATTTACAGTTTTATGGAAATATGAGGAGAAGTTAGCAGAATTACCCGAAAATGTTTACATCAACAGATGGTATCCACAACAAGATATTTTGAGTGAGTGGTCGATATTTTAACGTATCAAAATTTTGATAATTCGCCCAACATTTCCAGGACATCCCAATGTGAAACTGTTTATAACTCAAGGTGGTTTACAATCATTAGAAGAGGCAGTCTACAATTATGTGCCATTAATTGGCATACCATTTTTCGGTGATCAATTCTATAATATTAAGAAAATCGTCGATCAACGATTTGGATTATCGTTAGATTATAATAATTTAAACAAAGAACAATTCAAACAAACCATCCTTGAAGTGATCAATAATCCTGAATATAAACGTAACGTTAAAGAAATGGCTGATTTATCATTAGATCAACCAATGAATGGTTTAGAAAAAGCGGTATGGTGGACAGAATATGTGATAAGAAATAATGGTGCCAAATTATTTCGAAATCCAATCAAAGATTTACCTGTTTATCAGTACTTAATGTTAGATATTTTATCATTTCTCATATTTGTCATTGTTCTTCTATTGATTATTGTTTATATTATTGTTAAGCTATCAATTAAATTGCTCAGATGGATTATAATTGGGTCACGACGAAAAGTAAAATTACAATAAATTCGATTTGTTTACTGCCGTTTTTGTTTTGAATATAGCGCCCTTTAGGTACAATTGGATGCGTTCTTTAATTACTCGCACATTGATGCAGCGAATTGTCTGTTTTGAAAACTAAACGTGCAACACAATTGGATGATCAGTCAGGGTCGTGTCTTAGAGTTTTCTTTGGACCCTAGGCATGCAATAAAACGTCTTTGAATACAAATACGAATTAGGATATTTGTTAAGAAATCTCAAATAAGTGAAGTTGAAAGTCGGTAGATTTATTTGTTTCATGCAGTAATGACAAACACGTCTGTGCGGGTCCTCATTTGCAATGTTCCCTAGACATGTGCCTATTTTGCCTTGTCGTAAATGCGACCCTGTGGTCACTGGACGCCTTTAAAGCATCTGCTGCAAAATGGGCAGAAACTCATTTCTAAACGAACACTGGAGCTGAAGCTTCATGTTCCACAATTATGTCTCTGTCCAATTACTGTGTGGCCTGCACCAGGTAGATTCTGCTCGAACAATAACGGCAATTAAGGAACGCACCTAATTACAAAATATAGGATAGAAATGGCGTCCTTTTCGTTTGTGTATTTTGCAGTGTATTCAAACATAAACGAACTTTATCATTTTGGATAAATGTGTACGAATTATTGATAACAATTCAAAATAACAACAGTAATTGCCGAAATATTTAAATTTTGTTCTTTATCTAAACTAAACAACATAAATGAATAAATAAATATAATTAGACTTTGTTATAAGTAAATTTTGAACTTGTAATTAAAACAAAACAAAAAGACTATTCGTAAATGGAAAATACGGACTTCCCCAAAAATCACCCGTTAACAACCGGGAAAAAATGCAAATTTTGCCCATCTACATTCAACAATAATGATCAATATTTAGCTCATATTGAGACAACACACAAAAACAACAATACGAATTGTTTTATGTGTAGTGATTGCGGACGACAATTGCGTAGTAGAAGTGAATTATCGCAACATACGAAATCAAAATGCGGCACAATCAAACGATTCAAGTGTAAGGTATCGGCTATTTACCATACGCAAAATTTTTATCAACAACTCCTCAATTGCTGTATTTTTTTTGTTGCAATTTTGCAGGTGTGCAATCAGGAATTGATGTCGGCTGGCTCCTTACACAATCACACAATGCGCCATATTGGTGTACGTAGCTTTATGTGTCGATATTGTGCAAAATTATTCTATACAGCTGGTCAGTTAAAAGTACATGAACGTATCCACACACAGGATAAAGCTTATGTTTGTAATGTTAGTAGTTTGATTTGTTTTAATGAACGTTGAATAATTGAAACAGTTTTAGGTTTGCAATAAAGGTTTTTGCCATCGACAAAGTTTAATAACACACAATACTTTACATACTGGCATTAAACCATTCCAATGTGAGAATTGTGGTAATTCGTTCAGTTGTATTGGTAATTTATTGAAACATCGTAAAACATACGCGGACACATGTGGATCACTACCACTAACTACACATCGTGTTGAACATCCAAACACAAAGATAAAAGTGAAAATTAACACACCGTCCAACACACGACTGAAAAGTATTGAAAAGGATAGAGAATTAGCGAACGAAATTGATTTGATCAAAAAAGAATTAAATTGTGATCCAATCAGAGATGAACAAGCAATTTTTATAAAAATTGAAGAAAACCACATAGAACCAGTGCAAGAATTATGCAATAAAACGAGGAGCAATAGACGATCCAAACGAATCGTCAAGAAGCTAGATCCAGCACTGGACAGTGCTTTTCAACAATTCATTATAGACTGGCAACTCGGTAATTCTACGAATATTTTACAATGTAGATTCAATAACGCAATCAAATTTCAGAGAATGTGAAACGACCATCTTGTAAATTTTGTAAAAAGACTTACACAAATCCGAAATGGTTGTTTCGGCACGTACAAGAACACAATATGGATTACCGCACTGTAAATCCAGAAACTATTCAACAATTACCGCATAAATGCAGTTGTTGTAGACAATCGTTTGCGTTTAAAGCTGAATGTTTGGACCATCAACAAAGAACACATTCGCATATCTTGAGTATTGTTAAGAAACAATAATAATCGAATTGAAAAATTGATTTATTTTGTTTTCCAGCTTGTTATGACTGTGATAATAGAATATTCGCCAATCGTGATTCCCTCCAAACCCACATCAATATCCATCATAAAGCGATACAACGGAAAATCTATTCGTATATTTGTGTGAAATGCGGTGTGAAATTCCGACAAAAAGCCCAATTAAGCAAACATGAAGAGATGAATTGCCATCAAGGACCATCATATCAATGTTCAATATGTGAAAAGAAATTCACCAGTTCAAATACATGCAAGAATCATATGCGTATACATGATCCCGAAAAACAATTATCATGTCGTTTCTGTGCGAAACGATTTCATTGGAATGGCCAATTGAAAATCCATGAACGTAAACATACTGGCGAGAAGCCGTTTAGTTGTTCATTATGTTCGAAATCATTTGCACACCGTGAAAGTTTAATAACACATAAAACAATACATACAGGCATTAAACCGCATTTATGTGAAAGTTGTGGATCTCGATTTTCTTGTATTGGCAATTTAATTAAGCATCGTGTTAAACATGCAGCTGAATGTGGTGACTGGAAATATAAAACGAACGAATTAATCACGCAAACAAATCGAATGTAAGGAAATATCAACATTAAATTAAATTGGAAATTCTATTTATTTATTTATTTTTACGTTCGTCCATCCATTTACTAATTTCCTCGGCTAGTTCCCTATTCGGAATTATTTGATCCATCGATAATGGGGCGCGGTTGAAGGGGTCCGTTTGGTCACTCAACAAATGTCTAAAAATTCACATAAGTAAATCAATAAAGCAATTATGGTTAACTACTACCTAGCAATAGTTGTGCGATCAACAGTTTGTTTCGAACTGGGTAGAATTACAGGATCGGTCATTAGAGTTGACATGATTGGATCTAAGAAATGTTCAGGTGCTCCACTTATTGCTTCTTCATTGGCTTGATATTCTTTAGCTTTCTGTTCGACACGTTCAGCAACATCCTTCAATTCACCAATCAACACACCACCACCAATCCGTATCAAAACATCTTCAGCTAATGTAAATAATTGTGGACTATATGAACGTCCATCTTCTGATATTGCTAAACAGAATGAATCTGAATCTTTTAAATTCACATAAATCTTACAGATATTCAAGACAGTATTTGCAGGATCAAAACTATACTCTTTTTGGTCTTTAACTTTGAAATTCTTCTTATTCGGTCCAACTAAATTATATAAAAAATAATTTAACATTGCCGCAACACGATCAACCATTGTTGTATGTGTAAAAACAATTGTTATTTCTGATGTTAATTTTTCGATTGTTTTGATTGTGTCACGTCCTAAGATATTATCAAATTTTGCAATCATACCAATTTGATTTATATATTGTAGATTTTGTGTACGTTCATCTATTGGTAAACGATCCCATTCACCATTTTCACGGGCTGTTTCCATTTCACGTAATTTCGCCATATTCGCTAATGCCTCATCTAACAGATATACGGCATCATTCATTAATAAATTAATAAAACGTAGAAATAATGGTGGTGTTACTGCTTCCATATTCTGTTCAGTTTCCTCTGCTAATTCTCTATAATCAGAACAAGTGTTTTTGTTTGTTTTTGATGAAGATCTATTAATCTTTGAATTTACTTGAATTTGTGACGATATTCTGATTTGGTCCAAATGTAATCGATTATACTATACATGGGCCGTCTATAATTGAATGTTTGTCCAAATTCTACACTTTGTCCAGTCATTTCAATACTAACAAATACTTCTAAAAGACTTGTAACAATCTAAAAATTGAAATTCGAATCATTTTGATAGCTGTGTGTTTTATTTTTGTTTGAAATTTACTTCATTGCGATGTTCATGTTCGGTAAATAATGTTTGCCGTTGATAATCACCTAATGTATTCATATTTGGTGATGTTTGTTTATTACCATGTGATGGTAATAATGATTCTAAAGCTTCAGCTAAACGTGCACGTAAATGTGGATTCTTTAAACGTTCCGGTGAACCCATAAATATTAATATAAATGTTAATATTGGTTTCATTTTATTATAACCTTGTTCCTCATAGACTTTCGGTGTGAAACGTTTTAAAAATATCAAATAACACACAATATTCTCTAAAATAAATTCTGGAATGCATCTAAAAAATGTATATAAATGGAGATCTCGATTTTTTTTTAATCATCTCAAAAAGAATAGTACTTTAAAGTGTTTGGAATATCTTCAGGTAATGGGAATTCAATTGGAATTTCTTCTAATGGTGCAAATGTATCGGTCTGTTTCTTGTCAAAATGTACAGCTATTTGACAAAGCCAATACGATGATGATGAGATGAAATCAAAAAATAAATTCAATAATATTGGATCGGACAATTGAGCCTTCATTGATAAATATCTGAAATACATTACAATAATTATTCGAAATTCCAACAATAAAACTTGCACAAAAATACTGAGTTAATTGTTGTGTCATTCGTCGTTTAATTGATTCAACTAAATCATTACTACTTGTGCCTTGTGCCATTGCATCAACATAAGCTCTCTCCATTCTACCAACTTCCTAAATAAACAATTATTGATAATTAGTTGTTAAAAAAAACATATACACACACACACACACAAAACAAAGATAATTATTCGTACTTGATTCAATCGCACTAGTTTATCTGTTGTTACTTGATATCCCAAATCGATTGCTTTATGTGTTAGATAGAAACATTCAGTTAGAAAATTATATTTATCCGCAACTAACGCTTTATCATGTCCATCATCATTATCGCGTGGTAATAGACAAGTTTCGTTGATAATATCCGGTAGATGTACACCTTTTTCCGTTAATAAATCATTCTAAAATATTTAAAAATTGATGTTTTTTTTTAAATAATTAGGAAACTTACAGGAACATTACAATACGTCGGATCAATTTGTAAGACTTTCTCTTTCTTCATCTCAGAACAGAATGGTTCACATAGTCTTAATAGAACATTACCTAAATTAATCATAAAACCATCAGTGACTGTTGTATAATTAGCTGGATTCAATTCAGGTGGTGATTGTGTATTCCATAATTTACGACGATCATTATTCGCTTTCAAACATTGTCCAATCCAATCTAAAGTTTCATTACGTATTTGTCGATTGCATGTTAATAGATTTTTGATTAATCTATGAATATTTAGCATCAATTTATCAATTGTACCCCATAATAAACCTTCAGTTGATGATACGCTAGCCTATAATTAAAAATCAATCAAATCATGAATGGATTAATTAATTAATAAAGAAAATACTTGATCGATAGGATCTTGAAAGTATTCATATAAACCACTTGGTGTTTTTGGTAGAAACGATGTATTCAATAATGCACCTAATGGTGTATGAATATAATCAGCACCAGTATTGAATTTTTTCGGTTTTACTGATAAAAATATCCGTGCTAATGTTTCATCAATTGTAAATAATTGTAGAACATTGAAAATTGCCGTATTTAATATAACAATATTACTTTTTTCTATATCGTTTGTTAATAGTAAAAGGATTTCAGTGAATTTGATTTTTAGAAATTCCCCACCACCATCTTCATCATTCAAAATGCCTTTGTAAATATCTTTGAAATAATCATTTGTATAGATTTGGCCATCGATTAGAACATCTAAAAATTGCCGATCTAAATCCTGATCTGTATAAATATCAGATTGTATTAAGGCTGTCACTGTATTTTGTACAATTAATTGATTGATTTTCGATTTCTCATCATCTGTTAATAGACCATTTGTTTCGGTTACATTTTTATAACAATTATACAAATAGATGATTACTTTCGTTTCGTAAACATTTGAATTGGTGAATGTTCGCTTTGCATCTTTTATGATTGAATTCTCATCATTGCACATGAATAAACGATCGAATAGTGCATGCTGTAAGATTTGCAAATCTAACTCATTACGATTGAAGCCCGTTGAAATCTCTTCTAGATAGATTAATTGCTTTTTGATGCCACGTTGTTCATCTAATGTAAAACCAAATAGATCTTCTAATGTGCTATTGAAGTCTTTCGATGGTGCTTTTGATTCTCCTGGAATATCGTCAATTAATGAGGCAAATGGATTAAACGTTGACATGATTTAAATATCGATTGTTCGGTATTAGTTATATCACAATTTTATTAACATTTTCTAACGTGAATGTGTTTAATTAAATCGAAAATATGAAATTGTTCACTCAACACTTGACACTGACAAATGACAAGCAGATTTTAAACGCGCAATTGACGTTTAATGTGTCTTTGAGAGATGGCGCTCAATGGAAGCCTTAAGGTGGGCGCTCATTAGACAACACCGTACGCGTATACGTTTAAAGGTCCCATGCACGGTGCGGCAATCCTCTGAGGATCTTCTTGTCTTTTGCAAATACCTGAAATTGCATCAGTTCTTCTAAAAGCGATATGTTCACACCGAAACGTTTTGCTATCTGTAAATGATAAAGATATTTAAAAGTCGGATATGTTGATAAATAATCTACAATGGCGTACTTACCATTACTTGATTAAATAAATCACAGAAGAAGGACAAGAAGTGTAAAATGAATTTATTCGCATTCTCAATCAAATCTCAACCAGCGGGCAATAATAGATGAGAAATGTGTTGAAAAAAAAGGGTGGTGACTGCTCAATTTCACCAAGCTCTGGACGCTTATGCTGTTTCGGAATGGATGTGTTGGCTACTGCTAATTTCACCATCTACGATGAGGGGACGCCTGTAAAGGGGAGAGATAAACTTTTTCTACGATGAGGGACCTAGAAGAAAATCTGAAAATCATTTTTCATATCCTGTCGGTGTTCGAACTTTTCCATTGTAAATCCAATCCGTTAACCATTGAGTCATTCAGCTCGGTATGCGTTAGATGTAAGACTTCGTATAAATGAATCTCCATGTTTTTTCAATTAATTAATGATTTTCCAAGTGCGTTGTAGAGTATGCGTTTTTCCACGTTTTTTTCGATACATGTCTATGGTACGTTCATCTGATTACTTAATAATTGGCTATGAGTGTTGTAGAGTATTCTATACAAAATAACCAACAAACGATTGTTTTGCATTTTCTCTATCAACGAACCACTCACAAAACTGACCTTTATTTAGCTTGTTGTCTTGCTCGTGGCCGATATGCGATTGTGGACAAGTGTGCGATAAGTATGGCGCGTATGGTGCCAACTGATGAGCGCTCACCTTAAAAAACTATCTACATTTCTACTGAAATAGACAACGTTTAAAAATCGAAAGATTTATTTATATTTGATAATTTGATCTACGCATACATGAAAATTATGATCAATTTACAACCAAAACATTAGAATAATAATGATAATAAATGATAGGTACACAATAATTTCGGACAGATAGAGTACTACACATACAGCTATACATGCGTTTGATAATAAATTATAAAACTGTTAATTTTTATTTCCCTCATGTCGTGTTTTTATATCAATCAATGATTAGACAGCAGCGTTGGGGAAATATGGGAGACTTTTGATAGAAAATATAAAAATAATTATTTCTATACTCTACTTAGTCTACTTTATCGTCTGCAGATCTGATTAATTCAATCTCTGTACTACTATCATCATCGATATTTTCAATAAATACAAATTGTTCACAATCATTTTTAAATGGTTTCTTCGAAAATTTCTTCATGAACGTTTCATAATCATCACCAAAATAATCTTTTAATTTCTGTAGACATTTGGTAATTTCTCTTAATTTATCAGCAATAGCCGCATTTTTATTGGTGTTATTATCATTCTGTTCAACTTCCAAAATGTTGTCAGTAACATCCTCCTCATCGCTTAATGTCTGCAAATTGACTTAATGTAACCATTAATAAATCCACCTACACTTTTCGATAAAAGCGGATTAATAAACAACACAACGTTGGATGCTAAATGGCATCAATAATTATGTTTGGAATGTGAGGTAGTTAAAAAGAAATTATGGTTTCCAATTAGTTAGTCTTACCTGTGGCATTCCACTTCTATATTGGACAACAGTCTCTAATTCCCCTTCATTTTCTGGAGTTGTTAAATGCAGATTGGTGCTACTACATGTATGTTGTTGTTGTTTTCGATTTTCTCTTGTTAAAATATGATGTTTTTCTATATTTGGGGGATGTTTCACTGCTGGCACACGATGTTTAAATGTTGCTGTTAGATAACGACATTTTACATTGAATCTAAAACAAATAACAAAACCAATTGAATTAATTAATTCAATTGAAATTTGTAATTAATTAACTTTTTTGATTTTGATATATGCACCCCATTTTTATAATGTTGACTATCAAACATTGCATAACGATCCGTTGATTTTTTTATTTCATTTTTAATTTCTATCTTTGGTATAATTTTCGTTTTTTTCACAAGTTTAATTTCGTTTTGAAATCGATCAGTTTGTTCAATTAAAAGTTCAACGGCACTTTTTAAAGCCTAAAAATTTTAACAAATCCTTATAAATCATTGAAACGATATAAGTTCCAGAATAGGGCCGGTTCTACTATCTTTGAGTCCGAACCGGTCAAATGATAATAGACAAGAGTATAAAACCGTCCCAAGTTTGTTTCTTTCATCATGTGCAAAATACAAACATCAATAAATATATTATTTTCAGCAGCGCCTTCTTCAATTTGCGTTAGAATACAAACATAAACAATCTGATCTAATAATAATTTGAATTTTTCACATACACAATCACCGGTAGATGTTGGTAAATGATTCAAATAAGCTTGTAATGATTGGAAAATAATTTGATAGCAATTCAATAAAATTTGATTAATTAGTTTCGGTGCTGTTGTCGCCATTGGAAGACTCAATTCTCTCGTCTTTAATTAGAATTAATTAATTCATGACAAATGAACAGAATGAATGTACATATACCAATTGTTCTAATGGGTATAAATATATGCGTGAAAACCGAATGGAAAATTCTCGGGCACGTTTCAATCTTCGATTATAATCATCATCACCATCTGGCTCAACTGCACCTTTCGTGAAAAACAACCTAAACAATAAAAATACAACGTTAATATCGTGTTTTCCCAATGAAAATATCTCTAGATTCCATCTGTTTCTATACTGGCAATCGGCTTGTCTAGAGTGACGTCGACTAAATCAAAATAGACGGAGTATAGATACGTTCAGATAGAATTTATGAAAGGACATTCAACCTAATTCCATTCAATAATTTCAAAGATTTCTCAGCATAATATTTGAATTTCTTATTGAATTGGTGATTCGTTAAATTTCGTTGTTTATTAATGTCCAACTTTTCAGACATTGTCCTTTTTGTTGTTGTTGTTGTTGTTGGCGGTGTTGTCGTGGTTGCCTCTAACACTAATGGGCGCTTATCTTCGTTATCAAGATCAACAATTGGCAAAGACGGTATTTCCGGTTGTTCCAATGTCTGTATCTATGAATCAATTGGTGGTAAATTATAGCTTTAATGTTGATAAAATACATAAAAACATACGATGTGTTTATCAATTTTATTCAAAAATTGTGTTGCCGCCGTAGTTGTGGCAGTTGTTGTTGTTGTTCGTGCTGAAGAAAGTAATGAACATTGGGAATCCGACAAAGTATGTCTTGGATGTTTGGAAAATTTCTTCGTTGATTTTTTGGCAATTGTTGTCGCCGTATCATAATTGAAATTTTCGAAAAAATCAAAATCCTCCTAAAACAAATTATTATCGATTACAAATTATATTTCGAATACATTTGATGATGCTACTCACCATAAGTTTATTCATAATGAATTGTATTATCAATTAAATGAACAATAAAAAACCGACAAACACAAGCACGAAATGCAATAGAAAAATATAAATAAATAAATTGACATGACACATGAATCCTGAATACTTGATTACTATTATACATAATGTCTGTTTATAGGAATAATAATGTCTTTAACTTTTTGGTCCGTGCCCCGCACTGGCTACGAGCGGCCCTGGAGGTACTGCTTCGCCATTGCTACATCGAACATGAACTTCACCAATAAATGGCATCTGAAATCGCTTCAGTTCTTCTAAAATCGAAATTCTCACAACGAAACATTTCTCTACCGGCTTTGTGCTATCTGTGTACGACCTGAAAAACTTAGTTAAAAACAATCAAATCATTAGAAATAACAGATGTCAGTGTATACGGCAGGTCGAAAAAAATTAATTTAAATCTTTCACTTAGTTTTATTTTTTTTTAAACAAGATCAACAATCAATTTAATTAATTTTCTTATCAATTGCAACATTTCCACTAATTGCTTCACCAACAATATCATCAACTCTAGTTTTATCCACTGGATACAACCTAAAATTAATTTGCTAATTACTAATTAGTGCAAAATTATGAATAGTTTACCATCGTTGATATAAATAAATAAGGAAAACAACATCATCCCTAAGACAAG
The DNA here is from genome assembly GCA_028455855.1 of Meloe dianella. NCBI lineage: Eukaryota > Metazoa > Arthropoda > Insecta > Coleoptera > Meloidae > Meloe > Meloe dianella. The sequence continues at coordinate 7,057,557 of JAPTHL010000039.1, forward strand.
CTACCCTGTGTGCTGTTGGCATTGTTATAATAAATGCAAAGATATCATCAATAAATGTATTGAATGCTCTGTAAGTAAATGCACGCCATGGTAATGCAGCTACTGATTTCAAACGATAATTAATAAATAATTGAGGTAACATGAATAGGAAACCAAAAGCATAGACACCATTAACCAGACTATTAATGGTCCAAGAATACCAACTGTAAACAGATTAATTATCGAAATGCATTTGGTTTTTCTAATACTAAATGTAACCTTTTATGCGGTTGATAAAGTAACGAATAAATAGCTGCACCTAGACATAATGGATACAATAAATAAGACAGGTATTTCATGCATTCTTCATCATATTTTCTAGTTTGTAACTCTTCAACACTTTCTGTTGTAGCTCTTTTAAAACTCAAACCTCCATTCCAAGTTAAACAGCGTTTTAAGACTTTACTGACTTTCCAAAACTGCAAATTAGATAATGGAATTTATGATAATAGAAAATCAATCGAAAATACTTCGATAATTGTAGCAAATCCACTAGGAATCAACACTAATAATGATGTACCCTCATCGAGAAGATACAGAAAGATTACAGTTTGTGAAAATGCCCGCCATAATACTGTTAATGTTGATAGACCAGCCATAGAAGTTTGTGATTTCCAAAAGCTAACATCGTTTTTAAACGATAAGAAATCGAATAACAACTAAAAATAATAATCGAAATTATTGAAATTCAACAAGTTAATGAATCAATCACATGTATACTGCCAATACATATCGTTGCACATAAAAGATATAGATTTGTATCAGCAAAAACACCTTTAACTTCATCTAAATCTTTTTCAGTAAAGCCCAATGTAATGAAATTATATAAAGTTGCTTCAATCTGCAATAGAAAACGTATCTTTCCAACAGACACAGGTGTGTAAGTGAATGAAATTCTCGTTTCTTTCATATCTTGTGTTATTTCTTGCAGATCTTTCAAGCGCAATTGCATTGTATCTTGCAGGACGATCGGTAGAAATTGTCGTTTCGAATTAATACGTATATAATGTATTAATTCAACCGGTGTATCACTATATGATATTTCAAAATGTTCGGTACACATTATTATACCAAATTTGCTACGTAAATGCGTCACAGGTGTTACGTTTTGGTATTGTTGTGATTGTTTGGATTCATCGTTTAATAAATTAAATGCAACACTAGCCGGTATCGCGTATTTTGTTAATGGATATTTAAGATATGTAGAATCGGGTAGGTTTCTCAAATCATTCAAATCATAATTCGGCCTTCTCAAACCACTCGGAACAATTATTGTATGTATCAATAAACTGCCATTGCGGCGGACACTTCTTGTCAATTCCAATGGAATTTCTCTAAAATCGAAATTTTTCAATTAACGTCCAATTAAATAAATACATGAAATTACCTGTCCCATTTGTTATTATAATCAAACTTGTCTATATTTAAAATCAATTCAATATTACCATTACGAGAATTATCAGATAGAAAAACTAATAGATCGAAATTTGTGTTTGAATTTAAATATGATTTATAACAAATATCGCCTTTTTTACATTTCGGCACACCAAAGATACCAATTAAATTATAAATTGAATGCAAGATAAATGCAATAAATAAACCGGAACATATCAACGTTAATGACGGTTTCATTCTAATTTTATTTAAATAATGGGAAATTGTTCAATTATAACAAAACAAAAAGTAACGGCAATTGTGCCAACGTCAAACACATTTTGTTGTTACGATTCTGTCAAAATAATTGCCACCTTGCCAGATGTTCCCATCGGACACAAATCGCCACCGCTATTAAATCAATTGCAGAAAAATCCACTCGCTGTAATAATCAAAAAAAACTTTTTGATTTATTTCACATATCTACAAGGGAAGATAATCGAGAATCGGACATTAGAACCGATTCAATTATCAAGATAACAATTTCTATGGTGGCTACGTCGCGGATAAATCGCCACTAGCGGCAGCACCGCTTATTATAGCTGTCAAAATGTTGCAGAATTCACGAGGGAACTTCAAATATGCCGCAATTATTCTACAATTTCCTTAAAAATTACCCATTTTTCTTTTATATTTGCAAATTAAATAGATTTATGCGTCCAATCGATTCGAACAAAATTTCTTGATGATAATATCTGCATTATCCGTGTAATTCAGGCAATTGCTACAGTGATCTAAACCACATCACTTCTCTTCTTTGTATATTCATAAACATAAATTATGCGATAAGAATATGTATTTTCTTGTAATTAAATGTGATAATACGTTAATTAATGCATCGGTTTCAGGTATTTCAAAGGCAAAAGGTGAAATGAAGCGGATATCAACTACAGTAAATAACAGGGAAGAGTTTGTTGTAGATTTATTTAAAACGGGTAATTTTACATATCTATTATTTTAGTATTGCATGTCTTATTATCTGCACGAAACAGTTTTCCAATAAGTGTGTTCATTTGAATTAAATTTATTAAGTAATAACAAAGAACAAGGTAATAAGTGATAGGTTCAAGTTCTTGCAGGACAATAGGCGATTCTTCTAAATCAATATCGTTTATCTCACAATAACTAGGATTTTCAACTATTCCATTATTTAAAAATGTTCGATATATCGATTTATTTGTAAAATTAAAACTATTATTTTCTATTAAATCTATAAAAAAACAACAACAGCTTAATAAACGATAATAGACTAGTTGGATGTTTCCGTCTATCATTCAGAATAATTAGTAATTATTAATTATAATTATAGAGCTTTGATAGTGATTATAAGGAAGCAATGGTGATTCAAAATAGAACCATATTTGCTTCAATCGATCACAATTCAAACGACAAACACGATTCCACCTTGAAACAAACCAACCATGGATGAAACAGCTCGTAAGTTATACAGAACTTAGATAACTTCTGAGTTGTTGATTATTTTTGTTTTAGATTTAAACGATAACGTTATAGAAATGCCGGATATCGACTATAATCCAGTAGATTCTCTAGGGATGGCATATTTCCGATTTATGCAATCAAATCAAAATCATATTGCACAAGTAGAATAAATGCAAATAAACATATCGATGATTTCAATAAAATAAATTTGTTGTTTTCCAGTATATAGTTGATACGAATGAAGAAGACACTTATGGTGCACTATTGCAACGATGCATACGTACAGCATTGAAAATCAAATCAAAACATTTAAATCCTAACGACATTATCTGTTTATGTACGAATAATCATAAAAATAGTTGTGTACCATGGATGGCATCAATATTTCTTGGTTTGAAAGTAGCATCATTAGATCCATCATTATCAATCGATGATATTGGACATTTATTAAAACAAGTCAAGCCTGCCCTTATATTTCTAATACCAGAAGCGATTCGTTTAATTGAAGAATCCTTAAAACGTGCCGATGTTGAATCGCAACTGGTTATATTTGGCCAATCGGATAATTATGAAGGATTCGACGATTATTTAGAATTTAATGATGATGAGAATAGTTTTGAACCAGTGACAATAGATCGTGAAGCAACTGCTGTTATATTTTTCAGTAGTGGTACAACAGGATTACCGAAAGGGATTTGTCAAAATAGTTATGCTCTCCTATGTCAAGCCTTTAATATCATGTAAATAAAACGCTAAAAGTATCGTTATTGCAATGATTATGATTATTATTACTTTAGGAAAGCAGGTACCATAACGTCAGTGACGTTGAGTAATGCTTCATTATATTGGATTTCTTCAGTATTGTTGATGACATCTATATTTATGTCGGGCACGACTCGTGTAATATGGTCGAAACCGGATCCAACAGAAATTTGGTTATTAATTGAGAAATACAAAATAGCTACAATGTTTTTGGCACCGGTTGAGGCAATGGCAATGTTGAAAGCTGGCCGTCCGGACAATTTAGACACTTCAAGTCTGTTAATTTTATATTCAGGCGGTGCTTTATTACCAACCAAACAATTATTAGGATTAAGAGATCTATTACCTGGCACATTTGTGTCGCAAATTTATGGTCAAACTGAAGTAGCCGGTGCTATCACACTATTCGATTTGAATAATGTGAAAGATACATTATTATTGGATAAACGATCAGCATCATGCGGTAGACCAATACCAGGTGTTTATTATAAAATTGTCGATTTAGAAGATGATAAAATCACATATGGGCCAAATCAACACGGTGAATTATATTTGAAAACGAAATATTGTATGAATGGTTATTATAATTTAGATTCATCATCCTGTTTCGATCAAGATGGTTGGTTACGTACTGGCGATATTGCATATTACGATCAAGATTTATGTTTTTATATTGTTGATCGTATTAAAGAATTATTAAAATATCGATCGTGGCATATCCAACCGGTGATGATTGAGAATATATTAATTGAACATCCAGCTATTAGAAAAGCTGTCGTTATTGGTATACCACATGAAGAAGATGGTGATCATCCAATGGCAATTGCTATATTAAATCAAGATTATCGTGATGTGACCGCTGAAGAAATTCAAGATTTTGTTGCACAACGTGTTAGTGATAGACAACGGTTAAGAGGTGGTGTAAAATTTGTTGAATCGTTCCCAATAACACCATCGGCGAAAATCAAGAAACAACAGTTGAAACAGATGGTACTTCACGGCGAAATTTGAGAACAACACAATAAATAAGTGGTAGTTGTCGTTTACAATCTTATAATAAATAAAGTGTATATGCAATAGAGTGGTAAAACGATTCTTAAATACCTTAGAATATGTTTATTTTAAATACTTCTAATTTTAACCCCTTCATATGAGAAACGAAATCAATAAAAATCAGTCTACTTCCAATTTTCTGAAACTTCCAGTGATGCCATAAATTGAATCATGTTCTGCACCAGCATTACAACTACTGGCTTGACAGCCACGTTTCAAAGCCGACACAGCACCTTCTCTAGCTTGAGGACTATACATTGCCTCATTGACCTCAAATCGATCATGTGACAATAAAATCGAATGTGACACCTCCAATTCTTTGTACCATAATTCTACAAAAAAAAAATGGATGAATTCAATAGCGTTCCCTTTAATTAGAGATGTATTTACTTATCATTTCAGCCATTGGTATAACACCACCATACTCTTTTGGTAGAATATCAATTTCCAATTTACCACTAGCTAATGCCTCATCTAGATTCGTATAAATATTGACGCGTTTCTTTATTTTATCTGAGATCAATGACATGCCGAAATCAAGGGCGAACTTCATTTTTGAATGTGCATTAATACAATGCACTTCTTTATGTCGCATCGGTAATGTTTTCTCACCGTTCTTAACAATACGTACCGCTTCTTTTATTGTGAACAATGTGAGATAAGAGAAGCCAACACCTTGGCCATCAGCAAAATGTACAAAACCTCTTATTTGATTCTCTTCATCTTCCATTAATGTTTCGTATACGATGCCATGTAGACGACACATGTCACCTTGTGTGTAGAGATCTAAATCAAAAACACCAGGTCTGGCTATAATGACACGCCGACCTTTGCTGTCACGTTGTGGACAAGCAAATAAATAACCACGTTCTGTTAGTTCTTGCATCATCGGTATTGTGATGTCTAAACAATTAAATGCAACACCGAAAGTTTGACGGAGCAGTATATAACGTTCTAACGCTTCTTGGGCTAAAGTAACGTGGAATTTTTTGAAACGAAGGAAACGCAATAGAAATCTTGAATCTACAAATCATTTAGCGACAAATAATTGTTAGATAATGTAATTGTTTTTTGTTTCGCTACCTAAACGGCAATTCTTGATGCGTGGATTCTGTTTGATCCATTCGCGAAACGAAGCCAACGCAGCATCGCGCGTTTGTTTCGTTTCGCGCAGCTCATCTTCGGCGATTTTGCGTGTCTCTTCAGATAATGTACAGATGTAGTCGTCCGGTTCGCTCACCCATTCACGTTCAGACATGACTAATAAACAAATTCGGTCGAAATTTTGACGATAACTCCTGTAGGGGCGGATCACAATTGCAGATAATTAAAAGATTCCACACGTAAAATGAAAATCTTTCAGTTAATTTGAACAATTACTTACCGAATTTAAAGAAGCATTAAGCAGAACTGCAAGCAAACTGATCGAAAATTAGCAAAGAAAGTCAATTTAAGTTTACGGTTTAATGGATATTGTCCCCACTTTCCACAAATGGTACCTCTTCACAACCGCAGACTCCTATCGCACACTTCCTTAAACAGTAAAGCGTAACTAAATTAAATAACTTATTCGGAGTATTTTAAGGATGTCAAATCGATATTCTTAACATTTCCGTGAAATTTGTGCAAAAAATACTGCTATATATCACTTTAATTGCAGTCACGATACAAATTGGCCTGCTTTTAGCTTCTGTAGGTCACGAGGTACTTGCACTATTAACCTGAAGTTACACAAAAGTATTGTGCAACCTTTCACCAACATCCTCCAGAGAAAGTTTCTATTGCATCATCATAACAAGCCAACAAAAGAGATCGCTTGACAGAAAACGTGAACGCTTAGTGATAAACATTTCGTTTTCAAGCTTTTATGGAGAAATATTATGTAAATGTAAATGCATAATATAATAACAACAACACAATAAAGTAAAAACAAAAAAAAACATGTTTGATGAAAGAGAAAACAGTGGCCTAAATATTCGCTAATAAAACAATATGATTGTACTTATATACAATTATTATATGCGGGCAATTTGTTATTGTAAAAATGACAAAACCTACTTCTAAATAAAGTCCATTTGATCGAATTAAATTTCTCTAATAATACGTCCATCAAAATAACCGTCAGTCATCCATTTAGGTTTTAATCCAACGGAAACATCTGGAGTGTTAAATAACATTTTTTTTTTTGAAATCAGGTGATTTTTATTAAAGTGATTCTTGTTTGTTTGTTTGTAAATAAAACTATTTAAAACAGATACATCCAAATATACCTAAATACAGTTTAAGATTGTAAAAATATATATTTTTTTACAATTTTGAAAGTAGATAAAAATTAACGAACTAACTTGAATATCTACGAATATTCCATTTCTTCAACTTCCTCTTCTGATGTATCCGAATATAATTTCCTTAATTTTTCATAATGCTTTAAATCTTTCTCCGGTACAGATGGTCGAATTTTAGTAAATGCCCTTTTAAAATGTTCAGTATTTACTAAAATTGAATCACCACGTAGTATTGCTTCTTTAAAAGCGAATTTTATAGCCTCTTTCACTAATGATGCTAAATCGGCACCTGTGAAATGTCGACAATCAATTGAACTGCCAATTGCTTCTAAATCAACATCGGGTGCTAATTGTGGTGTTGTACCATTCTAAAATCAAATATTTTATACATTATATAGTTTTTCTATTTAGACAAAACAAAAATACTTTAGTGAGTGCTCGTAAAATTTCAACACGATCACTGGCCGTTGGTAAACCAACAAAGATAATTTTATCTAAACGGCCAGATCGTAAAATTGCTGGATCAATGATGTCGGGACGATTACTGGCAGCTAAAACAAATACACCTCGACGATCGTCTACACCATCCATTTCAGTTAACATTTGATTAACAATACGATTAGATGTACCTTCCTAAAATTGTTTCAATTATTAATAAAACACTTTTGATGCATAATAAATAAAACAAATTACTTCTTTAGATTCAGATCTTCGAGCACATAGGGCATCTAATTCATCAAAGAATATTACACAAGGTGCTGAATTTCGAGCACGTTCAAAACAAACACGCACTGCTCGCTCACTCTCACCTAAATACTATACAAAAAAAAAATAACAATTATGAATTCAATAATAACAAGTCGATATTTACCATATTGAGTAATTCAGGTCCCTTAACGGATAAGAAATTAATACCAGCCTCATTAGCTATAGCTTTTGCTAATAATGTTTTACCACAACCAGGTGGGCCGCATAATAACACACCGGAAGCTGCTTGTAAATTCATTTTTTTCGCTAATTCAGGATGTCGTACAGGTGCTAATATTGATAATTGTAATTCTTCACGTATATCATTCAATGAACCAATATCATCCCATGTTACATCTGGTACAGTTGCAAAACCTTCACGTTTAACAGATGGTTGAACAGATTTTAATCCTTTTAAGAAATCATCCATTGTCACACGTAAACTATTTAATTCATTCTCTGATAATGGTGTACAATGATGGAACCACCAAAATAAATCTTCTAATTGTGTTGTTGGTTTGATTAAATCAACAGGCATTGGTTCTTGTTCTGGTAAATTCTCAATAACAGTCTTACTATCATCAGTATCAACATTGTTAATTGTTGTTGGTGTTGTTGTTGTCGCCGTCGTTGATTGAACACCGTTTTCGTTAATTTGTTTCGAATCATCATCAATGACAACAATAGGATTATCGGGATTTGTTTCATTTGATTGTGTTACTGTTGTTGTTGTTGTTGAGGGTGCTGTTATTTCATCATCAACAACGATTTCTTGCTCGTTTTTATCTTCAACATTATTAATAACTTCATTTTCAATTTTAATAGTTTCCTTCTCATCAATTTCTTTCTGTGCAGCTAAAGCCTCTTCAAATTTCACACGTTCTTTATGTGCTTCTAAGACTCTACAATAAAATTGAAAATTTACATAATTTAATTGTTATTTTGTTGTTGTTGTTTTAATTGTAACAAACCTATTAACAGCTTCCATTGCAGCCTCATTTGTTAATTGCATTAAATCAGCCCCAACAAAACCCGGTGATGATTTGGCTAAAGTTTCAAAATCAACATCATCATCCATTGGATGTTTTGATGTTAATGCTTTCAAAATTTGTATACGTGATTGTAAATCAGGTATACCTAAACGTATTTCACGATCAAAACGTCCAGCACGTCGAAATGCTGGATCTAATGCATCTGGACGATTTGTTGCACCAATAACAATAACTTTTTTACCATTCTCATTCTGTCTTAAATCATCTAAACAACTAAGTAATTGTGCAACAATACGTCGCTCCATACCACGTTGGGTATTCTGTCGATTTTGTGTAATTGCATCGATTTCATCAATAAATAAAACACACGGTGTTGAATCGATTGCACGTTCAAATAATTCACGTATACGTTCTTCACTTTCACCAGATATGCCACCAACAAGTTCAGGAGCTGAGACTTGCAGTAATGGTACACCCATTTCCTAAATGATTTTTTTTTTAAATTAAATTTATATAATTCTGATATAACAAATTCTTACCCCAGCTATAGCATTAGCTAACAGAGTTTTACCACAACCGGGTGGGCCATGCAATAGAAAACCTCTGGGTGGACAAATCTTCAAACATTTATAAGCTTCGTGATAACGTATATGGATTAATAAATTTAATATATCTATAATAATTTTATCAATTCCACCAACATCCTTTAATGTAACTGATGGCTCTTTTAATGTTGATAGTGATTTTTTCTTTTTTTGTTGTTGTGTTTGAATTGGTGTTAATCCAGCCATATCAACTTTTCTTTTACGATTATTTTTATTATCGACTTTACCAACAGTTTTATTTACTGTTGTTATTGTTGCTGAATTTGTATTATTTTGATAAACATTCTGTGATGTTGACGGATGATTATTGTTGAATTTTTCATTAATTAAATCTTGTACGGTTGCTTCTGAATCATCACTACTTATATCAATCAATTCATTTTCATCGATTTGTTTTGATGATGGTACTGGTCGACAACTGATATCAATATACTGATTGTTTAATTGAGCAGCTGCCTAAAATAATAAACGATTTTCAACAATTACCTTATCAAAAATTCCAAACATCATCACTTACATCACTGTTATCACTAACTTCCTCCTCTTCACTGGATGTATTATCATGATCTTCTAATCCATAACTTTGTAACACAATCGAATACGCTTTTTTAACAGAATTACGAAATGGTGTCCGTTTCAAACGGGCATATTCACGATAATTACGTTGTAAATCGTCGGCCATTACATTTATATCAACATAAGTTTTATCAACATTTGATTCTAAATACTGCAATTATAACGGAATTATTACAATAATTGATACGGATTTTCATTGGAAATGTGCATACCTTTTGTACCCGAGGAACAAGCGTCGGGTCGGATAAATAAGGTAACCTCTCCATCTGAAAAATGTTGTTTTATACGTGAACCAATTGTTTCGATCATTGCTTTTTGGAATTACTCACCTTATAATTCAGTTTGCCCATTATATAAAACAACGATATTCATCATTTATTATTTGAAATAATAAATAAATAATTTATTAAAGAAACACGTAGTAACGGAATGGACAACAGCGAGATTAATTTTAAATGTGTCAAGTAGGGGACGCTGCCGAATTCACCGCGAAACCTGAACAATTCTGTAATCTAAAGATAGCCCACTTCAGGTAAACAATAATTTTTTCAAGTGAAGCTTCAACATCGTATCCGCAAATACAAAAATAATAATGCTCAACATAAGGAAAAGATACGCCTGTTCGGCAAACTCTGGAAATTTACGTATAAGTTATGAATTTTGCTTAGATTTTACACAAAAAGCTACAATTATCTTCAAGCGGTAAAATTGACAGATTTACCTCAAATAAGATAAATGTAGACCGGCTCTAAAAGTCTTATCATTTTATGTATTAATTACCAAATTAAAGCGAATCCTCAACCTCTTCATTCGTCTAAAACTCTTTAAATTTCCTAAAGAAGTATTATTGGCTCCTAAGATTGGCGATGAAGCCATTTTTCACAAAAAAATTCCTAGCTGAGGCTACAACTATCGACGGGTAGCTTCTTGCATTTCGACATTTTCCATAACCTATTCTCAGTTTATTTATTTACAATTTCGGAAAAGTTACGAAATGGATAAATTAACGATAATCTCAGGCACTTTATTTATGGCAGCCGATATCTTTGCAATCGTCAGTTTGGCAATGCCCGATTGGATAATAACAGATGTTGGTGGTAATGATCGATTGTGTTACCATGTTGATTTTGTCTAATTGAAATTGTTCCCACAGGCGATACTCGATTGGGCTTAATGTGGACATGTATGACTCTATACAATCGCCCTCAAGTGTGTTTCACACCCGATTTACAACCGGAATGGTTATTAGCGTTAGTTTGCATTTTTGTTGGTTGTATTTGTATAACAACAACAATTATATTGTTGGCATCATCACAATGGGATAGAAATGTGATACCGTATGCTAGATGGGTTGGTTTCACTGCCAGTGAGTTCTTATAACTCTCTCTCTCTCTGAAAATCGATAATTTCACACTAATATTGTTGTAGTGGTGTTGTTTTGTTTAGCTGCAGTTATATTCCCGATGGGCTTCCATGTGGATGAAATCGGTGGGCAGCCGTATCAATTGCCAAACAGCCACCAAGTTGGCATTTCCTACATATTGTTCGTTTTAGCATTGTGGATAACGGTAATATCTGAATTATTTGCCGGTAAAGTTTGTTTGCCACATTTTTAATTAAATGATTATGTCTTTATGAATTGTAAATAGTGTTGTTTCTCGAATAAAAATTCGAACAGTATTCAAAGTAAACACTTTATTATGTTTTTTTATTAATAAATATACAAAAAGAAAACCTAGAAATACTATATAGTAACATCAAAAAAAATTGATGCGTTTATATATAAACTTACATTAACGAGTAAATAACATACAATTACAATATTTACAAAATATATATGTACGTACACAATTTATGAAAAATATTTATAAAATTTAGGACCTGTACTACCAAGTGTCTCATTTTCACTGCGAAACAATTCAAAAAGATTATTTGTATTTGAATTTATAGCTAAATTTGCAAAATCCTCATTAATTAAACGTTGCAATTGTTTGTCCAAATCGGTTTTTGTACCATTTAAACCACTATTATGATGATGATGGTGATGATTATTACTGTTATTGTAATTTTGAACAACATTATTTTCAATTTGCAATAAATCTGAACGTGTTTTACGATTATACAATGGATTCGATTTTGCAAAATCAATTGTATGATTCAAATTTGGGAAACATTCGACTTCTTTCAAATAAATCGGCTTATTGAAATTGATTTGATTTGTTGGACTATCATACCAATTAAATGTTGGCGATTCAGATGATGATGATGATAATGGTGTTGTACGATCAAATAGATTCGTATCCGGACAACGTGCATTTTTTTGATTTGTTGTTGTATGTAATAGATAACGAAATTTTTCAGCAACATGTAAACCAGATGTTTCCTTCAAATAATTATACCAACGTTCATGGATATTTGGTGGTTGTAACATCATATCGGCAAATGTCATATTTTGTGGCAATAAATTGACACAATCATTGAAAATCGGCGTGGCTGCCATTTCTGGGAAATGAACATTATTCATGAATTGTATCAATTTTGGTTGTGGTCGTGTTTTTGGTTGTTGTTGTTGTGGATTTTGTAAACGATTCAATGGCAAAGCAATTGGGATTGGATTGATGATTAATGGTGGATGATGGATCTCATGTGGTGGTAATCGAAATAGATTTTTAATTGGTGGTGGTGGAGGTGGTGGAGGCGCCGGTGGTGGGACTGGTGGTGGCGGCGGTGGTAGATTCTGTAGATTATTCGGGGATAAATTGTAGAAATACGGCCGATGTATTGGTGGTGGTGGTGGTGGTGGTTGATGTAATAAAATTGGAAATATGCGATTTGTGTCATTATGTATAGCTGTTGGATATAATGGTGCACCAGTTGATAGTGTGATCCTAGGCAATTTCGTTTTTTCGTATTCTTCACGATATCTTCTCGGTATAAATTCCGGTGCTAATGGATTCAAACTGTAGATTTTCTTCAATTCAATACCATCAAGTTGACATTTCAATTCTGTCCATGTAATACCATATAAACTATGATTCTCATTGCATATTTGTATGAAACGTTCCCATACTTTGCTGCAACGTCCAATTGAACATAATGCAACTGGATCACCAACAACAGCAACCAAACTTTGTGCACGTGTGATAGCTGTATTTAATAATTTCAAATTTGATAGAAATCCATAATCATAATCGGTATTTTGTTGTGTTTTCTTATCATTTGTACATGTACGTCGTGTACGTACAGTTGATAGAATAATAGCACGGAATTGTTTACCTTGTACATTTAATACACGTTCAACACATACATCAATTTTACGTTTACGCAATTCAGATCTTATACGAAATACTTGATCAGCATATGGTGTCACAACACCAATTGATTGTTCATTGAAATCATCCCATATATTTGACCAATTCTGTTTTAATTCAGTAACACGTTCAACAACTTCATAAACTTCAGAATTATTATAAAATGCTGTTGAATTTTGATCTTGTACATCTTCACCGCGTGTTGTAAAAAATGTTAATGGATAAAATTTATTATGTTGTTGTTGTTTACTACTCGATATTAATTTTTGTTCATAAAATGATTCAGATGTGAATTGTATAATTGTTTCATGTGCACGATAATTTTGACATAATAATATTTTACATGAAAATGGATTTGGATATAAATCATATAAACGTTCTAATAACGATATATGGAAATTGCGTTCTTTTGTAAATTTCGAATGTACATCGGGACCTAATTGCATATGATCACCAGCTAATACAATACGTGTATTCACTGTTGCTAATACTAATGGTGTGATTGTTTCACATTCTAATGCTTGTGCTGCCTCATCTAATAATATATGTGTGAATGTTTCTAATGGTAAACGCATCGATGATAAATATACCGATGTTGATAATGTTACAACGATTATTTGATGGTTTTCAATATCTTCAATTGTTGGCAATTGAAATTCACGTACATTACCATTTTGTTTGATGCAACAATACTAAACAAACATCCAAATCATTACAATAACAACAACAAAAAACAAACAAACAGAATAATTACCTTTTGAACAACAGGACTGACAGTGGCGACCCAACGTTTCTGATAATAAATCCTCAATGGTTTGGCGTTCTCATTACCATTCTCCACCCAATTATCCAAATAGTCTTTAATATATAAATCGGCAGCACTATTCGAATGTGTACATAATAATATGCGATTACGTTCATCTTTAATCAATTCTTTTATAGCTTGTGCTAATGTGAATGTTTTACCAGTACCATATGGACCGATTATCAATATCGGTGGTATATGTATATGTAATGGTGTTGTTATAGCAACAATCGCTTCTTTTTGCTTCAAATTTAAACGACGATCCAACGATAATGACCATTGTCTAGATGGTGACCATGGTATATTCGGTTCTAAATAGATTTCCGGAAAGATCAATTTGAAATTTGTGATTTTATCAATTGAATAATGCCATTCACAATACGGTATACGATTTAATTGGAATTGGATTTGTACAAATAAATCTAAATCACTTGTTAATTTTAAATTATCAACCATGATTTTTGGTAAACGTAAATAAATCATATTTTTACCTTTATCTTCAATTATAGCCTCATAGACTTTTTTTATATGTTGTTGTTCATAAATAATTGGATATAGATAGCATGTATTGCAATGCATTAATATTAAACGTCCTTCAGATGTATCTTCTGACAGTTCTTTTTCTAATGTTATTGTTGCAAATAATTCACCATTTTGTGAATATTTCGCTGTACTCGATGCCATATTATTTGGTGCCAATAGATAACTGTGGGCCAATTGTAATTTTGTTTTTAAATTATAACGTGCAATTAAATTATAACGTTCAATCTCTTCAACATATAATAATTGATGCATATGCTCACGATAATTATTGCATGTTAATTTTGTTGTTGTTATTATATCATTTGATAGATATAAATTGTTTATATCTGGACATGGATACAATGATTTCAAATTTCTCTCCCATTCTGTTAGATTATTCAATGGGAATTGTATGATTTCGGTATTGAAATTTGTCCATCTTTCTGATATTAACAAAGAGAATTCTTTATTGATCTCTGTAATTTTCTCATATTCATTATTCGGTATAACATCAACACATAAATGTTTGACTAAAACTGGTTGTGTATCAAAATCAAACACAATCGTTTGACGGAACGTCCCAAATATTGTTGTTTGAAAGACAACAGTCACATCATACTGATTCGTATTGTTCTCAACTTTATTAAATTGCAACCATTCTTGAGTATTTTCAATTTTGATTAAATTACCATTAATCAAAATATTGGCAATATTGAAATGGTTGCGATACGTATCTTGTAATAATGCAACAGCAATTAATGGTCGTTTGGTTTTCAACGTAAATACCCATTGATGATTACCATTTTTCGATGTAACTATTGTCGATAATGCTGATGAACAAATATAATCGACATCATCCAATTTATCATCCATTACCGATTTCGTATTGGCTGTTTGTCCCCATTTCTCCAACAATTCTTCAGTATACGATTTGCCGTACAGTTTCTTCTCTTTAGCTCGCAATAATCTCATTTCCCTATATTGGAATCGTTCTTTCCATTCTAATAATTCATCTTGACCGTGTGCTTCAACACATTGCAAACCATAGCGACAATTGCCATATTCTTGCCAATTATCACAAATTTTGTATAGATCAGATTTTAAGCCGCGCGGTGGTGCTCTATATTGCCAATCATGTCCATCATCCGACATAATCATGGTTTCATGTTCTTGTGTTTGGCAATGCATCATCAATTCAGTTTTGTTATTAAACAACAAATTACAATAGATACAAAATAATCGTCTTGTTGTTGTTGTTGTTGTTATTGTTTCATTTATTTGTGTTGGTGATTTATTATTGTTGTTATTATTGCACAATGCTAGTATTTTTGGTAATTTAATTTCTAAACTATTTAACCAATTATTGAAATATTGTTTGGATGTTAATTTAAAGAAACTTTCAAGTAGATTGATTAATGTGAATTTCATTTCACCAATTTCTGTCCATTGTTTGACCAACATTATCCATTCTTTAATGATTAATTCAGCATCTAAAATATGTTCATTTATCAATTATAATGTTATCAATTCAATTGTTTTTACCTGTATAACGATTTAATATGAATAATGTGCGTATTAAACGAATTCTTGTACGTGATTCATTTGCATTATCATATCGATCATTTAGATATTTTAAAATATTTCTACAATCATCAATAACAGCCTCATAATTACCTAATTCATATAAGCATTTCGATCTATCTAATAAATACGTAATCATTTGTGTTTCTGTTATTTCAGGATGTTGCAATAATTTATTATAAATATCTAATGCCTGTTGCCATTGTTGAGTTTTTATATAATCTTCAAGTAGCGTTTCCATTTCGTTTTGTTTTGCTTATTGACGCCACAAAAACACAGAAAAAAAACTGTTTCTTTAATAATCTTGACAAGACAACGACAATGAGAACATAACCGCTCTAATTTTCTTCGGGAAATCCAATCGAAATTTTCTACGTATTAATCCAATTATTTATATATTTTACGATGAAATTGTTTAGTTTTTAGGTGTAATTTGAAGAATTCGGGGAAAATGGTGGAAATAATGGATCAAAATGTTTGTTAGATAATTTTTTTTTGAGTTACTATTTTTTTCTGTTTTTATTTTTTGTGTTAACCTAAACAATAATGTCAACAGACCAACGAACCCGTCAACTTGATTTTGACTTTTTTGGTAGTTACAGGAGCAACACAGAATAGTTCAAATGCGCCAGAGCGGTATATTTGAAATTAAATCGATTTCATGTTTGGAACAATAAATTCATATTTGATTATTTGTTTGTTTGATTTTATCGCACTGTCCCATTTGCCTTTCTTTTATTTATCGCCGCAAGAGTGGACAAGTATTGGATTTACAATCCAACTGCCATTGGGTTCCGGTGTTAATATTATACGAATAGATTCTTATTGTATTTTCATTGATAAATATATTCATTCTATCAACACCTCGTAGTTTAGTGGAAATTATTAGGTGTGTCCCTACCTACAATTCCATAAACTGATCACAAATTACTTTCAAAGCTCGAATGCATTACTATAAAATTCTTTGTAGAAGTAAGAACTGGAATTCAATTCAATTTCTGCCATATTTTTCTGTTACCATCAGCAATGTGGAAAACGGTCATTTTCGAAGCATGTACTTGGAAACGACTATTTTTGCCAATGAGACACCTACAACTCTATTGTAATCGGACTATTTCGAATGCACCACATCCGATAGAATGTCGGTTGTTTCCGTTCATTCGTAGAAACACATCGTTTCCATTTATACGATGTCTTGTCATCTACGAATGAATGAACCGAATAGCTCAATGGTGAAAGGATTGGATTTACAATGCGTAAGTCCGGGGTTCGAATCCTGGCACGGTATGAAAAAGGATCATCTGCCATACTCTCTCCCCTTTACAGGTCCACCATCGTAGAAAACGCGCTTGGATTAGGTGAAATGAGCAGTAACCAATCCATTCGAAATCCCATAAGCACCAGGGTTTTGGCGAAATCAGCAGTAACCACCCTTTTTTTCCTAGACGACGACATGTCTCAAACAACACGAAGGATACTTCAAACTCGAATTATATTCGCAGATAAAAGGATTTTGTGATACACAGTAAGTAGGCGATTCTGGTGTATCCATCCGGAAGCTTTTGCCGGAACCTGGCCTTTCAACTTTAAACCATTATACCTTCAACAGTTACACAAATTCCGTTTTACAATGAATGTAATCTCGCCTTGAATGATTTGATTGTAAACAACTCTCTATATTTCCTATACAATCCACCATATGCTATAAATATTTGAAATGTAGTTTGAAATTTGAATCTTAATTTATACATGCCTCAATTCACCCCTAGTATATAGATCGCATTCAAACATATCTACATGGAAATTCACGTATAAATTAACGATTACCGTTTCGAAATTTACGTAAATTGGATTTAAATAAATTGTGTCGAAATTCATAAGCTCCCGTTATTATAATTTAATAATCTTCTATTTCAAAATGTCAGTGCTTCAATCAAACCAAATCATGAAATTGGAAAAGCAATTCTTTTGCGAGTCATGGAGAAAATAACGAAAAAACAAACCTTTGGATAATAAAACTGGTTGTTTTTATTTTCCCCAAAACACTCGTACACGTGCAGTTAGAAATTGTGCCAACAAGCGTAATAAAAACAAACACCTCAACGAAATCCGATATTTCATACTATTTTCGATTGATATTCGTCTAGTTTGCAGTTGGGTTAAAGTTAGGATTGGATTGTTGACTGCCTTAATCCAATCATTGTCATAATTATTGCGTTGCTTACTTTAAATTGAAAAGTTTATTTAAAACCGGACGAATATAGCCGATATTCATGTAGTGCGTATTGAAATTGTTTAGTTTCACACGTGTCTTCAGTGAATCATCATAAAATAAATAACAGAGGCGTTGAGTAATGTACGATCGTGTAATTTTGAATCTCAATCCATTTTACAATTTATTTTCATTTCAATTTAATGTAATTCGTAATTATGGGTCAATAAATTTCTCACAGTCTGATTGCTTAAATGTCGACCATTAAATTAAAATCGAACTACTACAGAACTACTAAAAACCATCCAATGAATCACTCAAAGACAAGCATGCAATCCGTAAACTATCCATCGATTAAAAGGCGTTTGTAGTTTGGCAATATCATCAAAATTTATAGATCGAACAAGTTAATTTATTATTTGGTTGATTACATGAAAATTATAGACACAATAAGACAGGAAGGCTTAAAATTATCACAAGAGAATTTATGAGTGTATCCAAAGCTGGGTCAAGTTGTCTGAAGTTGGTGCTTGTCGCAAAGGTATACACCGGACTTTCTTAATAATTCCACTAAAGTTCAACATATTTGTTCAATGTTTGAAAATTAATTAGAAACTTAAACAATAGGAGATTTATTAGTTGAACAATGTTTAATTCCACAGGCAAATATCGTCTTTCAGGAATATAATCATATTATAGATAATTCAACCAGAAATCTGTGCATTTAGTAATAGAACACCCGTCTGAGCGCCTGAAAATTCACCCGGCGCCTCCACCAATTTCCATCCAAATTCATTTGTAACTTCCGTTGACCTATGTACACATTTCTTTCAATCAATTCTCATTTTGCCTTTTAGTTTATTGAGGAAGAATCCTTTAATCTAGTCAGAACAATTCATTATCAATATATAGAGCGTCCAATAGACATGGAGAGTTTTTAATCAAACTGCGCTGTTAATTGAAATTTTAAGTGGTATTGCTATTCGCACATTATTCCTTCGATTTCCACACCTGAACCTGAACAAAAAATAAAACATCAACATATGGAAAGCGCTTTTACGACCACCTCGTCCCCCCAGAACAACAGAAATTCGTGGCGCAAGTCATATGAACGGCGTCGAACGCGTGCATCACCACTACCCATCGGAACGTACATCGCGACGTTCACGTTACACGATAATCACGAAAGACGCGTGTATGTATCCCACATTACGTATTTGACTGGAATCAGATATTTCCGTATAATAATAGAGACTATATATAGTGCGAGTTAGACTGTTGCAAAAGGGTGACTTGACGCCTGCACGGCGTCCAGACATCCTGGAGTATAACAAACTCGGTCTGGACAATGAAGGTATGGCTTTAATTGGTCGTGATAAGGAAATGGATATAGTCGCTCCATTACCATTGCCACCAAGATATCGACTTAGGGATCTAATCATGGGCGATTATGCGTTCAATGATGACGGTGAAAGGTAATTATTCACATTTTCTTTTATGTAGCATCAATAATTAAAATAGAAAAAATATATAGAATATTAGCGTGTTCTTATTCAGTCTTGTTGAAGTCGATTAGCCTATATTCAAGACAAGTTTATTAATTATTTTTATCGATCACTACGTCATTGTTTACATGAATTGTTCAACCACATTACTAGAAGTTTTGTTGTTATTTTTTCGTCGCAGTTCTTGGAAAGGTTTTCGACAACTCTCTATCGATTTCAATTTCACAATATCAATAATCTTTGATTTGTTTGAAGATAACGGCGAGATATTTTTCGAAGCAAGAACAGTAGGAAAAAGTATTCTTCAAGTTGAATAGCGTACAACTTAAGAGACTCTGATCTATTTTAAAGTGTAATTGATACGTACTGTAGAGACTCCAATCATATGTCGAATATTCTAAATTTAGATACTAATACAGTAATGAAATCTATCGATTACATCGATTCTCGGCCAATTTAATAATTTCATAGCTGTCCGATTGTTCGGCCAGACATCAATGATACAAAAAAAACAAAACAAAGACGAACAGCTTCATAAATTGTGAATATTCGAAAAAAAACTCTGCTAAGATCCATTATTAGAAAGGAAAATTAGAAACTTTCTGTGTAGGCGTTTTAATCAACTTGAAGAAATTCTAATTAGTTTTTTGCATTATTCAATATTCCAATGAATAAAAATTACGCATTTTTACGTCAATAACGCAAGAACGAAAAAAGAAAATAACTAGGTCGTATGAATGAATATTAATAGAACTACGTAGATTACATATGTAATTATAGGTAAGAAAATATATGTTAAACATACATTGTGGAAGCCTTACAATAAATCAATCATCCTGTATTGTTAAATTATCCTCATATCATGTGACTCAGTTGGTAATAGACGAGTTTTGCCGCATCCTAAATACCTCAGGAAGCAGAGTTGAATGTTGAAACCATCGAAACAGTGTAATGTTACATACAATAAAGAGGGGCAAACAATAGGTTTCAGCGCATATAAATGCTGCTATAAACAAAATAAAAACTGTTATTGGTTTAATTTTTGCTTTAATGCCTCTTTGAGCTTTTATGTGTGCCAGTTAATTTCGTACTTTTATAGGCGTTGTTTATGTTGTTCCATCGATCTTTTCCAAGTTCTTGTACAGTATTGGCGTTTCAAGTTGTCCAAGAGCTTTGTCACGAAACTTCACGTACCGCGGACAGAAACTTGAAATAAATCGTTCTAAATGGGAGCATTTCACGATTTTATTAAGATTTCATGAAGATTGATTAATTTATTGGGAACACAATGAATAATATATTTCGGTCATCAGTCCCATTATCAGAACATTAACGTTCTATATATATATATATATATATATATATATATATATATAACATATTTTTGTTTGTTTGTTTTGTGATCAATATATATTAACAAGAACGTAAACTATTTCCGAGTTGTTCGATCCAAATACGTGGAAATGCTTTCTTTATCTTTTGATTTAATTACTTTATTGTTCTAATACTTTTAGAAATGTTAGTGTCGAATCAACAATAAAATATAAAGCGATTTATTTTGATTCAGCACGACATGAATAAATAATCGCAAATGCCATTGCTACTATAGTGACGTGTTAACATATTCCACATGTTTTTCGTATTTTCCTAATAATCAAGCGTTCAAAAAAACAAAAAGATGAAGGAACTCCCGTGTCGGTAATTGGTTGTTTTGTGTGCCAGTTCTTAAAATATGTCAGGTTTTATGTAGGGCAAATGTGTCACAGGAAAGCGACCAAAAAAAAAAATGGAACGATCAATATGTATGAATGCAGGTTCTTTCTATGGCTAATTCGACACGTCCATTGTGGAACACAGGTAAACTGAGGACAAAACTAGACGTTACGACCACAATAATTAGGAATCGATATTATATTCATTTGTAAATATTTTTCATGTCCTGATAATCGGGCTTTACTGATGCTATCATCACACAATCTCGTTCAAGGATAGCAGCAATGAGCGGCTAAAATTAGATGATGTTCGAGGAGGGAAAGACAATAAGAAACACAGTTGAGCTTTGTATTTGATAGCCGAAAGGCACACTTGCCATTGTGCGTAAATTTTCCAGGTATCCTTAGAGGCGTGGAAACTGAGAGAAAAACAACAATAAATAAATTTTATAGAAATGCCATAAAAGAAATGATTACGAAGCGAACAATTTAGTAGATGAAATTCCTATTGTTTTCAAATTACAATTAGATTTTCAATCGAACGAGCACACAGATAATTGCTTAATCCTACAAATTGTCCTATTAGTTGTGTACTCTCATCAAAATTAATTTAATTCAAACAATACCGTGGAAAAAAATGGAAAAATGATATCCCTTTCAGATAAGAGGAGATGGATGTCTAACAAAATCTCTTCTGGCGTTGATACATTTCATTCGTCTTCAAAGGCCCGGGTTTTCGTACGCGCAAAAGCAATTAGACTCTATTTATTCTGAATTGGCCCACTTAACTTACAATTGTGAATGTGGGTGTAGGCCGTAATTATGTTCGCTGTCTCTGAACAACACAGAATGCGCAGTAGTTTGTTTGCAATCGTAAAATATGGGGTAACAGATGCCTTTTCTACTTCCCTAAAGTCAAGCTGACCAAATTCAAATAGATAAAGCCTACAATGTATAGGTCATACATTTTCTGATAACACATGTTTACTTTACATGTTTTCCCTTAATTTTCTTATTCAAACAATGTTTTGCTCATTTTTAATGATACGTGTGGCCGTTTGCATGTTGATTTTATCCATACACCAATCGATATGTCAAAGAGACCACTTCTGATGAAATCGACATCTAAATGAAAATCAACAATTTCTTTCAGCAACCACTTCAATTCGCCCTATAGAATTACTAGAAAACTAATCAGTCTAAGTGAGAGAGAGTGCGACAGAACCCTTTTGTTTGATGTTGTATGGAAACATTGCTAATTGTTTTAAATTGATAAAAATCTGGTTTGATTTAAAACTAGAATATGAAAAAACTGAAGCTTATATCCACCTACAAACATTGAGTACACCCACAACGTTTCTTTATTTAAACGGGAAAATTCAATCTCTCTCTGGTATTTGATGGGATTCCTGTCTTCTTTATTGTTTTATATACAGGCTTTACACATTATAAATGAGAGGAACATAATGAATAATAAATAAGCTTAATCGTATGTTAGAAGATGAAATGGAATGCTTTATAGCTGGGATGTTTAATTCGCTTGTTGAACTTTCAATTTGTCTTTATACTAAAAGCTAATGATGTAGCTTCAATTTAATTACGATTAGTTGTGTTTGTATTATCTTCAACTGCAATATTCCCATCTGATATTGTTTGTATTTGCACACAGTTTCCGTTAATTTAAACTGATTCTACTGACTGAAAATGCTACATTAATAGATTGAGAAAATGTTCTGCGAAAAATTGTGAAAGAAAAAGTGAAATCACGATCACGAACGAATCAATTAATTATCGAACGACAAGTAATGGGCCAATCAAACATATTGTGGCACACAGAAACCTATACGGATGATCTAATTGAGCATCCATCAAACGAATTTAGTTGTAAAACACAATTAGAGACGACACAAGAAAGAAAGTGTTCGGTTCGTTACAGAATAATCACAATATTCGGTCGATTGTTATTTTGTGATTTTTAACGCACAGACAACTGTTGCTTTTGCATGTCGTATAATCTAATTCGTTCTCTGAAATGCGTTTATGTCGTTTCAATTTTATGTCTGGAATGCTGATGTAAGCGAGATTCAATAGAGGAATATGGAATTCGACGACTTTTGAACTTCAAAATTCATTCGAAAGAATACTGTGAACTATGGAAGATATTGAAAAAATTCCATACATCAGATTCATGAATAGCTGCGTACCTATTGAAATTGCTCAGTTTATTGAAATACAGAGCATATTTGTTTTTCTTCGTCAACGACAACAAAAGAATTTATGGGAATTCGGTCAGATTTTCACTAAGCAACTTGAGAAAATTGAAAACGTATAGAGGACGGCCTTCTTCAATAATAAGCAATTCAGAGCCAGGTCATTCCGGTGGTGGCGTCCCGTTGGATGATTGACCGTGCAATCAGAAAGAAGAAACAGTCGACCATCTTATCGCCTATAATAGCCTATAATAGGCATATCAGTATCTCAGCCAAAGCTATTTGGACAAATTCCAATGAACATTTACCTTTGGCAGAGAAGCTGAAACAAATGTGTCTTCAACTGATGCAGGTACAAACTTGAGACATTTCTTAGGCGCAGAAACTGAAAGTGCATCAACAAATCTTATCAAATTCAAACGTAAAGTAATTCTGAAACGCAAATTATTTATCCATAATTAAAAACATGATACTCCCCCGGCGCATCCACCATTTTTCTACAACTTTTAACTATTTGCAAGCATTTTATTAGCAATAATCATATCAAAGTGGTAAATTGATGCTTCAAAATGTCAATTAATCATTCCGCTCGTTAGTTAAGCAATTTGTAAACAGGTAAGAATAATTGTTGGCCGAAAATTAAGCTTAGTTTAAATGTTGCCCAAGATTGTTAGCCATTAACGGAACGTCTACTCGCAATAATTATTTCATTTTTAGACTATCGGAATTATCGAATTGTTGGCATTATAATCAGTAAATATTTACCATTGGCGGAGAAGCTGAGACAAATGTGGGAGCTTAAGGTGGCCACGATTGTTCCAGTTGTGATGGGAGTTATCGGCAAGATACCATCATAACCTTCTGTTGATCTATTCATTTTTTCAATGCTGCAATAATCAGGGATACTTAGAAATCAACAACGATAGATCAGTGATTAAAGGTTATCAAATGTTATTGATTTTGTATTTATAAGGTCATGGCAGAATTTTCACAAAATCAACCCAATTATAAGATAAAGAAAATCAGCACTAACGATGCATATTTTGTGACTTGTTCTATATAGTGGAAACGTAATAGTTTCGTTCTTCAAAATGTGGTTGAAATGCGTGTTGATTTCCACAAGTTTACTTACAATTTACTGTGCAATTATTAATGATGATGCTGGTGAAAATGTGAGCTTCAATATAACAATATAACTATCCTGGACAAAAAAGGCAATCACCCAGGACGTTCGCTAACTTCCAAACCAGTGTTTCAGACACTTATCACTCCAATAAAGATGCGAAATTAACATTTGGCATCGTACCTGCCGCGCCAATTCTTGTGCATCGTAAAAAGTTCTTCCTGGGCTAACAAGTTATAAAAATCCTCAAATCGCTTCAAACAATCGACAATGTCTAGATGATATTAGAAAATTCGAGACGTCACCATATAAAACTCCCGAATAGATCCACCGGAATTGTTCAATACAACAGTTTATAAATTCCAGAGCTTCCAATCTTCAGTTTTCTTCGACAACAATGCGAAACGAATCGAACGTAAATACATTTTGGTTGGGTGGAATTTCTCGGAAAATCGGTCAAGCTGCTATCAAACAACTTCGGAAGTATAAATGAATACACGCAACGGCATCAGTATTTAGACTGAATAGATCTAAATAATTCATGGAATATGATTGGACTAAGAATCTATTCGTTTATATATTGATTATACGCGGCTTTTTTCTTGTTTGTTTGTTAATTTTATAGTCCACGCAATTGAAATGGGAATATTTTCATTTTTCAATGTGGCAATGCGACGGTGTCAATCCAAATTTCAGCTTGAAATGATTAAAAACCCGATTTGATCGAATGGTATTAGGGATACTGATGGAATTTCAATTTTAATCTGACAATCGTTATTTGCAAACGAAAAGCAAACATTTTTTTCGCATATACGTGAGATTGCATTTTATCGAATATTTAGAGATTGGGAAAAATTCTTCATATTCACCACTGCAATTTGAATAATTCTACAATTGATATATCGTTGTTTTTCTAATCAATTTCGAAATTGAATCGGTTTGTTAGAAAATAAGCCTATTTCTATTTCGGCGTTCTTTTTGCGTTAAATCCAGGTGAATCCGTTTGATTCGTGTATAGATTGAATACTTAGACGACAGTTTCTCATTTCGACATTTTTTTTTGTGTTAGACTGTCTTACAAACACGTCTGATTGAAGGACAAATTGAAATAGCAGTGATGTTGATTAGAAGCTTTCTTTGAAATGAAAATGACATTGAAGAATCCTATTGAAACGACAATAAGTGTTTTCAAACCTAACTCCACTGAACTTAATTAATTAAAAATATTTCGAAGTGATTAAATCGCAATTCAATTACCATACCTGACCAACCTGCAAATAGAAATATCTGTTTAATTAATGAGACATGAAACGCATACGTATAAATCGACAAAAGAGCATAAAAAACGATATAATGATACTGAAGTTTAAGTTGAAAGTTTATCAAGTTGTGAAGTTTTCCCATTTGATTGATCGATTTTATATATAGAAAGCTTTGAAAAGAATCCCAAATTATCGAATATAAATAAAATGGATAAGTGTAGTCTAACTACTCTACTCCTTCTTCTCCTTGTTTTAAGCCTCATGGCTTGTTTGCATCAATTTTGTTTTGTCCTGGGACGAAGATGTAAATGTCTCTGTCCGTATTTATAGGCCATCTCCCTGGAGGTCTTCAAGCTTCCGGATTTCGATCACGCCTCAACGAACATTCTGGATACAGGCTCGTCCCAGTGTCTTCAACGTGCGTGCTGCAACTTTGCCGGATTTCAGTATTACGTGTACCATCCCTTAGTGTTTTCCTGCTATATTTCTCACTTGAGGATTGATTTTGTTCAAATAACGGTGTAAACGTAACAAAAGTTGATTAATCTAGTACTTGATAGATGACGCTACTAACAATTTCTTTTCATTGACTTCCAAAATCGGAAAATTTGGTCTCTAAAATCAAGTTTACAAAAGAAAACAGCAAAATCGTCCACAAATAACACCCAATTTTCAAATGGTATTTAATTTTTATGGAAATTAAAGATGACAAAAATGTTGAGCTCTATATTGTCTTCTGTCACATCTATAGTATTGGGGGGCGTAGCTCAGATGGTAGAGCGCTCGCTTAGCATGCGAGAGGTACCGGGATCGATGCCCGGCGCCTCCAAGTTCACATTTCTTTTTCTTCAATTCATTATTTTATTTTACAATAAATATGTGATGCCTTTTAATAAAACTCAGAAATTCGATTTTGCTTTTAGATTTAGCTTGTCGCTGTGCGTCTTTTTTTCCAGGAAAACAGTGTGAAAATTTAATAATCGGCCAAACATTTCATTCAGAATTGACGGAGAAAATTATTCAAATTCAATGTGACAGTTATCGATTCATAAATTATACAAATATGAGAAATACTCTCGCTAATGTAATATTGATTTATAATTTTCTTTATTAAAAAAGTTTTTCAAGTAGCAGCATTTCCCTACGTAATGGATTTCATTGTAGAATTGATGGAAATTGTCTCCGATAAGTTGCTTTTGAATTACTTTGAAAAAACACGCTTTCTTTAAAATAAGTCGATGTGGTTGCCTCATGGCCCCTAGCAGTCGGATGAATGAAAGCAGCATAATACGCCAAGAGGCCTCATATGAGGGCTCCAGAAGCGTTATCATCAGTCTGAAAGCCGGCAAAGTATTGCTGGTAGATGGTCCATTTCAGCACATATTCATTTCTATGTTGTAAAGCTTCTTTTTATCGTTTGTTAGTGTCTTAATTCCGGGCCGCGAGGCTAGAGCGCTGCTGGCCACTCCTTTGTGGGGGGCCATGGGTTGAACTAACATTTATGTGCGCCTTTGTCGCTGAACAATAAGACAAATTAATTCTTAGACAGAATACAAATTATTCGCACAGGCTCCGCAAATTTGTCTTCAACTGATGCAGGTACAAACTTGAGACATTTTTCGACGCAAAGACTGAAAGTGCATCAGCAATTACTCCAAATTCAAATCTAAACTAATTGTGAAACGCAAATTATTTATTCATAGTTAGAAAAGCATGATACTCTCCCGGCGCATCCACCATTTTTCTACAAACTTT
This sequence comes from Meloe dianella, assembly GCA_028455855.1. Taxonomy (NCBI): domain Eukaryota; kingdom Metazoa; phylum Arthropoda; class Insecta; order Coleoptera; family Meloidae; genus Meloe; species Meloe dianella. Next base: position 7,085,488 of record JAPTHL010000039.1, read on the forward strand.
AACTAATTGCAAGCATTTTATTAGCAATAATGATATGAAAGTGCTAAATTGATGTTTTAAAGTTTTAATTAATCATTCAGCTCGTTGGTTAAGTAATTTGTAAACAGGTAATAATTGTTCGTTGAAACTTAATCGGTTAGTTTAAATGTTGGCTAAGACTGTTAGCCATTAACGGAACTTCTACTTGCAGATCAATAATTACTTCATTTTACCCAGATGACGGGAATTATCGAGTTGTTCAAATGATAATCAGATGGTTAATAAACGTGTATCTTAAATAACAGAAGATTTTAAATGCTCTTTTCTCTGATTAATTATTAAGATTCAAGGAGCGTTTCTTTGGATTTCAACCACATTTATCACGCAATCTAGAAGATATTTTCCTATTTTTCTCATAATATATACGAATGAATAATTATGTTTAACCCTTTTCAAACATGCAATGTCACTTCCATAGCTGTGAGTTTTCTTCATTAATTTGTAATATGTGAAACAGCCTCCAGATAATTGTCGAGCCGACAGCTGTCCAACGTAGATGTTCAAAGGAGGGGCTATTTTCCCGCATCCTGGTGGTTATATAAGCAGCAGCGATAGTAGACGGAGAGCCGCAGTGTAGATTCGCTGCTACCCCGGATCGATTTAAGGGTACACAGTACCTACCCCTTGGCGCATAACAGTTGTCCCTGTGTGCACGTTTGAGCCACCCACTTCAGATAACTTGTCTTCTAATGTGTGTATTTCCGGTAATTCTAACCTACAACAATTTAGAACACTGTAACTGGATTATATCTAACAAACAGAAATAGAATTTCTTAAGTAAATCATTTTAATGAAGTACAACTTCAACATTATCCACATATTGTGATTGGTGTGAACAAAACAATTAAATAATGCTGAAAGAGAGAAACGGTGTGAAAAGGACATTCAAATTGTATTGTGCCTGCTCCTAATTCGACTAAAAGGTGTTGTTATTGTTGAAATTATACGAATTTAGCGAGGAACTAGGTAAAATTGCCCTAACTATTTATTGATAATCTCATCAACTCCTCTATATGTCAATATTCTACATATTAAAAATGAACAACAATTAAACTATTGAACTAAACAATTTATTCTAGATTTAATAGAGATAATTTGATCATCGTTTCGACGCTTTAGGCTTTCACATCGTTAAAATAGAACGAAAACTACACAAAAAAAAAACGAACGAACAAGAAAACTGATAATAGAATGATGAATTTACTTCATTCCTGAATCGTAAAATTGTTGACGGTTTCAATTACAAATATTCGGTCAAATTTTCGAACAAAATTCGAACGAATCTGGTTCGTTGGTGAATTTGTACATGCTCAAAATGATCTTTAAATACCATGGAAAAAGGTCGCACCATTCGCAAATTATCGATTGAATCAAAGCTCATGTTTTTCCCTAATGTTCGGTCTGTTCAGTGACTTGAGCGATTGATAAATCAACAAGATTTAGAAGAAAAAAAACTTGTCGTGGAAACGTTCCATAAACCTTTAGAACACGTTATAATCTCACCAATTATTCAAATTATAAAACATTGGTTCGAGTAAAACATCTCAAAAGATTAAGCATTTGAAGCGAACACATTTCGAAGACGATTTAACGAAAATTATTTTACAAAAGCAATTGATAATAATTGCAAAATTATGTCTAAAAACAGGCAATCTCTTGCGTTTTAGAAGAGATTACACGTTGCGATTACCGTAAAATCTCCCACGTAAATCCTAGATCTCCAATTCAACTGTACAGCAGATTTTCAATAAAAGTCAAGAACAATTCGCTATCAGACTATAAGCCCATCGTATTTAAGATCTTCCAATTTGTTAGTCAAATCAATTTTTTGTACCGATCCTCAATGTCTACGAACCTTTCAAATTAATTTTAGAGTACGAAATATTCAACGTTTTGTAAGCATTCAATTTAATCAAAAATCTATAGTCTCTCGGGAGACTGTAAGTAACTCTTCTACATAAAACCATCGCCATGCACCTTTGCGTTCATGCAAAATAAAATCAAATAAATAATCCATAATAGTGCTCTTATGTAAATATAATCCAATCCTATTGCACTAGACGACTCCTAAAATACACTAAATTAACGTTATGTAAATGTGAAAAGTCTGCAGAGTGGAGTAACAATGAACCCTGTGTGTTACAGTTGTAATGTTGCATATTTTTTCTCTTTGATGTAATTTCATTTTAAAATCAACATTAAAACAAGGGAGAAGTCAGACCGAAAATACATTTTTGTTAGCGTCTCAATGTCTCTTCTTATCAGTGTTTGTCACGTTTAGTACACGCAAAACTGTCGTACAGATGAATATTTATGCGATTTCCACTGTTATCACCGTCAATTATGGGATTTTCGTTTGACTACAGTCACGCACATATTTTTCGATTTTCGTACCATTTCCACCAAGTGACTTCTTATTTGTTTCACTGAATATGCTTGAATTATTAACAACAATTCGTGTTTGATATGAAAAATTACTGCAATTCCTGCTAAATTGTTTCCGTCATTTTCCAAAACATAAATCTTTCCCCAAATTTGTCTGGAAACGATCAACGTTCAAACAGTGTTGTAATAATGTTTGCCAAAGTAATGATATACGAAATATTCCTCGAAGAATGTTTAACAGCTTGCTGAAATACATTTTCTCGCGTCATACAGTGTTCGTTTTTCTTCCCTAAAAATATATGTATAGTTATAGTGAGTCTAAAGAAATCAATAAAATTTACGATTCTGTCCCATGCTCGATTGTGTTCCAAAAACATCAACTATCGATTACCGAAATACCAGAAGAGAACACGTTTAGTGTTTCTTTTGAATTACTTTCAGGAAAAACAACACTATTGTACCGAAAATAACTGTAAACGATACAAAAAAAAGGGGATTTAAGTTTAATGAGAAACGCCAGTAGCGATTTAGAGTTCCTTTCCCAATAATAAACATCTTGTGCAAATCCGTGAACACAATACACGTTGATATTCAATTATCTATTAATTTGAAGATAATTAATCAAATTGAAGCGAATCCGATTTGTGTGTGTGTGTGTGTGCTTCATTGAGTGGGATTGTAATAATAATTTAATGTTAAACGATAAATCAATTGACATATAGACGAGTTGTATTGTCTTTTACAAAACCTATTACGTGCCCTTAACGATTATAATTAAACGTGAACAGAAGTGTGCGGCACCAATTAATAATATATTCAAGAATCGAACAGCTATCATCATTATCGGCCACATATCGCATTCAAGTCCGTCGTCCTCGGACGGGACGAGTAGCCTGGCATCACAAAGTGACGATAATTTGTCAGCCACAACAGCGACGATGAGTCGTCGAAGTTCATGTGGTGACGATGGTGGTGGTGGTGGTGGCAGTAGTAACAGCAATAAATGGATGTACGATTTATTACCAAATTACGAATTATCACCAATACAAACAGCAAAATTCCATGTTAATTTCCTACCAGAAACATTAGATAGACGATCGAGTAGATCATTGTTTATGCCACGCAGGAATCGTAGTATGAGTGCTTGGAGCGATATCAGCCGGTCCAGCTGGAGATTAGATGAAAGGTTAGTAGTGTGTGGAATTGAATTGAAAATTTCAAATTTGAAAAACATATATACTACAAAGTTATTTATATTTAAACACAACATCACACTACGAGAATACATAAGTTGTCTAAGATAAATTTAACACTAAAGAGAGTAATAATCTGTTATCGATAAACACTAAATATGAGAATGTGATTAAAATCTATTTTAAAAATTGTCATTAATACGGATTTCACTGGAAAGCAGAAACAATTACTTTACGATTGAATCGATATGTCAAAAGTGATTCTTACGTAATCAGTTGAAACGCTTTCAGTAGTCGAACCGGAGGGGCTACTCTTGTTTGTTCTGGCAGCAAGTGATTGATGTATCAATTTTCTGGTGGCCGGTGGTACTGATTTACAATAATTCTCAGGTAAATTAATATTACGATGCTGTTTACTGTATCTAGGTGGACGTGCCCATTCTACTTCAATCTTAAAGCCACCAAGTCTCCATCCTGCAAACATCAAATAATCTTTAGAATTTCTCACAGCTGCTTACGAATTCTCTGAACTTACTTGGCAATACTGTCAAGGCGATTTCTGCATGTTTTCTTTTAGCAAAATGTATAAACGCATAATTATTGATTTTGTGTACTTTCATTATGGTTTCTCTTGGTAAAATTTCGAATAGGAACGTTTTTAATTCTTCTGTAGTACACTCTATCGGTAAATTGCTGAGATATAAGTTGGAAATCTGGAAAACGAGTTGAATTTCACGAAATTTTCCATCAATATGTAGATATTAGAAAGCTTACCGTATTCCATTCATCTGGATCAACGATTGGTATCGGTTCAGCCCAATCAACAAATACAGTCTTATCCCATAATGTCAAATTACCAGGACATAATTGACGGCGTGCTATAGCAGCTTCACGATGTGATTCAAATTCAACAAAAACAAATCCACGATTCATAAGTGGATTAGCCGGTTCTGTATACATGATGATATTTGTAATGCCATCGACGTATTGGCGGAGTAATTCATCAATTTCCGAATAAGTTCTGTCGCGTGGAATGTTACCTATTAAAACAAATAAAACAAATTAACTTTGGTCTTAATGTATGATAAAGGGTACGGTATTGAGGGGACACGTGGTATACAAACATACATATAAACATTCGGAAAAGTTTTCAAACTCTTCAAGTTTACAATTGTTCTATTATTGAGACTTTAAAACTGTTTCAAATCGTTAGATTATAACGAAATCATCTCAATTCAAAACTGATAATTAATAATTTGAAATTAGCGCCCTAATTACATATATTTCAATCAAGTTAACTAGAAAATATTGACATGAAATGAAATTGTCCCACTTACACGATATTGAGTTTACTGCAGTTAAACGTAGCTGTCAAAAACTCCAAATTATATAATTACAATCAATTTATTATTTTTAATACTCTATGATTTTCACCTGCTAATTATTACTTAGATCTTAAATTTATAGTATTTGAAGAAAAATCATTAATGTAGAAAAACGGAGAAAAACGTTTTTTTTCAATAATTTTTTCATTGTAACCGGCACTCCTCAAATGCATCGTGGTGGTCACGTGATGTCGCTATGCCATTTTCCCGCTTTTACAAACCGACCAAGAGTTTCCCGCCAATTAATAACGTATTTTTGTTGATACTCGCTTGTTTTTTTTTTGTATTATTAATCATTAAATGAAACTCAATCGGAATTAATATTTGTCATACGGTCCTGTAATGGCAATTTCGGTTTTTCTTTCCAATCAAAGTTGCCATGAATCTAATTTTCGATTGTGTTTTGTTTTAATTTTCAACCAATGAATGATGAACCCACAAAATTGGTCGACAATTCATGGCTACTACGATTGCATTTTCGAACAATATCAATTTAGCATTTGCACAATAACTTTAGTGATAAACATAACTTATTAAGTAATAAATAAAAGAATCGAGTGGATTATGTTTGATATAATCATTCTCTATAATCGATTTATATGTATAAAAAGTTATGCAAAAAATGAAAAAAATTAATCTAGTTGCATGGTGATTTCAATTGTTCACCTAGCCGGCCATATTTGTTTTAACGTCTATTTTGGTGTTTCTGGTTGCTCCAGAGTGTTTAACAACAAATAGAAAATCGTCTTTAATCAGGTAAATATTTTAAAAATTTTCTGAAATGTACTCACCCACAAATAATCGTCGATTATCCACTGATAAAGTAACCGCCAATTTCGTATTTCGTCTTATACAAAAACCATTCAATTTATAAACAGCTTCAAATGCATGTTGTTTAATGTAAAATTTCAAAAATGCAAAGCCCCGATTACGTCCGAAAAAATCCATCATCAAACGTATATTATAAATAGGACCAATTTGTGTGAATAATGGTATAATTTCATCTTCATAAAAATCATGCGGTAAATTACCAATAAAAATTTCGGTACCTTTCGGTGGTGGTATGATATCATAATACGATAATGGTTCATAAATACGTTGACCATTCTTTTGTATAATTTGATGATTATTGTGTTCAGCTATGCGATTGATTTTTTCTAATATTTTAAAATTATTACAATTCGATTTCAATTTCGACAGCATTTTTGGTCAATTTTTCTATTATTGTTCTCAATTAAAATAAAAGATAATTCTATTCGAAAATTATTGTAAAGCAACACAATCGGTAAGGATAATTATTCAGATTTATATCTGATGGCGATTTGATTAATACTGAAAAATGGCATTGAAGAACAATAGGGTGGCGGGCGATAGTTGGTGATTTTTAATCGAAGAGGAGGGATGAGTTCTTGTTTCTTCTATCCTCATTTAAACGGCCATCGATATACAGTGGGAATCATTTATGCAAACGGTCCAACACTTCTAAACACATTCAAACAGTCGCAAAATACGTGCCCGTTTGTTTGATATTTTCAATATCCTAGACAGGACGTCACCTGAATTACACCTTAATCATACGTCTAACCGCTCAAATCAGGTGTAGATTAGAGAATGAATGTGTGTACTTTTACGTGGATCTCACTGTATTTGGCACTTTTCTTCGACGAATTGTCGATAAGACAGGTGGCCTTTATTGCCGTTCATGTACAATATATTGTCCTTACTTCAACTCTATTCATCCTTTATAACATACAATCAATTGTATTCTATTAAATATCAATTAATTAGCAATAAAACGAGCTTGTTAAGCCATCAGCCAATCAGCGGTCATTTTCGAAATGGTTCTACCTGGTTGTGTACCAGGTACCATTATAAAATGGCCGACCGACTATATTTACCATTAATTATAATTATTTTTACAAATAGATGATTTTAATAGATTTTGTTCGTTATTTCTATTTTTAATAAATTCGTTATAAAAAGATTGTGAAATCAGGCAGCAGGGGTGGTGGTGGGGCGGCGATCAATTCAACCAGTAGCCAGGTGTTTGTTTCAACACACATTTTCTTTGTATTTATTGTATATGTATGGATACTTTAAGTTTATATGTATGTATGTGTTAGTTTTTAGATGGCACAGGACAGATCGGATTTCTTGGAATTGACAATAACGGTCTCCCTTTGTCTTCACCGCCAACTTGGACAGACACCAATAAATAATCTTTATTTTTTTTATTTTTTTGGAAAGAAATTACAACGTATTTATTATGATATCAACTTTATATTGAATTGATTTTTAATAATTCAAAAATCAAATAAAGAGTGACGTAGGGGTAATTGACTTCATTGAGTACAATTAACTAATACTTTGTTGCTAGTTAAATCATTTGTCCAAGATACCTGTAATTAAACAAGCTTCTGCAGTCTAAGAGCGTCATAAAAAAATAATAGTGTTAAGGATCCAACACACCAACGCGTTACTGCCTTGAACGATGTTACGTTGCAGATATTCTATCTAATAAGGCGGTTAGCAGGGTCCTTCCCGTATCCCGCCAGAAATTTTTATAATAATATCGTGTGTAACAGAAAAATCAATGTTGCATGCTGATGATAAAAACTGTCAGAAATTGCTGACAGTGTCTCATAAAAGCCATTTTACGATGATCGTCACTTTTATCATTTTCATATAGGTAAATAAAAGTCGGCAAATTTCATTTGAAGTTAGAATAGTGTGTTAGTGCTGTAATGTTGTTCAATTTTGCGTGAACATTCGTATTGAAAGCTCACTCTATTTATTTTCTATTAGAAAAAAAATAATTGAAAACTCCATATTTCTTCCTTGTCAAGCCTGTAATGCATTTAAAGTATGACATAAGCTTTCATTGGCTGTTACGTAGTTTTGCTTCTCTAAGCTGTACGTATAACGCATCATTAATTCTCATCAAAAATTCACTTCATTTATGTGCTGTAATAGGAAAAAAAGCGATAAGAAAGCGAATGATATATTACGCTTGTGTAACAACAATTTTTCACTTCAAAATGATATTAATTAATTGTTGGTTTTTGTGCCTTCGTCTGACACTACTCTGTAGTTTTCTACATTTCTATATCGTCCAGAAATATATTGTTTCCAGTCCTAGGACAGCAAAGGGCAAGAAGTATTAATTAGTTATTTTGTCAATGATCGTATTTGAAAAAAGTGCAGTTTCTGACTTTTAGATAATTTGTCAGTACAAAATAATTATTCCGATAGACATTCTAAATCTGTTATCTGTTAATTAACTTTAATTTAATGTTATAAGTCGAAGAGAATAAATAAGGGATGATCGATTGTATTCTTCCGTTTGGATATCGTGTTTGTTCAATTTCATTTCCTGCTGAATCATCGACTTACTGTTAGATGTTCTCTATTCATATTTTCTACCTTGTGTATTTAGAAAGTCTTTCAGCAGATTTAGTTAAATCCGATTTCTCAACAGGTTCTTTTCCCTTATGTGAGGCAATATTCTGAAACAACTATAATTTCCATATTGTTATCTCTTAACACAATTGAAATTATGTCATTTTAAAATTAAAAATTAATATACAGAATAACTCTTGAATTGTATCCAGGAAAATATAAGAGCACCTAGCTTATTCTGAAATCATCTCAATGAAATAAATCTGTAAAATTCGTGCTCATATCCAAAGAAAACTTTCTCCTGTTAGCATACTTATCGAATCCTATAAAGTCCTGTAGCGTACAAATAACTTTCAGCTTTTCATTACAAGATAGCGCTGGATACACAACCATTGATTTGAATCTGGAATTGATTGTCTCTAAACAGTTTCCAATCCACCTTCTGCTTACAAATTTCAATATCTATATGATATACAACAGATTAAGGAAATCAGTAGAACTTTTTTTTATAAAAATAATCAATCAACTGGAATATTGTTCATCATTTCAATAACAGAAATATTTTGTTTCAATATTAATTTTCTTGTTTTATTTTCTTTTTGTTTCAGGTGAGTAGATGTGATATTTCTTCAGGTTTACAATATTCATCGATTGTGACGGAAAAATAAATGTATTCTAACAGACAATATTGAGAAATTCGTTATTGATGTGGAAAAAATGACTGACGCTTAGAATAGATATATAAAATTTTTTCAATTTTTTTCTCTCAGTTCTTGTTCCAGTTATAGATATTTATATGCAGGTATATGTAGAGATGTTAGGACAGATATTGAATCGATACGTTATTCTAACGGCAGTTTTTCTCCCTTGATTCTGACTGTTCCAAAATCATTGTGTTTTCAGGCAGAAAGACACAGAGAGAGAGAGAGAGAGAGAGAGAGTTAAAGACAAATTAATAAGCTACAAACTGTACATCTCTTATGGCATCACAATTAGTACGGTTGGTTAATGTTGTAATCGGTAATTTACTAATATTTGGCTTTAGTTCTTATCTTAATCATAAACTTCGAGACGTTTACATATCTTAATTGAATAGGAATTAGTATAGATGCGTGAGATTTATGATAGAAGACAATCGTATACTGTACAGAATAGAAATGTCTCCTATTAAGTTAATTCCAAAATCTAAAATGTCCAAAATAGTTCAAGAAGTTTATCAGTTTCTGATTAGAGGCCTAAAGTGAAGACACACCTGATTGTAGAGTGTTCACACTAGTCCAATGAGAGAAAATTTTGAGAACTGAAGGGATAAAAGATCACATAAAACAATCCAGAATTGTGAGTAGGAACAAACCTACTATATGTCTTTTAATAAAAAATGAAAAGCTTTCAACGTTTAATTGGCAAAATAACCTTGATTGACAGTCACAGTTTCACAATCAGTTTTATTAATAAAAAAAATTAAATAATCTCAAAATTGAATATAAAATGCTACTGTTGTCTATATCCATCTATATATATGTATATGTAGGTATAGATTTTAGAAAAGTTAAATTGAAAGTTTTTGTTTGAAAATAAATCACTGTATCAACTAGGGGATACGATAGAAGAGAATGGACAAATCAAGTTTTAGACAAATCCCAATTGGAAGATTCTCTGAATTTCATGTCTCTAAGATATATTTCTAGTAATTTTCTGTTATAAATTTAAAATTTACACATAGCCACCACTAATTAGTTAAATAATGTGTTGATTCTATTATTCCATTCTTTATATTATATTTATTCTGATAACGTACAATAGGAACGAATTGCAATTAACTAACGTCAAGTACGAGTTGTGCTCAACCTAGATATAATAAAGAAGTATGAAAGCATGTTCTTATTATGTCTTGTATTTTTGTTTAAGTATCTCGTTAGTTTTCGTTGGATTATCATAGAAAATCTTGTTTAATTGCATCAACAATAAATCTAGTTACTACGTTTGCTCATTACTCTTCGATTTAGTGTTAGCGTTAAATTTTGCCTTGTGGTCGCTTGAACTGTTAAGCTGACGAACGAGTGTGTTCATATAAAATGTTTGTTAGTTAAGATTGGCTGTTAAAAGCTAATGATACGTAAAGTTGAAGAATTTATACTGACAGTTGATAATAATGATGATAAGTTGTTATCAAGTATAACCAACCGTAGCTTGTTCATAAAAGGGGAATTGAAAGAACATTATGGAAAAGTATAGTTTACTTTTTCACTTGTCCTGTCAGTTATTTATATTCGTTTAGAATATCCAACTTGAACGGATTTTTATTGATTTGCTACAAAATACTCCAATGATTTTGAACACTATCATTCTACAGTATTTGGATCAATTTTCAAAGATGGTATCCATTGGATAAATATTTGTGAACCTATTGAATTTTAGTTATTTTATCATTATGTACATCAACGTTGTGAATATTTACACTATCTCATTGTCTTGTTTTTTTCTGTATAGTTGCGGATTATTAGAAGGGTTTTGATGATGTTCATATTATATTTTATCATAGACGCAAATGAGAGATTTACGCTTTAATCGATTTTGTCTGTTTGCTGACGATTAAGATTAAACCAACCTAACAAATTAATGTGTCTAAGTTCTGATAAAAGATGTGTATCTGTTGGATTTTAGATATAAATACAATAAGAATATGTATGTTTATATATTGGAGTCCGATCATAATGTACATTAAAGGATCAAAGGAACCGATTTATTATAACCGGATGTTTGTATAAAGTAAAATTATATAAATTTATTGGAAGTAATAGCGTATTAATTTTCGAACACCGAATAATGCTTCTTCTGCTTTTATATCAGCCATTTCTTTTCCCTAGCATCTTGATCATGCATTGAAATTCTCATCAGCTAGTTCTTCAGTGGTGGATGTAATTATCAAAAGCGTCGAGGTCCAATAAATCTTTTCGTTTTGTCAGGATGTCGATTATAAAAAAGTTTCCATTGTAAGCGAATTTATTATAGGTAGATTCTAGTTTATTTTGAAAAAAAAATGTATTTTACAAATGAGTGGAGTAGCGGTTTTAATTGGATTTACACCCATCAAATTTAATTAAATACTTTTTTCGTATATTAAATTACAATTATACATAAATGAAAAAAAAAACATTTTCAGGTATCTATTTAGGTGGATTTATATTAGAGACTTTGTTGGATTTAACAGTTTAGAGTAGAGAAATTTAATAAAAATTGTCTGTGGAAGTTAACCAATTCTGTGTTTGACCGAGTTTTTCATTGATCAAAAAAAAATTCTCTTGCCTGATAGGAAATCGATTCATTCTCCCCTTGTTAGTATTAATCGGCTCAATATATTTATTTGGTATACCTACTTATTACGTTAAGAGGAATTCTTAATGTGATTGAGAACATGGTTTTGCTTATACGTTAATCCGTTCGATTATTTCCAAGAATTGTTAATTCGAAAAAAAATCCAGAGGGAATAAAACAGTAAACATATCGTTATAGAATACTAATGAGTATCTGTTTGACCTAAACCAGTCATTGGTATCTGGAATCTATTTATGTTATTAAAGAAATTTATTGGAATTACATTTAACAAACAACTTAACATTTAATGAATTGTTTCACCTTTTGTGAAACATGCAAAAATTGATAAGAATCAGTCCTGTTTTTTTCTTCTAGAAAATGGAGCGCATTGAATTTAACCCGGTTATTACCTATAAATTGAGGCAAAAACACAATCTGTTACATGCGATGTAGATCACCTTTCTGATTTATTTGTGAAATCAACATAAATAGGAACTGCTTAAATAAAAATTTGGTGAATTTATACTGTAGATACGTCTCTTATAAATCCATACCTTTATCAGTATCAAACACAGCTATATAACATATTAGTCAGTGTTAGATTTAATCTCTTTGAGTTATAATTCTCAAAAATCCAACATATTTTATTGTGGTTACAAGACGACTAATGTCTGTTGTTTGATTCATCAATTTCCCATTTGATTATGGCAATTACGGTAAATCATGAATAATTTATTGCTAAGAGAATATTGTAGCACTCTTAAATAAATAATATTTTATCCCTGAAGGTGTACCAACCATATTTATGATGATACATATCCAAATGTTTCTACTATTTTTAATATAAAAAAATCAATAAATAATAATAAAGCTATCGTATCCAATATGAATGTCACAATTATTTCTTATTGAAAACTCAATTTACATTTTTAACTAAACCTTTTCAATGTACAAGTTTTTGTTGTTGATTGTTCTGTAATTAATTATACAATAACAAAGTCAATGAGTTATAAGGATCCATTCTATAGACATCTAAATTAGGTACCTAATAATTACGTTTAATTAATTACAGCATGACTGTTGTATGTAATTGAAATCGATTGCTTCATTTATTACAAATTTATAACGAAATTGAAATATGGTGTATTTTAATAGTCGTTACTAGTATTTGTTAATCACGAAGCAACCATGTTTATTCCATAAACAAATCATAATACAAAAAAAAAACAATAGATGAAGATTACCAACAATATCATTCGGTTCTAATTCACAACTATTTAATAATCGAAAATCATCAGAGATAGAAATGAGGGAAACGTCGTTTTAATAATTCACTAGATATGAAGCGAACATTTTGTATTATTGATAATGTTTACAATAGAATATTGTTTCATTTTTGTGCACGACTTTTGAGCTGTTATTTAACATGAATAAATTTGTTTTTATTTCATTTGTGATTGTGGACAATTTTAGAATTGTCAAATATTAGCAGTATTTTTCATGAAAATCAAAATCAGACATTTGTTGTAACATTAAAGTGCTTATTTCACGTGATAAATGCATACTTGTTATAGAAACAACAATTTTTATTATTCAAAACATTCAAATGTTGAAACATAACAATACTATGAGAATTCATTATAACGGATATGCTGCATGTTACAAACTTTAACACCATTGAAAATTGTTTGATTGTGCCAATTCTCTGATTTTAATTTCATTACTGTCTGTTGAAATGACAACGTTCAAATTTTGAATCAAAATCAAATGTGACAAGACATGTTTCATTAAATATTCCACATTTAAATCTATGTCGGATTGAAACACTTGCAAATTTACTTAAAAGTTATCGGATAATAACCATTTCAATTTCTTGAAATTCCCAAAATTCAAGAAATAAAACAAGAAACTTTTACATTTTAACCATGTCAAATTTCGTGTCGATACACATTAGAAAACTATACGTCTTCAGAGTTTGAAATATTTAGTTGTTAAAGTCGATAAATGAAGCAACTCTATAAAACTTTATAAATGTGTACTCGTATATCCATATTTCTTGTTATTATCGTGTGAAATAATGACCGAAATAGAATGTTCTACATGATTATATATTTTTTTTTTGTTGTTGAAAAAGTTTAAAGATATGATTCAAAAATGTTTATTTTCAAAAATTTGAATCATTTATTATACTTTATTGTCCCAAAAATAAACCTATCTACCAGAAATTGTTGATTTCTTTTTGTAATTTTAATAGTACTGAGTATGTTAAAATATCGACCTAAATAGTTCAATTTACAAAATCTCATTTTAGGTAAACTAAATTTGTGGGTACACGTATATTTACACAAGAATGAGGAAGTAAAATTGAATAAAGGATGTTGCATATAAATACGTCGAGTTGATTTGTTATTAAATAAATACCAAATCTTTTATGTTGATTTTCTCAAATTTTCTTTGGTTAAAGTGATTTTCTCTTAATATATATATATATTTATATTTATATATATTTGGAAAGTATTTAAAAGTGTATTGTTTCCTTGTTGTTGGAGAGGATTTCGCAACAGCAGTACAATTAAATATTAAGATGGCGTGAAGTTCCTTGCAATTTTCCTGTTTTCTATTCTTGTTATTGTTAGATGTACAATCTGCAACTGTTTAACACTTTATTTATACGTTTTGACAGCTTTATTATACCATTAATTTTTCATAAATTTCCAAACATAAATACAGCAACTGAACATTAAATTTGAAAATATTGTTGAAATTTTATTTTACTCTCAAGACAATTCTATAAACATATGAGTTTAAAGAGAACTTCTTTGGTTTCATATCAAATTGTACGTTTTTTACGTATACTGAGCACTACTTATCAAAGAGACAGCTTTTAGTGTCCTTGTTGAGCTTAATACAAAATTTATGAAAATGGTTTAAGTATGTTGTGATTAAAAAATTATATTTGATGCGGCTAAAGGCCAGTTCATCTTGTCTCCCTTACTCTCGACTTAAAGTAAAATTTAAGTTCGTGGCAAAGTAAAAAGAGACAAATTTAGTGGCTGTTATTGCTATTCGTTCATTTTAAATCGCATACATATAAATATTGTAGATTAAGTAAATTCAGTAATAGGGTGTCAAGACTGAAATTGAAAGATGAAGGGAAGATTTGAATTTAAACAAAAAATCCGGAAATTAAACATTAAACAATCAGAAATAGGGAAAATATTTTAAATTCGTTACCTTTCTTCCACTGTGTGACAAACAAAATAATTCGTCAACTAGAAGAGAAATATAAAGTGAAAAGTGCTGTTTCATCTATAGTTATAAGAAATCTAATAAAATAGTGATAAAATAGTTTTTCTGTCCAGACATAGGAAGAGTAATAAATTCACATTTTTCAACATTCGAAATAAAATCGCTAACCAGGACTATTTTTAGGCGTAAAATCAATTAATTTTAATAACAAATCCGCAACTTACAACGTATAATACAAATTACTTTTAATGTCTACGTATATCCAGATAATTTATTATCCCCAAATATTTAAACACGTGAAATATACAAAAGAATCTGACATTAACGCAATCCAGACAATTTTACGTCATTTTCTTTAGTAGAGCATATGTAGAACATTTAGTTTCTTTTATTAAAAACAAAATCAAATAGAAATTCAATGATTTGTTGTTCAATTATTACAGATGCGGATATTTGATTATTTTAGGGAAATTTTCAGTTTTCAGTTGATTTTTTCATGATACGAACATACTAAATTAAAAATTAAATGTTGTGACAGATACCAATTTAAGTAGAGGCTATAGAGAAGGCCGCCTCGAGCACCACAAAAAATGTTTTATCATTAAATTTTGGTGGCCAATATAAGACTATATTCGGAATTTGCTCTTTTATAATTATGAAAAAGTTAATATTAAATATTAAATTAATATTAAAATCTTGCTTTAATTGTTTTGCTCTGCAATTTTCTTTTGATATTATGTATCACAGTTTGATGTTCTTAGTACTTGAGCTTACTATTTATAGTTTCATATTAATTAGTAAATTTTATTGACATCAAACTTATACCAACTTATTGTTAGGTTCTAACATTATTATTACTATTATTATTACTTCAAGTCAAGAAAAATATATTAAGAATTTCATCACGATTTTTATTATGATTCATATTACAAATAGAATATCGACTTACATATTGATTAATTCTATATAGTATATAGATTTTCTATGAAATAAATAAACAACAAACAACATCTATTTTTGAAGTAAAACTTCTTTAGGCGCGACTAGGGGGTAACTCAGAAATTTTTTCTGACGGAAGTAATGCTCGAAATAGTTTCCGCTATTTAAAATATTTAGTTCTACTAAAATCCTAATAATACTAAAATTTCCAACTTCATGTAACGAAATTTAGAAACTCCGTAGATGTAAGGTTGGTATCTTATTTCTGGTGATATTTCTCAGTCATGTGACTACAACATCAGGAAAGCTATTGGTTGGTTGTAGGAATAGGGGAACAGGTTTGAATTTTGGGTAGATTGACATGGGCTTATTTGACCTTTAATTTAATTTTTTATTCTTAATTAATTTAATTAATGAACGAATATTCTTCAAAAAGTGGGAGTGCTATTAACGAATTTTATATAGAATATAAAATAGTTTAATCGTTTCAGTGATATGTGTCATAAACGTCAAAAAGTTTTACTTCAATCGCACACAATTTTTCTTATTGTGTTTAACTTTATGTTTAAAAAGGAAAAAAGGATTGTGGTTTACTGCTCATTTCAACCAAACCCCGGGCGCTTATGCCCTTTTACTTATGGATGATGGTTTACTGCTCATTTCAACCAAACCCTGGGCGCTTATGCCCTTTTATGGATGATGGTTGGTTACTGCTCATTTCACCAATTCTAGACGTTTTTTCTACGATGTGGGACCTGCAAAGGGGGGGGGCTAGGAACATCCTAATCTTGCTAACTGGTCCATGTACTTTGTGGCATGGACAAATTAACAATTTAGGTTATAAGAAGAGGAAAATTCTAAAAATCACTTTTTCATACCGTGCCGAGATTTGAACCCCGGACTTCTAGGCGTAAATCCATATCCTTAACCATTCGGCCATTCGACTCGTGAATTTTCATATGAAAAGTGTACTATAAATGAAAACGATTTTCTACGATCCAACGGATACAGCCGACATTCCATCGTGTGTTGGGCACCCGAAAGTACTCGATTGCATTAATGTATAGATGTTGCTAAGCAACCACAATTTTAAATACCTACCATGTTAAAACGTCTGTCATTGGTTGAAATCTACATTTCCAAAAATATGCTTCGGAAATGCTCATTTTCCACACGGTAGCAGATGGTAATGGAAAACGGGACGATTGATTTAAGAAAATCAAATATACTCACATCAGAAATTGTAAATTGAATGAATTCAATAGAAATGCGGTCCAGCTGGTGATGTTTGAAAGTACTTTGTGATCAGTTTCTAACTAGACATGCGTAGTCTAGTCATCAACCAAACAATCTAGAATTGTGGGTGGGAACATACCTAATAATTGCCACTATAATCTACGAGGTGTTCTTACAATGAATATATTTCAAAATAAATACTGTTGAGGGTAACCAGTCCACTTCTGCGAATATGAAAAGGTTGAAGAATTTTTGAAAAAAATCAGACTTATTTGTGTAAAGCTGTACAATCAAATTGAAGTAGTGTTAAACAAATATTTATTTATATTCGGTTTACTTAAATGTAGTCAACTTTAAGGCAATTAAAGCAATTGAAATCGAGCCACAATTGTCAATTTGACAACGGTCAAGTCAAGTCGCACAGATTCAAATCGTCAGAGTATAGATCTTCTCGTATTTTTAAATGAATTCCACATACCCACACTTAAGAGTGAAAATGTATAAAATCAAAATCTACATATAATTGTAGACAATATTACCTATTTTTAATGCATAATGTGAATATAGCTTTATATTATTCTTTGTAAAGTATATCATTAATGAATATAACTAAACTGTAATATTTTAAGTTAAGTTTAATCGTTTTATGATATGTGCCATAAACGTCAAACAAGTTTTACTTCAATCGCGCGTAAAGATTACACGCACACAATTTTTTTTTTGTTTGCTGTCATACAAATGTGTATAACATAAAAGAGATATTTTCTGTAAAGTCATGTTGTTTTAATTCATTATTAATACTGAAAAGGCTTTGATTCATTATGTTTTATTATTTAATTCTGTTCGATTTATTGGTTTTTGTGTGAATTGGAAAATCTTTATACAATTAACAAAGCAAATGGAAGCTGAGCTTTTTTTTCCCTCAGCTTAAGAGTTGTTGTAAGATTTCGTTTGAAATTACAACGGTTTCTATCTTTTAGAACACGATTCATATTGTTAAACACATAAGGTAAGACGGATCTATATTGGTATAACTAAATTTGATTAGTTAATTGAATTTTAAAGGACTTATATAGCGGAAACAAGTCGAATGTTTCGTTTATTATTGGTCAGTTGTATTATTAATTTAATTAATTAGTAATTTTACAGATTGTCTATTTCATCATCAATAACATATACAGGTTGACCACTTTATTGGTCAACTATAATTAATTGAATTTCATGTTATTTTGAAGCCATAACATAAAAAGCAATGAATTTTTTTAAGGCACTGTTGTCGTTATCGAGAGTTTCTCATCACATCATTGTTGACATGTTTACATTATACGTGAATTTCTGACGAGCTCTTTGCCGAGGAAAATACACAAAAACTAAGTTTGTGAGTTGACTATCTAAAATCTGTTACGACGGACAATCTTATGGTGATTTTTAAAAACGTTTCTATCTGATAATAATTCGCTACGAATCGAAATAATAATAAGATAAAGCTGATAATGGATTAATGTAAATACAATATGGCATATTTATATCGTATTTTTTATTCAAAATTAATCAACACACGGTTTAAGTAGAATTGTGAAATTTTCTGAAATAAGATGCGGTTACGCTCTATGATATTCACAAATTATTTTTGTTTGTTATCTATTGATAGAATTCAATCAGTCTAGAATTTCGTTCATCTTCCCTTATTTAATAAAGGCTCATTATGATATTGTTAGTTAGATTATCTTACAACACGACACAAAGAGTACCTATTTACTGTAGCACATATTAAAGGCGACCTGATTCTATTTAAAGCTTGCTCTTTTAAAATTATTTTGTCCTTCAAGTGAAGAGAAGAGTCTTTTCTTTTGAGGGAATTTCGAATGAAACCTACTTTTCTCTTTTATATTTCAGCAACTTCTTTGTCCTATTCAACAGTATTAAACCATCGTGTTCGTTTGTATATGTATACTGTTCATAAATATAAGGTGTTTCCTTCGATGACAACTAATTTTTATTACCTTGCTTATTTTTGAGGTATCCGACCTCAGGGATTTATTTTGTTATAATAAAAATAAAAATCATTGATTCACAGGCATATCTCAAACATTTACTAGAGTAAAGTAGTAGTAAAACAGCTGTGTCAAACTTAAATGAAGTTCCAACATAGTTTCCAGGAATTCATACTATTTACAGAACAATTACAAAGTTCTTTCTGCCGATCAATTAGTTTTGGGTGTTACAAAATAAATCCTTAGAAGTTCGTTTCAATTCCTTTATAAATAATTGAGAAACTGAAAATTACGTTTAGTAAAAGGGAACAACCTGTATAACCTCAAGATAGAATGGTAGACTATTTAAAATTACCTCAGACATCTAGACAAATAATCAATTTTCTTTAGATTATTTTAATTATAAATTTATTGGTTATTTCAATAATGTTAAATTATTAACGAAGTCACAAGTTGTGGCACATGTTTTAATACAAGAAAACAAAGATGGATAGATATATCAAATATAAGATATTGATAATTATGATTTGTAATTGTCGTCAACGCTATTTGTTGCTAAACACGTGATATTTATTTTCAACATTTTCCACACAATAATCCTGACATCCTTTACCATTAGTATCCTTATAGAAAGTGGGGTCAGGATGCGCACGCTTTCCAATACGTGTTATTTCCCAATATACCTCACATTTGCTGTGTGTTGAACAACACATTTTCATTGGTACTATCCTCGACATGAGAGAGATTTATAAACATACGCGTGCCGAAAGAGTTATAGTTTTTTCAAAAAAATATTTCTAAAATTTTCTAAATAATATAACAATAATAAATAGTGTTTATAATAAATATAAAATTTTTGAATTTACTTCAATTAATTCGATAGTGATGATTATAATTGATAAATGATTGTTCGTTGGTGATGAAAGCACAAGAAATATGTTAATTAATATGTTAATTGTGCTTTCTAGTTAGGTTTGTATAGATTTTATTGTATAAACTTTGAAAGCTTGCTGCAATTAAATATTAGGCATTTGTTAAACATTTTTCTTGGTAAAAAAAAGAAACAAAACGTATGGTATGCATTTTTGTTTAAATTGCATGCTTCCAGTGAGATTAATGTTTATTTCTAGACACATAATGTTTTGGCAAAACTTTTTTGTTTTTTTTGTTATTTTTTTTCAAATATCATTCGTGTCTGTCTCGATATTTTTTAATTCCTTTTGTATGTAATTTTTGATGAAAATCGAAAATAAATGGAATACGTGCAAATATTATCCTTGAAAGCTTTTGAAACTAACTACAATGATTGAAAGAATTCTAAAGGTTTCCTTTGGATAAGTGTTACTATTTGATTTTATTTATTCAAGAGATAGTTGGATTTTTTTTTCAATAGTGAGTGTAGAAGCTCTAAATTTTCCAATAATAGAATGTATAAACTATTAATGTATTTTTTGTGCAACACAACTAAATAGTTATTGTATCGACAGTTCTTTTATCAATCAACGATCAATAAAAATAGATGATATTAATCTATCCAATAAAAAAACATTTCTGTTGGATAGACTCTATTAACCTACTATTCCACACTATTCACACAGGGAATTAAAGAAAACTCTCATTATGGACGTCATTTTCCTTTTAGATTAGTTCCAATAAAAATTGTTATCATTTTAAATTCCCCTATATCGATATGAATTTTTATTTTACTATATTCTTGAATTATAATTGTCGTATAGAATTTATAACTTTATTAGATAGACACTCTATTAGTCTCCATCTTGTTTTTTAATGTTAGTATGTGTGAAATGAATTATCGAGGATATTTCCATCAAGTTTTACTAGCAAACATACGATCTTTACCTATCCTATTGATCGTTTTCCTATTAAACAAAGGTCATTTATTAGCAAACCTTTGCAAACTCACCTTTAACAAACAGCTTATTATATAACAAATTCGTTTCACTTTTAGATTATTGTACATACATAAAAATATGAATATACTTTTCTACAACAAAATAATAACATAGTGAATTATTCACTAATTCAATAGAATTTACAAAATACAATAAAGTTCTGGAGGTTTTTTTGGTTTACTTGTGATTAGTGCTCCATAAAGATTGTGTTGCGGACTCTTTTGTAAAGAAATTCTAATAAACAAACTTTAAATTACAATGGTTTTGAAATTATGTTATTAATAAAAAACGGAATCGTTCAGAAATTATTCCGGAATAACAAGCAAAATTGTTAGATAGTTGTTTGTTATTCTACAGGAAACCGAAAAACATGTTTTTGTCAGAGATAATTTCATTATGATTTTTTCCATACTTTTAGACACCCTTTCTAATAGAATGTTACATCGTGAAA
This sequence comes from Meloe dianella, assembly GCA_028455855.1. Lineage (NCBI taxonomy): Eukaryota > Metazoa > Arthropoda > Insecta > Coleoptera > Meloidae > Meloe > Meloe dianella. The sequence goes on from JAPTHL010000039.1 coordinate 7,106,986, forward strand.
ATATTCTGTGACAATGCATATTTCTGTAAATGTAGAATTTACGTGTCCATACATAAACATGTTGTTTGTTGGCATATTTTTTCTATAGGAATCTACTTGTTTACGTTTTATCATTATTCATATCACACATCTATATATTTGATCTATTATATTTCAATGGCATAATGATAACGATCTCCGTTGACTAGTCATTATTTAATGTCTATACTTCTCATATATTTCATTTGATAATAATCACACACAATTCTATAAGTTGGTGGAGTTTAGATGTCAAAATTACGGAAATTTACAAACCGATGTCATGATTTAATTACTTTATTCGGGTTTGAATGATAATTACTTTTCTGAAATGATAATCCTTTGATCATAGCTATAGAATCAAATTTTCGAATCTTATAAAATCTGTTAGAAATGGATTTTAGTAAATGATCTATCAGTAAAACAATAAGCTAATAAAATACAATTATGTGTAATGTTGCTATTATTATTACCATGATTGGAGCATCAAAATATAAAACCGACTATTTCTAATGAATTTTGTTGTTGTTTATCTAATTTGATAACGTTTTTCTTTCAATTTTCTTTCCTCGACGTACGAATAATTCAATAGAAAAGATAAATTTCCGATTACAGTGAATAATTTTCCCGACTATTTTAAATTCACTGTAAGTGGAATTTTCACTGGAGTAAATTATAGTCTCTTAAGCAAAAAACTGCCTATTAAAATTGAGATTATTAAAGACTTTCATAATCGATATTTTACTGTTATCCTTTCAATTATACATTCCAGCATCTATTTGTTTAATTTCCATACTTTAAGTAGTTTTAGAAATACTACCCTTGAATTTGTTAACTTATTTTGATGATATCTTGAGCTATTTTTTCCATCTTAATTGTTCATATTTCCTTTTTTGATTAGAAAAGATGGTCTTCGACTTTCAGATAGATGGAAGATGTTTCTCTGGCACGTTTTATAGCTATAAATTCATTGTAAAACTGAAGCAATAAGCTGCAAATATCAACCATTCTTTGTGTTTTACAATGCAACCGATACATCTACAACAGTATGTAGAAATGTGAATTAAAATTGGTATTATCTGAAATCTGAAATCGGTCCTCTAAACGATGAAAATCAATAACATTTCAATTTGTCATTGGTTCCTTTCGATAATCTCTGAAATAACTATTGTCAGATCGATTAATGTAATGTTTGTTATAGATAGTATATGTCGCAGTCAAGGTATGATCAAACAACTCGACAAATACAATTCCAATCACAAAAATGTCCAGTAGACCAGGAAAGCTTGTTCGCCTGTCTTCTTATACAGTCATCATGTTGTTATGACAGGTCATTAATCTAAAGTTAATTGAAATTGCAAATAGAAACAATAGAATATTCTCAATTCTTGTTGGGAATTATTAATATTTTCAAATCAAATAGAACAAAAAAAAATATATATATATATATATAATTATTGATTGTATGAAAAAATAATGACAAATCAATATTTGATTATTTATCAGAAATTTAGATAATGACTGGAAAAAATTACTGGGTCACGGTTCTCTGAAGTTATTTATAGTCGAATCGTTATATGAATATTTTCTTAGGCATTTCTAAATAGAAGAGATTCAAAGAAATAATTAGATCAAGCTCGAATTCCTTCAATAGGTTCACTGAGCTCTACGAAATAACTTCAACATTATCAAACTAAATAAGTAGATAATTAGATCTTTTAAATCAGCGTTATCCAAGAAGATTTTGTGCTAATTATAAAACAAATCTGCTTTTCTTAACTAAATTTCAAACAATAATTATATGTTGAGTTGGTAAACGGAAAGTTCTCTTTATTGTTTATAATTCAAATCTTTTAATAATCTACCACATTGTGCTTTGTTTATTTATTGACTTTGTTCTTAATTTACACTTTTATTCTGCATTTCAACAATTTCCGTCTTTGTTGCTGTTTTATTGCCACAAAGAGTCTTCTAAAGGTTGCTTTATTGGGCTGTAGTTTTTTATGATTTCTCCATAAACTGAAATTGCATCTATTTCATTTAGTTGTTATTTCTTGTAATCACAAGAAAATTCTTTGCTTTATCGGCATTGAAAGATTTTTTGGGGAGTAGTTGAAAAATAAAAGATTAATGTTGTCTTAAATTACAATATAGAATCACGAAAGAGAAATATAAAAAATTCATTTAGACGAACGTGCAGAATAATAAATTTTTAAATTAAATACATTTTGCAATAGACAACCGAGATTTTCAATCTGCACACTCGTGTCACTTCACTACTACAACGTTCAGAAGTTGTGACACAAATTGACGGATGAAAAAGGCAGAAAAAAGCCTCATATAGAAAACTATATTTATACAAAATGTCTCATTTAATTTAATCGCCATTTAGAAATACTCAAAGAATAATGTAGAAAAAATACGTTGCAGTGAAATATCAAACAGAAATTCATAATAACATGTGTATTTTTTTTTATTAAAGAAATTTAATGATGAATCTGCTTCAATTACAACTGAAAACGAAGAAAACCGTGTTTGTGAATTAGATATTACAAATAAAATACGTGGAAATACGAATGTGTAGTCATTATAACTGGCTGAAAGGTGAAGTGGGTCAAATATTAACAGTTTGAATGGATACATCAATCAGCTTATGTATACAAAATTCAAAACAAACATATATAAAGTATGAATAACAAGTTAGACAATTGAAACTATATTTGTGATGGCACCTCAAACAAATACGGAGTAATGCAAGGTGATAATCGTTGGAGCGCTTACGTCTTTCGAATGGAATCAAAAGATTTATAAAAACAACATGGAAGCGAAAAACTACTGAAAAAAAACAACAATGTACAGGGATTACAAAAAAATATATAGAAAAACTGTCTTCAAATATGGAAATAAGCCAAATACATTAACAGAACTTTTGAATAAATTCTGTCAATATTGACAAAAATAATGCCCATACATAACTTCGAATAGCTTCAACATAAACTGAATCACAAACAAACAATGATGATTGATGACCAAAATTATAGGAATATAAAAATTGAACAGGAAACCAACAATAAACCACTACATACCGTACAATATTTGAAAATTTACAATTCAGATTCCAGCACTATCTACCTATTGAAAATGGAATTAGAATCTGTTTATGTGAACACTTTTCTACTACAATATCATCAACCTTTATATATGAAAGCTTTTATTGATGCTTTAGAAATTGTCTTTACTGTAAAACCACTCTATTATCGATATATTGATGTTGAGATGAAAATGTAACGTTTATAACAAAAAAAAAGTCAAATAGAGTAAGGACTTTCTTATTTAAAATCATTGAGAGTTCTTTCAGAATTATAATAAAACATTCTGGATAAATATCACGAAAACCATAAAGATTAGATGATGAGAATAATAATGAAAAATATGATGAGGCACTTTAATAACTCTTAGATTTGATAGGATTTTGTATATAGATTGAATTACTACTGAACAACATAAAACAACAACAAAATGATAAAAAATTAAATCAATGCTGTTACACAGAAATTCGCAATTACGTTGGCTAAAAAAAAACGGAAAGATCACAAAACAAACAACTGTGTTTACTCATATTTTTTCTATACTTTTATAGTGATTTATAAAACAGATACGATCAAATCAAATACGCAGAAGATTATTGATAGAATCACCTTAAAAGTTACAAAAAAAGAGTATTTTCCTGTCTGTTATAACATATTTATTGGATCCTAGATGACACTCGATTCAGTTTCTAATGTTATAATTAAATCTGTTTATAAGAGGATTTAAAGTGGAATCAGTTAGAGATGGATTTTGATAAATAAGTAAACGATGAAAATTAAATTTGATCCTAAACAATTCAAATAGATATTTCAAGAATTTAAGACTTGTTAAATTGCATGTAAATATTAAGTGATTTTTTATTAGCTTCATCCTGTTTTACAATTTTATCTCCTTTGGCATGTCTATGGGAATCATTTCAATCGATATTTTACACAGTTGCGATTCGCACGAATAACTTTTAAACTTTGTTACAGGTAAAGGAAAGAAGGTGCGACTTTTGCGATCCTCTACTGATCCAAATCAAGATTATAATTCCTATAAATTTATAATAACTGATTCATTGCCATACATACCACATATCTCCCTCAATAGGACTTTTGCAATCTTTTGGAATCTTTTTTTATCGTCTGGCTTACTGAATGATTGATAATTTTAAACTGTACTTTTTGTCGAATGCAAATCTATTTTCTGTTACTTTTTGTGTATGCCAAACTGTCTTTCTTTAAAAGTTTGGATATATTCACAACTGGGACTAGTCACTACTCAAAAATGTAACACACAAAAAAAGGCTTATTCAAAGTGGTCTGAGTTTATTTATTCAGTCTGCACGACATTCAACGAGACTAAATATTTTATGAGTAATTACAGTTATTGTTTCAAAAACGGATGAAAAAAATAAAAGAACTTTTATATTGATGTTAATGTCTGAATTCGATGATTTACATTGTTCCTGAATTGCGATTTGTATTCATAAAATATGTGATGCACATCGTTATCCTTTCGTTCTGCAATATCTAAACGTCATTAATCAATAATCAGTTAGAATGTTTTTTGTGGTCTATCATTTTCTTCCTGACTATTAGATATGAAACTTTATACTTTTTTTTTTGGTATTTTTTAACATTATTAGGGAAAAATATACACCTGTATCATTTCGAGACAGTTGCGGCAAAGTTTGATAATCAACTGAAAGCGAAAGGTGAAACCGTTAAGACTACTTCAATTAAATAAAGTTTTATAACTTTATTTTCTAGAATTACTATGGATAAAAAGTGGCTAATACCCTTGTGTATTTTTTGTTCATTTCGATGAGAAATGAACGAATTTTTCTGACTGTTTCCCTACTTTCTTTCGTTTATTTGTCTTTTCGATTTCTTGATATCAAATTTCTAAGTGGAGCTTCTGTCTATATCGAAATTTGTTTGAATTCATTACATAAAAGTCTTGATAGCAATGAAATGCTCAGATAAACCGACCGCAATCACACATTAACCGATTTCGTTAAACTATCTTATCATTGTTATAGTGATATAAATGGAGTAAAAGACGAAAATTTTGGAATTTAGGTCACTGAAACCCTGCACAAGAATAATTGAAAGCTATAAAAGAAAAAAGAAGCAAGGAGACTTTAACAAAGAATAAATTTTCACAGAATTGAATGGGATTCTGTCGTTTCTTCTTTTTTTTTGATAAAACTGTTTATATACTGAAGCGTATGTTCTGAAAAATTCAAAAACTGTAGTTTTCTTTTCAAATGATTGAAATGCATTCATGTTAACAATGACTGTTTAATACTTCTTATGACAAGTTTCCAATTGAAATTTGTTCGTGTGATTTAAAAACTTTTACAATTTGAAATGCATATCGATCTTGAATGTTTATTGCTTGCAATAATACCCGTGTGCAATACAGTCAACCTAAAGGTATGAATATTGGAATCTACATCAAGAATATTAAATTCCCTCATATTTCTTTATAAAATCACGTAATAAGACATGAAAATTATCGAAAATCATATATGGTTTCATAAAGTCTTACAACAACTACCTGTATAACATCATATATGAAATTGAATAAATCCACAATTTGTTATTGTTATTGAAGATGTTTGTAATGAAAAGACTTACGTGAATGTTTACAACATAACTGAACGGTGGAAGGCTTCACCAAGGGACATTTGAATAAAGTTATAGAGGCAAATACATCGTTCTCGTGAGAGCAATAATGGATACTTTGTGGATAGAATAAGAAATGTTGTAATGTATGATAGATAGAATTGAGAGGAAACTACTTATTCGCTCAACTAAACAAAGAAACAGGAATTGATTAGAAATTGTGTTGCATCTACATCGATCAATTCAATTTTGTTGCATCGAGGACTAAAATTGAATTTTATTTTAATATGTGTGGGTAGTATTTTAACGTAGATTGATGTTGTGTTCATTAAAATACAAGAAGCTTACGACTAGATGTGATTCTACTATATCATGATTTTTATGTTTGTTCATCAGTAACAGTGGCGCGTTATCCTGTGGTCGAAGGACCCAATCTTCTATAAACGCATTACTGTAGTAAGAAAATCGAATTTCCTCCAAAGAAAAATGATGATCGTCAGACATCTCTTACTTTAAAAAAATTGAGATACAAACAAGGCTATGTTTTATTTCAGTTGACATTCTACAAAGTATTGTAGTTTACTGGTTGTTATTCTTTGCCACTTTTAAATGGACTGCAAAGAATATCAAAAGTAGAAATTTTCTAGTTTGTCTGAAAGACATTGAGCATCAAAAACAACAGAGAAACTGATTAAAAGCAAGAAGTATAAAGTTAACGTTTCTGTCTCTTTAATGTTATCAAATTAGTAAAGTAAATGTCTCTCCTGCGGGCTTTATTGATTCTACGGACTTTCCTCAATTAATAACAATTATGTGTGCATACCACATAGGATTATTTTGATGTTGATCTTCTTATACGTTGATTAAAATAAATATCCATCTAAATAGTACATTAACTTCAAACTGATAATACAAGTGTTGTGATTTGTCCTATGGCTTAGGTAAATTGTTGTCAGGATTCATTGTTCCCAAACAATCAACTAGTTATGATTAATTTTACCAATTCATCTATAGAAATCAATAATTAATTAAAACCATACACAAACAGTTTATATGTTAATTAGTTAAGATATCTTTAGAATTCCCGTCTAAGATTCAATCACAACTAGTTAATTATTCATCCAACATCCAAATTAATATTAACCAAACGAATTAACAATTCCTGGCTGAATCCTCTATGAATCGATTACAAATCCTATTCAAATTTGTTTACATCAATTGGAAGACGAAACTACAACATCAAATTTTCGTTTAGGTTTTGATTGTGTTCAGTTTCCAGTTAAATTATGATGAGTTTCTATCAATTTGATTTAGTAAGTTTTTGATAGCGAATTCGGACGTCTATTTTGAGACTTTCTGATTTGTCGATAGTTTTAAACATCTTCTAAAAATGTTCTTAGTCACACTTATTGTTGTCCAACAAAGTTGTTACAGGATATTTCTTTTAGACATAATAATAGAAACTATTGACGAATAGGGAAATATATACAAATGACAATAAATTGGAATCTGTAATGATTTTTACAATTTACAACTATTATTAAATAAGTCTGTACAGCGGAAATTCAATTAGAAACGTACCTATAAACAAGTTTCAAACGATTCTCAACAGATATGGTGAAAATTCAAACATTTTCTCATTTCCGCTCTATCGAACTTTATTTATTTTTGATAAAACTAACAAGATCTTACATAATAATCCAATATAACGTTACTGGAAAAATGATTATGTATTTGCTTGTGAAAATAGGATAATTGCAACATTTGAAGCTTCAATAACAGATCAATAGTAGGGTAATTTAAAATGATTGTTTGCAATGATTTGGTAGCTCGTATATTTTGATGTATTAATAGCAATTCCCAACACAATTATCTCAGTACTTGTTGTTCAATATAATCATTAAAAATTTACTAAAACTTGTTAATAATATCTGTCAACTTTTGTTCCATCTTCATTCTTTTATTTTATTGATATTTTCCGTGATCACAACTAATAAACTGTAAAACAGGCAGTTTTTTCTTTGATATTTAAGTAGAACATGATAGCTCATTTCCTTCAAGTGGAGTTTAACGTTAATCTCTTATGAGTGGCTCAATGTAAAACTAATGGTTCATAAATTATTCACTTTTAGATGTTAATACTTTACTTTTACGTCTAATAGGAAGAGTGATAATACTATCAACATGTTAGTTCCAAACATTTGGTAAATCTTTTAAAACGTGCAGAAAGTCTAACAAAACGAATGTTCTACTCTTTAGCTGGACTCTTAATGGTAAATCCACTCAAATTTCCATTGTTTAATGATCCTAAGAGAAACCTATAAATACTATAAATCGACCTTTAATTGCTAATTGTAGGACAAATATCAATAGTATGCTTATTGTTATCTTTGTTTTTCGTGTTGTAATAAATGTTGTTATTGTTCTTGCCTATTTATTGATTTTTTTTCTACTTTTATCTATTGAAAATATAAGTAAAACAACATCAGGTATCAGTAAAGAAATACTAGTTGCCTGTAAAAATCATTCAGTCAAAACATACAACTTTTGTATTCTCTTTGAGTAGATTAGAAAAACATCTGCCTCATTATATATGGGCTAAAAGCCCCTGTAAAAAAGTACTTAATGGGAAGTTTTATCTCTATTTTTCCATTTTTTCATTGAAGGATGAGTTGGAAATCTTAGTTTCTAATCGGTATTTCACTTTTGATATAAGTTGATTATTCACTTTTTCTAAGTGCCTTAAAAATTTCTATTTATTCTTCCAATTAAACTTTACAACAAATTTTAAATTTAGCCTATCCAAAAATATCATAAATAGTTCATTTCCCTGATCTATTTATACTAGTGTCTCTTCTTCACTGTATTTATGTGTATACATATATTTATTTATGTTGGCATGTTATCCCACCATCACGCACGTATAAATGTATAAAGCTTCTGCTTTGCTATTAGCAAAATAATAACAAGAATGATAATAAAAGAAAGTGTCTAAAAATCGAAAACTATTCCTGTTAGAAAAATGTTAGTTAAATATCCATCTCGATTAATCTAATGTGGTATCTGATACAGAGAATGTCTATGTATTTCTTCCGACTGCACAACCTCCGACGTGCCGAGGAGGATAAAAGGAAGAAGGAACAACATCGTAAACGTGGAAAAGGAATAGGCTGTCATCGATATACGAATGCATTGACACTGGCGCCGAGCAGATTGTTTGAAAGAACACCATTAACACCTTCAGACAGTCTTGATGAGGTGGCATTACAGATTCCCAGGTGCTCTCCTATATGTAAATATTACAACAACAACAACAACAACATGTTAACAATAATGTTACACGGTGTGATTCAAATACACGTAGTTGTTTAATAATGTTTCAACTGCCCTCTATTAGGGGATAGCGTAATTCTACCCTTATATAACGCGACATATATAGACCATGATTGCGGTATATGCGAATGGAATAATAGATGGTGATAACAAATCTTAAGCCGCTAAGAATTGTAAATTTCTTTCACATCGTATAATTAAACCAAACAAATTAAAAATTAATTAATTAATTGAAGATACTGTCCATTTGAGAATTTATAATCAAATTAGTCTTACGCAATTAATTAATTACACGCGAAATTTAGTGCAGACTTGTCGAGATAAGCTACATGAATTGCACGAAAATTGATAGATTATCAGCGATTTTTTCTATAAATATCTCTAAAAGTAGCAACGAAAAATTCCTGATTTAAATAGATTCAAGGAAATGTTTGTGTTTATTCAATTTTTACATTAAATTTACTTCGAAAATTACAATAAAATATTCGTTAACAAAGTAGATATATACCATATCCACGATTCTAATGTCGAATTTTGCAAAACTGCTGGCAACCAAATATTTCAAAGGTCCCTAACTTTCTCCTACTAGTTTAGGAAGAAATGCGTGTGTTATATTGGTACTCTTGCTTTTCACCGTGTAGCATAGACAGGTTAGTGACAATTCTGTCATTTGAAATTCGACATTAGAATCGTGGATATGGTATAGCTTTAGTGTATTATTCTCTAGTTTCACGTTAAAGATTCTGCGAAGATCTTGATACGAATTGCGAGTGCAATCTGATGTCTAATCAATATTTTACAAAGCAAACAAGTACAAAGGAATAACATTTAGTTTATTTCTTAATAAATGAACCAATTTGCTACTAGTCATAGTATTTAAAACTGAATCTTTAAAGTTGTAAGACTTTCCAATCCACCGGGAAAACTCATTTGAACGAGTTGAAAACCGTGAAAATTTACACGGTCTAATTAAAATCGCCCACTCCCGGCGCATCCACCAAAATTAAAAAAAGTTAATCTATATAGCGTAAAATCTTTTTCGTTCAAGATAGTGTGAATGATTTGCTTTGTTAATTAATTTTTGGATATTTTGCTGTTCATTACCCTCAAAATTTCTCTGTTCTCTATCATCATCAAGTGCATTAAAAACAAAACGTCCGGCGCATGATATGAAAACTAAAAGTTTGTTGTAGTGGCGGGGTTATATCACAGTAGATGTTCGCAGTTGGTGGTAGCGATACAACTACTACCACCACCACCACAACCACCACCATTACAATTGTAGTCTATATACCACCTTTTTTGAGACGATATATCAGTGGCGTAAAACGCCCTGTACGGGAATGAAGCGCTACACATTTAGCGCAATAGTTTAGTAGTTTATAAACGTAATGGCTACATCGAGCAGATATAGTTCGTATAATTGTCTCACTAGTTGGGATAGTTACGATAAAATACCAAGGTAACAATCTTATTAAATTTAAATTTTTCATAAAAGAGGGTGAAATATTAAAGTTTTCTTTAGTTGAATGACTGTTTCCGGGTGGATTTTCTTTTTCGATTTAAAAAGTTATGATGAGTTCTATTCAAACATTTCATATTTTCATAGATAGATCAAAAGTGTAAATTGCATTCAATTTTAATTTCAATCGTAATTTATTCGAATTAATTACTAGATTATTTTCGATTCTCTATTTAAATGAAGAATTCCTATTATCTGATATTAGAATTACCTTTAAATAATTGGCGATAAGTGAAATTTAAACAGTCACTATTTACCTATTGATTTATAAAAACTACATTACAGGTACTTAATAACTAATGCTTAAACATAAAAAAGAAGTGTCATCTTTGACGCAGACTCATCTATGGTATTGATTTAACAAAATATTATCAACCTGAATAGTTAATATAAACATTTTATCGCTTTAATAATAATTTAATTTTTCATGCTTCTTTTATACAGAGACTACACATAAAACGGAATATTTTCATTCAACAAATATCAAATTTTTACTAATGATGTTTATTATTTCACATAAGCTTTAATAAATATTTTCAAAATGCTATTATTTTATTTCGAAAAATGATCAAGCAACAAGTGGTGTTTTCTGGATTTTTTCCATAACTCTGATTCTTGCTTGAATTACGTTAATAAATCACTAAAAATCGATGAAAAACTTCAAAACATTTACGGCTATTTATAACATATCTACAATTTGTTATAAATAGAAATAAACACATGCTTTTGTGATGTTCCAATAGAGAAAAAATCCAGTAACTCCAATGCAAACATTATCAATTGGTATTTTAAATAGAAAATTATCGATTTATTTAGATTTCAAACTAACCGTATAATTAATAAAATTTTGTCATCATGGCAAATGGATTCCATGCTAAACAGCCATAAAACTGTCAATTAAAAGTTGTAATAGAATAATCTATGGGGAATTTTTCGAATTGAATTTGTCACAATAGAAAGTTTCATTACGGAATTTTTGAATTTGTGATTGCTATTAATCGTTTCAAGTTAGCAAATCAAAAAAAATTTATCACACAAAAAATTGTTGTATAGATGAAATTTATTGAAATTTGTTGATCTATGAATCTATAAATAGGCTTGATTAATTTATAAAGTTCTGTTAGTGCAGGATTACTTTGAAAATTGGCTTCCACCAACGTGATTCCTTATTTTCGCTTCAGGTCACCTCTTAAAACAGCTTTATCAAACATGGAGATAAATCGTCCAATTATCTGTACAAAAAAAACAACAACAACAACAACAAGTATTTTAGGTAGAAAGAATACTAATTCACACAAAATCTACCAATAAGGTTGCTTAGTATTCATTCACAGCACAAATTGAGTGCTTAATATTGAAATTGACGAAAATCCACATTATAATTCAAACATGAGCTTTTCTAAGATTAAAATCGACCCCACAGTATCAACATTTCTAAATTATATTTTAATAATAAACCACTAATTTTTGTTTATTTAAATCGTTCCCGTCTTTTGTAAATGTAGACATTTAACAATGAAAACTTTCAATTTTTAAATCTTCTAAGCAAAAACTCGTTTATAAAGAATAGAACTTTATTTGAAACGTGAAAAAAACCTAACTAGAAAATCTAATGAGAACGTAAAAACGATAATTAAAATGAATCAAAAGTGCATTATAGATTGAAATGAATAATTTAATAATAAGTTGTTATATTTTATTTCTGAAAATCGACAAATAGAAAGCTTCTAACTAATTCATTCAACTTATTCATCAATATCGATGAACATTAAACGAACCAATACGGTTATAATAATGTTATAAAACTTATATCCAACATTTTTAACTGAGTTGTTGTTTTGAAAAAGCTTTTTCCTTGTAACTTCTCTCTATATCATAAAACTAATACTCAGTTAACGTATTTTTCTTTGTTACAGAGTTCGAGTGGAGTATTACGTTAATGAAAATACATTTAAAGAACGTTTGCAACTATATTTTATCAAAAACCAAAGATCTAGTAAGTATAAAACTGTCATCATAAAACTAAATCCATTGTATTATAAACGTAGATTAGACATTCGTATAGCTTATATATGTTTTAAAAACAGATAAAGCAAAACATCCTTCTTTGCTGCAATAACTTAAAATTGCTGTGTGTCTACCATAAAGTTACAAAACTCATCTATTTTACTGAATAGAGAGAAAGAAGTGTGTGTCAATCGAACATTTTTGTTCTATTTCCGAAGCCAAGTAGGTGTTATTGTTACAAATAGTCAGGCAGGTAGTAACAATTATTTGATTGTCTATTTCTAACATAACGCTATTATCAAAATTCCATAGATGGAAGAATAAATTTCAATTATCTTATTGATATAATATAAATTCGAATTGGAAACAATTCATCAGTAATCACAATTTGAAATGCAAATGTTGCAAACATTTAGAATAATTAAAGGTTTATTATGATTTTTGGTTTTTATCGACAAAAATTGAGACAATCGAAATTTTAATTATAATAAATGTTGATATTGATCATAATATTGTTTGTGTTGTGATCAACAAACAAATATTGTAATTGAATTATATTGAAAAAGAAATTGTTTTTCATATGATAAAGAAGCATTTGTGAAAATATGTTGTTTTTTTAGTTTTTGTTTTTTGTGTTGAATCTTTCGAATTTTTCACACTTTTTTTAGACTATTAATTCACCTCAATGTTCCATTGTTGATAAACACTTCAGGCTACCGTAGATTTCTTTGTTATTGATTGTGACACAGTTTCACTGCAACTATTGAATGAATAACAACAATAAATAATTATAACGCAATGCAGTGGTAGATAAAAAGACTTCTTCAACAATACTATTGATTTTAGATTAAATTATTTTATTGATTTCCATTTTAATACGAATCATAAACATGTATATCAAATATAAATGGGTGTTGTTTAATTATTTATCGATTACTATTGGTCGCTTTATAACAGTCAAATCTAAAATTGCAAATTAATTATTACGAATTTAAGCGAACATATTAAACTGAAATGTAATTCTGATTACTGTAAATTATTGATTGAATCAATACAATAAAATCATTGAAGTTCAATGATGATGATATTAGTTGTATTGATATAATGGTGTATCATTTTCTATTTGTCTCACATCAATAATTCATCTACAATGCTTGATGACCACAAAACAATAATTTTCAAAAGAATCGATATGACGAAATAGAATAATAAATAACCAACTCAATTAAGAAAATCAAAACAGAAAAACAGCTATAGTTTCTCATTAATTCTTTGTATAAATTCTATTATTCGATCTTTAAAAAACAAACTCGTTCAATTAAACAATAATTGTTAATCCATATACTTTGAGTGTTAATGAATATTTTATTTACGCAAATTATTTTCTATTTAATTATTTCCATTTAATTGAAATTCGATGTAGTGCAACCAGCTCTATAAAATCGACTATAGAATGGTCAGTCAATCAAAACAATATCGATTATTTGATAAATAGACGAAAACAAAAACATTGCAAATATTAATAAGGAACTGGAGAAGAAAAACACAGTTATTCAAAGCAGGAAATTTTCGATTATCAGATCATTTTTTATACATTGAAGCTAGTATTATGCATGGAAACAATATCAAATAAAATTCCATGCTTATTTATATTTCAGTGTCATTAGTCCATTATATCACCACTAAATTTCTTTGATAACTGAAAAGGATCGTCTATTGTTTGTAATCAAATTATCCACGTTTCAACAATGTGAAAAAGTAGGGATTATTTACCCAAACAGAGGTTTACTAAAATTTGATTGATAGACAGCCAGTAATTGCTGTTTAAATCTGTTAAAACGATTAAAGAATAATGTTAGCTTTAAATTCTAAGCAATTTAAATGTTTATCTAATATTCCATTTATGTAAATATTGTTGGATCGTTGATATTGTCGTTGAATATAGATGCTATGTAAAGTTCAAAGGGATTTTCCAATTTATCTAATTTTCTATTTCAGGTCTTAGAATACGCATAGCAAATTTATTTGTTAAATTGCTCACATGTATCCTGTATATAATCAGAGTAGTAACGGATACAAATCCAACATATGCAGCATGGTAAGTAATAAGTGAATTAAAGACTATTGCACTTTTGCTATTTACGAGAATGTAAGTGAAGCTATTAACAGCTAACAACTAAAAATAACACAATTATTTACGATATTTATCGATTTTTCTTTCAACTATCACAACTACAAATAACTGTAAACGTGAATTGTAAAATCTAAAAATAGAAAAATGAACAAATTTTTCAATTATTTCTAACATTGTGAACAGGTAGTTTTTGAATTATTCAATAAATTTTGGATTAACCATTATAATTAGATATGTAGATAGGCATAATTCCCATTAGAACTTTCTTACAATAACAACCATTTTCCTCATATTTAATTAAAAAAAAAGAACGCGCATTGCAGTAAAACCTACATATATCCTGGTACAGGTGTGCTACAAATCCGCATACCTACAATAATTATATGACTACAGTTATTTTTTTAAAATTATTTAAAAATGAGAGATTATTTATAATTGTTTCGATTTTTTTAGTTATGGTTGTACACCAGGCAACAAATCCGAATATATCATATCCGCCAATTTGACCGAAGAAAAATTTCAAGAGAATCCCATCATAAATTGGGATGCGATTCTGTGGGTGAACCGCCCCCTTGAATTGTGGACTGTTCAAGTTGTCCTAGCTATGATTAGTTTAACAGAAACTTTACTATTAGCATATCTCGGTTATAAGGTAAATAATTAAAAAACAAACAAACAAAAATTAATATTTATTTTCGATATTGCTGTTCTTATGTAAAAAAGGACAAGCTTGTATTCTAAATTATGTAAAATGTAGGAAGAAAACATTGTCGATGTGTCTAGCTTTATACGAACTACTTAACGTGTTCATCAGTGGTTTTGTTCTGGATTTGAGACGAAAAAAAACTCTTGAATTTTATGGAAAAAACATAAATATCGGTCGAAATTTTCAACAGGTATTGATCCCTCTAATTATTGTCTATGCCATGCGCTAGTAGCCTTGTTCATTAGTTGATATAAACAGACACACCTGCTCATTTATTGTACGGAATAATCGATATTCGGTAATGAGATACTGCAACAACAACAACAACAACAAAATACGAAATTCATACAGAGGGAATATTTCTTACATTACTTACATTAACTCTTTGGATCATTGAACGTTTTTTGTTTGATAACATTGTAATAACACCACACATCTGTTATTCTTTATTTCTAAGGATCAACAACGGAAGTTTATATCAGGATTTACAAACATACAAAAAATATTTGCTAAAATTTTGTTTAAAGAAACATTACGTTCAGCATTAGGGATCGCTATTCTCACAATTCTTACCTTCGTTTTTATTAGGATTTGCATCTTCGTCAATCCTCCTTTGATAACGTTCTTTGACAACTATAATAAAAACCATCATAAAATTTAGGGACTCCAACAAAATACTTGTAAATAATAAGTAATAATAATAGCAACTTCAACAAGGAGCGAGTAAAGTTTTCTATGGGATAAATATGTGAAACGTAAATAAATGTCAAAAACCGACATGAATTCCGACTGAAATATTCTCTATTGGTTTTTTGATAATAAAAAAAACAAATTACAAAGTTAGACATAGCGGTGTCACAAGTGCTTTGAAAAGACTATTCCACCCCTTTAGCTGACAATTTAATATCAAGCATTCTATTCAAATAAGCGACAATTCAATAGTTCCATTATTATTAAATTTCGTCTCTGATGCATGCCATTAATTTCTGTATAGATATAAAATTATTCCAAAAAATAAAAAACCACTTAAGTAATGGAAAACAAACACTCGAAAGGATAATTTTATAAAGTTTCCATATAATTCAAACCGGAAAGGACTGACCGACATTTGGTATCCTACAGGTCGCATAAAATTGTAGATAGCATTAACAATGGATATTGGTTAATACCGCCAGACTGACCCTTTTGTCGTTATTCAAATTGTAACTTTTATTCAAGCGAATAGGAAAAAGTTCTAACTAGAATGATGATATGATATTTATTGTTGTTGGTTTCTTAATTTTCAGGGTAACATTTGGCAACAACTTTTATCATTTCATTTCATTTTGGAAACTGTAAATACAATTCCATTTACATTAACGGTAAGTTAAATTTTCCAATTAACTTGTTTAAATATTATGCAAGATTTTTGTTTGTTTTCATTGATTTTCCAGATTTTCTATCCGCCTTTAAGAAATCTATTTATTCCAGTATTTTTAAATTGTTGGCTAGCGAAACATTCTTTAGAAAATATGTTTGTAAGTATTAATTGATCTTATTTAACGTAATATTGATGAAACACAAAACAAAACGAAAAATTATCTAAATTAATATCTCGTCATTACCACCAAACGGAAAACAAAACAGACAAAATTGAATCTTATCTTATTCTATATTATAATAGTCAATATATAGAGGCGAGTTAGATAGAACAAGTATTGTTGACGTTTCCTTTGATATGAAAATTTTCCATATTAGATCTCTCTTCATTATATATTTGTTCTCTCCATTTATCCCTGTTGAAAGTTTATCTGATTGCATTATAAAACATTCTCAACGTGAACAACAAAAATGCAAAACATAAATAGAGATTGTCAAAATCTATTTGAAATATGCAAATTACTCTGTTTGTTTTTTTCGGTGGCGATGATGATTGTGACGTTGTGTATAGTAGCGATGGAAATCATCAAAATAGTAATTTAAAAGTTAATTGCATCTTTATGAATATTCTTTTGTTTTTATTTTATTTGCAGAATGATCTCCATAGGGCAATGCAGAAATCTCAATCTGCTTTGTCACAACAACTCACCATCTTGTCAGCTACACTTGTCTGTCTTGTATTTACAAGGTAAATTAAACATGCAACTTTTTTAATAGATGAAATTTAATTAATATTTTAATCAATGATTGAAACTAATTTGGAAAGTTTCATATTCGTCGTTTCAGATAGCTATTTATTAAACTTGTTCAATTTATTTCTTACAACTTGATTGAAGTTTGAAAGTGATCATTCATTAATAGAAAATAAATAAAATCAAAATTATAATACAATTAAAATCTGTTCACTACTTTATCAAAGCTATTTATTTAACAAAAGCCATCAATAAATACTATTGATCAACATTTAAGGTATTTCTAACATAGACTGTAGGTAATTTGTGAGCTGTCAATAACACATGTTTAACTACTGTAAATCGATGGATGCGCCGAGGTAGGAAACTTCCTACTTTATTACTTTATGTGTGATACGTCAAGTTTCATATAAATTGTTGTTCTTGTATTAAGAGCGATTGTCTCATTTTTGTAGTGTTTGTGGTATTCAACATTTCCAACGAGCTGGCCATCGTCATCTCAATCTCTTCCAAGCTACTTACTATGTTGTCGTTACGTTTTCAACAGTCGGCTATGGTGATTTCGTTCCAGATATATGGCCATCACAACTTTATATGGTGATTATGATTTGTGTAGCACTTATCGTTCTACCAACACAGGTGAAAATCAACTTGATAAATGAATAAAACAATTACAAAATTTAATAACATTTCTGGCTTTTTTTTTAATTTCTACCATCATAGTTTGAACAATTAGCATTTACATGGATGGAACGTCAGAAACTTGGTGGTTCATATTCATCACATCGTGCCCAATCTGAGAAACATGTTGTTGTTTGTAGTACAACATTACATGCTGATACAATAATGGATTTTTTAAATGAATTTTATGCACATCCACTATTACAAGATTATTATGTTGTATTATTATCACCAATGGAATTAGATACAACTATGCGAATGATTTTACAAGTACCAATATGGGCACAACGGGTTATTTACATACAAGGATCGTGTTTGAAGGATGGTGATTTAGCTAGAGCTAGAATGAATGAAGCGGAAGCATGTTTCGTGTTGGCAGCTAGAAACTACGCTGACAAAACCGCTGCTGTAAGTACAAATTGTTACTAAGTGAACTTTTCCACATTTAACTTAAAATGAGAAACAAATCCAATTTGATATTGAACTGGCCGTGAAAGCTGTCTGCCAAGTGAACATTGTGAAGCGAATTGGTTTTTTGTTTAATTTAAAGTTTAAAAACAAAATATTTCGGGGAAAGTTTCTATAAATGAATAAAAAAAACATGTAATTACAAAAATTAAAATTCTAATTAGTTCATCGGATGGTTGTAGAAAATAAATTAAAACATAGACGGGTACACACCCGAAAAACCGTTCCCTGTCTACAACCACAAAATCGAATTAATATGAAAATTTTAATTTGGCAGGATGAACATACGATATTGAGATCGTGGGCTGTTAAGGATTTTGCACCGAGCGTTGCTCAATATGTTCAAATTTTCCGACCGGAGAATAAACTTCATGTAAAATTTGCTGAATATGTTGTTTGTGAAGATGAATTTAAATACGCCCTATTGGCAAACAACTGCACCTGCCCGGGAGCGTCCACCCTGGTTACATTGCTATTACACACCTCTAGAGGCCAGTAGGTATTTTTATCAATGTAGTTTTGAATGGCATCCACGTCACAATTTAATTAACTATCCTACTTGTCTGAACTTTGTAATGTTGATTTGTTTCACAGAGAAGGTCAGCAATCTCAAGAAGAATGGCATCGACTTTATGGACGATGTTCGGGCAATGAGATTTATCACATAGTCCTCGGTGACAGCCGGTTTTTTGGTGAATATGAGGGCAAGAGTTTCACATATGCCAGCTTCCATTCACATAGAAAGTAGGTAAAATTGAAACAGGCGAAAATCCAATTAAGACTTTTCGGCTCTTCCATCTTTCACTTAAATTGAAAAGTACATTTTCCAATGAAAAAATCTCCAAACATCCAGCAATTAGTATTGAATTGAGTTTGAAAATTTACCACTAGCGTTAATTCACTTGCTGTCATTTAATCAAATTACCAACAAACTTAAATTAATGAAAAGACAATAATAATTAATATTAACAGTGACATTGTGGATATTATAATTGTCAGATATGGTGTGGCTTTGGTTGGAGTACGTCCTGCTGAACTTCCCGAATTCTACGAAGATACAATTTTATTGAATCCTGGACCCAGGCATATAATGAAAAAGAGTGATACATGTTACTATATGAGTATAACAAAAGAAGAGAACTCATCGTTTACAGTTGCAAATCATCAAGTTAATAATAACAATACAACAACCGAACCGGTGATCATTACAGCAGGCTCCGATGATAAATCAAGTCAACAACAACAACAACAACAACAACCACCACCAGCTGCGACTAAAGACGGTACCAGCCTTCCTCAACTAATTCTGCAAGTTCCCACCTGTGTCAGTGAGTGTTGTTGTCGCGCATGTTTTCATAGCATTTTAAGTCATTATAGAAAAAAGCTAAACTAAAAAACAAATAATTTAATCCAAAAGAAAAACCAAATTGCTAATAAATTGATTTTCATTAGAGGATAAATAACATTAAGGTAGTTCTCTGGTAGGTTTTGTTGTATTTTATCATAATTTTTATATTGTTTTCAATCATTCAGAATGAACAACTAGTTTTAAAATAACAAAATCTTAATAATGGATCACTTTTGACATGCACACACATTTTGATCCGCATCATTCATCGTATCAGCTTTGTTTAGTTCAAAAATTAATCCGATTAAATATGAAATAGCTTTCTATGTGTCGCACTTCAATCACAATAAATGAATGTTGTCTTCATTTATTGAGAAAACCAATGGTCAGAGAAAAGAAATCTTTTTTTCTTTCCATTTTAGATAATGGTAATGTCAGCGATTCCCGACAATGTTTAAGAGAAACCTCACCAGGTTCAACAACTATTGATATTTCTATAACTGGTAATCATTTAGATATACCGAGAAGTGGTGAAAATCCAAATTTATTAAGTCCTGAAATGATCAATCAACGACGGAATTCAAGACGACCTAGTATCCTGCCAGTTCCAGATATGGTTACCAGTTCAACACTCAATATATCACAGGTGAAACATTCTTTTGTGCCTTCATTGTTTTATTATTATCGAATCTCATATGTGAAAAAATGTACACACATAGGATGTGGCAGATGAAGGAGATGAAAGTGAAGATGAATTGGAGGATGATGTGCCTTGGAGATCACCCAGCGAGAAAATAGCGTAAGAATCTTTTTAACAATTTGCATGAATTCTATCTGTTCAACAATGAAAAGATGTATAATTTTAAACAAATTAAACTAAATAAAACTATATTCTTTCTCTTTCTATTTTTGCTTGGTTTGTGTTTTGTATATTCCTCTCACTTTTATGCTAATTCACTTAAATGCTTCATTTCCCACTATTTTCAGTAATAATATACAAATATAATAAATACGCACGGATACGATACGCACATGATATTATTAGCTCTGTCTCTTTATCACTCTGTCCGATCCTTGCACCCCTTAGGTCCAGTCTTACAGACGGCTCTGGAGACTCGGAGAGACCCGCATGGCATGACGAATGTACCCGGTAAGTCCCATTTTTTCTCTCTTTTTCAATTTATTATCTAACTCATTACTAATGTTCTCTATCTCTCTTTTTTTTATCTTAAATTATAATTGCTAACGAGCCTTTAGACAGGAGATGTTCTTGTGGTGTAGCATGTTTATCCCCAATTATTGAATTCTAATTTTTTTTATTTTAAATAAAATTAAGTACCTATATAATTCAGGAATATATCTTTGACAATGTAACAACAAATTGTATTATTTATACAGAATTGTGAAAGGTTTTCCACCAGTCTCCCCATATATTGGTGTAAGTCCGACATTGTGTTATTTGTTGAAAGAAAAGAAACCATTATGTTGTCTACAATTGGCCCAAGTTTGTGAACATTGCAGTTATCGTAATGCCCGTGATTATCAATGGCAAAATAAAACAATTATTTTAGCAGCTGATTATGCATCAAATGGTATTTATAATTTTATTATACCATTGAGGGCACATTTCCGTTCAAAAACATCATTAAATCCAATTATATTATTATTGGAACGTCGTCCTGATATCGCATTTTTAGATGCTGTTTCATATTTTCCATTAGTTTATTGGATGTTAGGATCAATTGATTGGTAAGTTAATTATTTATTGAATAGACGATAATTGTTGGATCTGTACAAATTAATATCTAGTTTGGATGATTTATTACGTGCTGGAATAACATTAGCTGAAAATGTTGTTGTGGTCAATAAAGAACTCTCCAATTCGGCTGAAGAAGACTCTTTAGCTGATTGTAATACAATCGTAGCTGTACAGACGATGTTTAAGTAAGTGTTTTCAATTATATATTTTATCTCAATTTAACAAAAAAAATTTAATTACCATTCGTATTTCATAGAAAAAAAATTTGATTCAATATTTATTATACCCAACTACAAAGACTTCCATTCCAATTACTTCTGGCTTTTAATGGCAAAGGAAGGAGAGAATTTCTTTACAGCTACCTACACGTCCTTTTGAAAGACAATTAATACATTTGTTTTTTTTTTGTGTGGGGTCGGGAGAGGGCTCAAATATTCTTCAATAAGATTTATTAAACTTCCTTATGTCTTATAGATTTTTCCCAAGTATTAAAAGCATCACCGAATTATCACAATCATCGAATATGAGATTTATGCAATTTAGAGCACATGATAAATATGCACTACATTTATCCAAAATGGAAAAGGTAAGTCAAAAGATAGTCACTATTGTATTAAATGTGTTGAATAGTGTATAAATGTGGCAACTATTCGATGATCGATTGAAATCATCAAACGAGATCAAGATCCAGACTTATACAATCTCATTCAGTCTAGACAAACAATAAAGTATTCAAATAATCATCTACTAGTTCTCACAATCAGACTGATTTGAAATCATAACAACTGTTTTTTTCTCGATTTATAGAGAGAAAAAGAACGTGGCTCGCATATTTCGTACATGTTCCGTTTACCATTTGCCGCTGGTAGCGTTTTCAGTGCCAGTATGCTAGACACGTTACTTTATCAAGCATTCGTTAAAGATTATGTTATTACTTTTGTACGACTTTTATTGGGAGTTGATCAAGCACCAGGATCTGGTTTCTTAACATCGGTAATCTATAATTAACAAATAAATTACAAATAATAAATCATTGTTGTTTGGTTTTTAGATGCGTATCACAAAAGATGATATGTGGATAAGAACATATGGACGTTTATATCAAAAATTATGTTCAACAACATGTGAAATACCAATTGGGATATACCGTACACAAGATACATCAGTATCAGATTCATCACATGTGAGTATGAGTGACTGTTCGTCAGCCTGGTCAAGTTGTGTGCGTGTGCCATCGGTGAGTAGAATTCCATTTGAAAAATAAATCAAAAATGAAAATCGATTGTAAAATATTCCATAATAAGTAGGCATCTACGAATTATCATTAATATTGCTATTTGCCTCACATTTATCAAAGTCTATTTATGTTACTTTAGTTGAAATTTCATTCACAATAATCGTTTTGCAGCATAAAGATGTAGTCGCTCGCTTCTGTAAATATGCATTAAAATTTTACTTAATTTTCAGTAGATATATTAATTGAATTTTTTTGATTCAGTAGAAAATCCACTTAGTATGTAGAAATGATTTCGTAAATGCCTACTGTTCAAAATTCACTAAAACCAACATCAAAGAAAGCACACGCATCAACAGCAGTGCTTTAAAAAATCAAAAATTAGCTTATTTATCTAAATTCTGCCTACAAAACTTCTTAATTCTAGCATGTTCAGCAATGTAAAAGCACGTTTCAACTTTAAAATCTTTCTTGCGCTCTATACATTTTGTTTTATATCTCTATTTATCTACTTAATTGCTGCTAAGTGCTGCCTACATACGAATATTTTGTTTATTATCCATCTTAATTTTTGGACGAATCAAAACATTGACTGTTTGTTTTGTCAATGAGAAAGATTAAATTTTGTTTGAATTTTATTTTTTCAAAACTATTAGAAATGTAGTGCACGTAATTAGTGTTTATGGGGCTTTTTCGTTAGCTTGACGAGGATCTGGGAACGGACAGAGTAGGTGTAACTTATCGACCTAAAGGAGGCTCGAATTGTCTTGGCTGTACAGATCGTCGTAACTCAATGGTGAGTTAATTACAAGTAAAAAATAAAAAATAAAAATTAATTAAACACATGACAAATCTATATGAGTATTTTTTTATTGTTGTTGTTTTCTTGAAATATTTTCATTTTCGTACAGTCAATTATTCACTTAGTTTAATGCTGTAATTGCTTATTTCGCATATTATTCAATTGTAGTGATTACAATTAATCATTTCACTGTTAAAGTGATCTTATTTTTTATTATGATTTAGTATTCAGTGAATATGGCAGACGAAGCGAAAGATAATCATGAACAACAGATTGAAAGAGCTGAAATTGCTAATCTAGTTAGATCAAGGATGGAGAGTTTGAATTTGCCAACAATTGATTACAATGACGTCAGTGAGAAGAGAAATAGCTTGTCTTATGTTATTATTAATCCCAGTTGTGATCTGAAATTAGAAGAAGGTGATATCATGTAGGTATTTTCTATTTATCACAACTAATCAAATTTTAATCAATTGTCAATTTATAAAAAAAAAATTTAAGTTATCTAGTACGACCTAGTCCATTCTCTGCACAAAAAACTTTCGAACGACACAACAGTCGAAGAAAATCAAATATTAGTTTCTGTTCACAAACATTGATACAACAAATGGCAAATTCACAAGCAGGTAGTCGACGTGGTTCTGGTTTTAGTGGTTACCAATCACCAAGACCACCACCATTATCAACAACAAAATCAAATTCTTTATCATTACCAGATAGTCCAACAGTGGCTGGTTATCAAAGGGGTCGTTCAAATTCATTACGTGTTATTGATGACATATTATTAAGGAGATCGAATTCATTACGTCAAGGACTTACAAATATTGGTAATGCTAGAAGGAAAAGTAGTTTAGAAGATGTCGGTTTATCGCATTTCTCAACAAATAATCCCATCAAAATTGCTTTGAATGGTAGTATTGGGCTGGAAGTAACACCACCAGAAGAGAATAGCCCACCGGGTATATCGAGCAATACAGCATTTGTTGTAAATCCACAAATATTACCAACTATGCGAAGCGGTAGTACATTAAGTTTATCACAGAGTGGACTACCGTGTTTAAGTAATACATTACAACAGCCACTTAGTCTAGGTATTAATGTACCACCACCTCCACCACCAACAAATCCAGTTTTTGCTGGTGGTGGTGGTGGCGGTGGTAGTGGCTCTAGTAATGATGCTAATCAACAAATTGCATTACCACCAACATCAAATACACCATCTGGCCCAACAACAGATCCACAACATTTACAAGGAACAATAGTATGATATAACCTCATGTGGGGGAGGAGAATGGGTAGCTTAAGGAATAAGTGGCTCTAGATCCTCACTTCCACAGTAGCATATAGATTTTATTCTCTAGTCTTATTGGAATTTACAAACTATTTTAGTTTTTTCTTTTAACCAATATTTGGCCTTATTATTGAAACTTAAAAAACTTTTAGACTGATGATGATAATGATGATGATGATTTGTTTTTGCCAGATTGTCTAACTGGCCTAGCCAAATTTTTCTGTAAACAATCTTAGAATTGACCTAGTCTATTACATTTAAAAAACGTACACCAAATGAAACTCATCTAAAAAATGGTAACAAGATATCTGTACACTTTACAAAAAAAAAACTCTAATTCCTCTAAGACTGATATCCTAGAATATTTGAAATATTTTTTTAGATGAGTTGGTCGATACTGTACGTCCTATTGAACACTATATGTTGGGGCATACGGTATATTTTTGAAATAGCTCAATAGTTGTTTGTAATTCTGTTTGTAAATATCTCAAAACTATTTCTTCCACATAAGCCAAAGGCTGCTTATCAGTATAATTCGTTCAGGTATGTTGAATGAGGGATCAATACTGTAGTGTTAGTATATATCTGTTGGTCTTTTTGTTAGTTTAGTAATTTTCCAAAAGATAAAACAAAAGAGATACAGTAATCTCGTATCAGTGGGTACATTATCGGTACCATAATTCTTGCACCTTATTTATCATGACGAATAGTAAAGTACCAATGACACGAATTCTTCTAAACACCAAAAAACTGTCTTTTTTTGGTAAATTATCCCATTTGGTGCTCTACTAATTGATGAAAATTAATGTGTGGTGTATTTAATCAAATAGATTTTTATTGCTTTTATAGATTTAGTATATACCGTCCAAGCTATCGATATTTGTCGAAATAATACTTCTGTAGAACCCAAAACGTGATTAGGAATAAATATACTTTAGTAAAAAAGACTGTGGGTGAGGTCCAATATAAATGCGGTGTACTTAAAATTGAAAACATATCTATTGAAATATGTGGCATATATATTTTCTAGAATGATAACATAAAGAGAAAATTGTGAAAGATTCGAGTTTATTAATTGAACTTTAATAATAATAATAAAAAGATATGCTTTGGTACTATTGCTTTATCTAAAAATCGTATCAGTGTCAAATAGCTGTAATAACGATACGTATATTTCAATATAGTTTCTTTTTGTAAAAATAAATACATTGTAAATATGTTGTTTAAATAGTACACAGATCGCTTATTAATAGTTGAATATTTGTAAAATTATTGTTAAGAAAAAACAACAAACGAATACGAATAGGTACTGTTACTGTTTAGATTAATCTGTAATAATTTTATTTTAATTTGCAATGCACACTGTTGGTTTATATATAAAATAAGCAACAATTCACTGTTTAGAATTATTGTTGAAATGAATTTTATTAATTATTCAACAATGTGGATTTGCAATAACAACGCACGAATTCGCAATTAAATTATTAAATAATTAAAAGAGTGAATGAGGAATTTTTATTGAATACGCTTAAATTCAATGTACAGTAAGATCAATAGCACATTATATACATTGTATTTTACAAAAAAAAAATGATGCTTCATTTTATGTTTTTCCTCTTCAAAAAATCGTTAATGCGGATTACCTAATTGGTTTTCTGCATGGGACTTTCGAGTAGCCCTCGTATATTGGGAATTTGGTAATCAGTGTAGCCAACGTTGTTATATGATTTTTATACACTTTTTATAGATGTGGAGGTTTATTACGCGTGCAAGTTCCATTTAATTATTGTTTTTTAATAATCCCTTAATTAGCAATTGATAAATTTGTGTAATTTTTTGAATAAATTCTATTTTGCAACGGAATTTAATTTTTATCAAATTGGAGGCCATGTGTAGATTTGTGACTAATGTCAGTCTAATCTTGTCAATATAAAATAAACTTTAAACAAAAAGAAAATTGACGATATTGTAACAAGATAATAATAAATAGACGTTAACGTAATTATTTCATTGGTATTTGATAGAATGTTATACGGAATGCAACCATTTACAACATTTATGGTAAGTTATATGGTTCTAACCTCAAATCTCATTATTTGACAAATTATTTATTATGTAGAACGTAGAAAGCACCCGATCGTATGTCGATAATTTATATTCATCAGATCCTGATAAATGTTTGGCATCGATAATGTGTATCAAAAATTCAGTTATTGGTTCGAATCGCCAAAAGGAGAGTGTTATTGCTCAAGGTATTGTACCACGTCTTTTACAATTATTAGAAGATAAAAATGCAAAATTAGAAGTACGTATTGAATCAGCTGTAACAATTGGTTCATTAGCAAAAGGTACACATGAACATATTGAAATCCTAATTAATTCTGGTACTGTACGTTTATTATTGGATACATTAGATGAGAAAGAACCAAGATTGATTGATACATGTTTATGTTGTTTACGTACATTAACACAATTGGATAATTCATCAACACCGCAACAACAGAAATTCAATGTTGAAAAATTACGTAAATTATTAACATTTGCTGGTGTTGGTGAAGGTTTACAACGGCAAGCTTGTGTTGCTAGTATTTTAGCAGCAGCATGTCGTACACCAATTGAACAAAATGAATTATGTGCAGCAGATGCACCAAGTGTTTTAGCTGGTTTATTATCTGTACAAAATTCATCTGTACGAATACCAGTATTAACAAGTTTAGCGGCAATGTGCTATAATAATCCAAATGTTGCTAATGTTATTGCAAATACAACATGTAAAGATGTTAAATTACCAAATTATTTAGCTACATTGATTAGTCGTGATAAACCAATTGAAATGCAATTAGAAGCTGCTAAATGTTTAACAAATTTACATAGAGCTGGTGGTATTAATGCATATGATCCGATAATTACCTATAAGACATTACCTTGTCTTGTTAGATTGTGTCAAGTAGAACATCTAGAAGCACATCGTGCAGCTGCTGCTGATACTTTGGCATATTTGACAGAAGTTGATAGTAATCTACAACAAATTGCTGCAATTAGTAATCAACTGGTTAGTACATTGGTGCATCTATTGAATTGTCGTAGTGTTGCAGCGAAACAAGCAGCCTTTCGGTAAATTTTTATAGTATTTCGTCAAATATTTATTTATTTCTTAATTTTAGAGCATTCGCATCATTGGCAGCGAATGATGAAGATATACGTAAACGAATTATTGATACTAAATGTCTAATGGATAGTGTACTGGAAGGTCTTGATGATGAAAATGAGAATGTACGTTTAGCTGCTGTACGTTGTTTACATTCATTAAGTAGATCTGTTCAACAATTACGTACAACATTTCAAGACCATTCAGTATGGCGTCCATTAATGGCATTATTAGTTGGTTCACCATCAACGGAATTATTAACAGCAGCATCATCAGCATTATGTAATTTGTTATTAGAATTTTCACCAGCCAAAGAACCAATGCTACAACAAGGTGTTGTACAATTATTAGCAACATTAACAACACGACCAGAACCATCATTAAAATTGAATGGTGTATGGGCATTAATGAATTTAGCATTTCAAGCTGAACAACGTGTTAAATCACAAATATTAACAGCATTAGGTACAGATCAAATATTTAGTTTATTAGATGATAAAGATACGCGTGTTTTAATGAAAACATTGGGTCTATTAAGAAATTTAGTATCGCCACGTAATCATACAGATACAATGATGGCATTACATGGCCCACAAGTAATGCAAGGTGTTATCTTAGTATTAGAAGGGCCACATACACCGGAAGTTAAAGAACAAGCATTATGTATATTAGGTAATATTGCAGATGGTGAACGTGCAAGAGAACACATAATGTCTAATGATGATGTTTTAAAAAAATTAATTGTTTATATGACACATCCGGCACCTTGTTTACAAGAAGCCTCCGTTTTTTGTATTAATAATTTAGCTAGACATGGTGAACCTGGATCAGCGGAAAGACAAGCTCGACTAAAAGAAATGGGTGTTGTTAGTATTCTACAACAATTATTAAACACATCCGATACGATTTTATACAATAGGTAATTTTCAAAAATTTGTTTTTGCTTCTCAATTTTATGTTTCATTAAACAACAAATTCATTTTGCAGGGTGAAAGCGGCGCTATCTCAATTCACAGATGTTTAAATAATTTTCGTAGTGATTAGAATCTTTGGTCCTCCCACCTCCTTTCGTCTGATATTAATGTGATCCGTAGACTGACGTGTGTATATTAAGTGATCTTTCTTCAATTTTTAACATAATTAATTGATTATTAACATAAATAAAACCATTTAGTATGATGTTAAAATGCACATAAATTAAAGACAAAATCAAATCAAATGCAAATTAATATTTTTTTTCTTTTAAATTACATATAAATTCTAGATGATTATTTAACGATATTATTTAGGAATGTATTTTATAATGATTATTATAATAATAATGGTAATGACTAGTGAAAAACAGTCACAATTTTGAGATTAATACAAGTGCTTTGGTATAGATTTGTTATTAAAATAAAAATTATGCTCTATCGCCTTGATTGTTACCATCTTGTTCAGAATTTGCTAATGGATCCAATTCAGCAAACAAACTCAACCATGACATTTGCGTTTGATTCTTTCCATTAGTTTTCTCAACAAGTTTATTTGATTTTGCTGTCGCATCTTGCTCATCTTTAGTTTTCAGATCAATTTGATTAAAATCAAATTGTCCATCTTGTAGAAATCTGGATGGCATAAATTCATTACCAATAAATTCAGCATTATTAGGCCAATTTAATTCTAATAATTCCTGACTTGGATTCTTTATATCATTATTATCAGTTTCGATTTCATTTAGTGTTGTTGTTGATGATGATGAGAAATCTTCACCTAAAAGATTTGTTACTTGTGTCTTATCATTGGTTTTGTCATCATCATCGTCGTCATCATTTTCGCGTTTATGATTTGTTGATTTGTCTTGATCGGTATATTCGGCATTGAAGAATGTGTTTTTATCACGATCTTGTGATGGTGTTGCTAATTCACAAACAATATTAAAATCGTACGGTTCCACATTTTCCAATTTCGTTGCAGCTAATGTTAATGTGTCAGCGGCTTTTGTTGCAAATGTTAACAATGCATTTTGATATGGTACTAAAGCATGTGAAAACATATTACATCTAGCCGCTGCTAATAAATCAACTTTTTGTAGACATGCTAATGTTAAACGATCAAATTTCGTTTTACTTGTTTTAACATATGATTGAGCTTTACGGAAACGTTCTAAACCAGCACCACTATCTGGATCTAATTGTTGTGATGTTGATTTCATCCAACTTAATGCAGCACGATATTCGGTACGTACTTTTTCCATTTCCATCACAGTCACTCTTGTATCTTGTACAGCCCGGCCACGGTATGTTTCAACTTCATGATGTAAGCGTACTAACGGTGGTCGTATTGTTAATCGTTGATGACTTGTGTACGATAGTGCTTTGCCAGCTGTTGTCATTATTTGACCAGCATTCGGATTCTTCTCATTTTTACCACAATCTTTCAAATAACGCCCCAACGCATTCTCTTCTTGTACTAAATTACATAAACGTTCTTGATAGACATCGATAACACGCTGTAATTGTATACAACTATCATTAATTGATTTAAACAATTCCAATTTTGCATCTAATTCAGCATCCGACGATACAATACAATCATCTTCTTTACCGCCTAATTTACGTAAAACACTCTTTTTGTCACCCAATACTGTTGTTGCATCATTAAAACTGGAATTAATTAATTGATTTGGAAAAAAAGAAAAAATAAACGCCACGGTATTGGAATAATTTCTGACGGTGGATGTCAACCTAAACAATTTACGCAACAGTGCAGCCAATCACCCACCTACGCAAATTTCCAAATAAAACCGTAACATTTGTAACGTGGCCGAAACATTCCATTGCATTATCAACAAATCGTTTTCAAATCGAAGATTTCATTCATATTAATCGAGGTAATTGTGGGAAATACTCATATTTTCAATGGTAATTATCGGATAAATGTTGGCAATGTTTGGCAGCTGTCAAGTTGTTGATAACAGACCGGCAGTGTTGCCAATGTCCGCCCACACAAAAATCCAACAAAATACCAGAGAAATCAAATATTAATGAAAGATTCGTTTAAAATCCCGTGTATTTCTTGATAATATTCAATAAAAACGACACGTTAATCAATTATAATCGAAAGTAATTGCATATTTGATTGTTGTTGATTAATAAATACGTTGGTAGTGCATGACAGTCAATGATAACATTCGTAATTATCCCAAAATATGAATAAAATGTCTTAATATCGATATCGACTCATTAAAAATTATTTGGAGAATTGTTGTATTGTCGATTTTACATCAACAATAATGGATTCTGAAGGCAGTGATCAAGCGATAATTGAAGATTCTGATGAATCTCTACTCGATATAAGAGAGGTTTAATTTATGATATTTTCTCGATTAATTCCGGTATTGATTGTTTCTTTTCAAATTGTAGATAAATGATCTTGAATTCGACATACCTCATGTAGCACCACCATCATTAGAAAGTGTTCTGTGGGATATGGAGTCTGAAGAAGGTAGCGATACAGCTTCATTGCATTCCTTCCAGAGTATGACGGCAAAATTTCGTTCAATGTTATGCCATAAAGTCTTACAGGGGATTTCGAACCAAATAGCATCAGCTGGCGTATGAATTTCTCAATAATTCGTTGATTTTTAGTCATGATTTTGTTTTCATAGGAGAGAGTCGGTGCTGGTTTACCGACAGTTATAACGAACAGTTTGAAATATGTAGCAGCTGGTACATCACACGGTTATGTTTTATTGTTTGATTCTGACCAGAATCTTTGTTGGTGTTGCTATGATACGAATTCCAGTGATCAAGGGGCTGTATCTGCATTAGCATTCAATTTGGATTCGACTCGATTATTGATAGGGTTCGATTAGAAATTGTTCACGTTGTATTCTCTTAAATAATCAGGTAATTCTAGATATGAGCGTGGCTTTATATCAATGGTAGATGCTACTAATGGTGATATAATACGTCGTTTACCTGATGCTCATGCTCCACAAACAGCAACATTACATTTGCGATTTACATATTTGAATAATTTAGCATTATGTGGTGATTCGTCTGGATGTGTATTTTCATTACAATTCCATCGACGTTTAGGTGTACGTAGTTGGGACTCGAAATGTTTATTTTCTGGGGCACGTGGTGAAGTTTGTGTATTTGAACCGTTAATACAAGGATTCGATCTAAATTTCTTAACAAATCATATATTAGTAGCAATGGCGACATTGTCCAAAGTGATCGTTATTTCGGTGAAACCACGTCTTAAAGTATTATTTAGTCAGCAATTACCAAAAGTATCAACAACATTACCATTAATATCATGGCAATTAGTGTCAGTGGGACGTACATTTCAACCAGTATTGGCATGGGGTAGATCGAATGAATTGAATTACACAAGAGTTGTACAACATAATATTAATAATAATCGTGTACGATTATTACCGTTAAGAAATGTCCAATTACCATACACATTAACATCAATACATTGGTTAGGCAGTAAACATTTAGCTGTATTAGATACAAATGAGAATTTACATTTGATTAACGTACGCCAACAAAGAGAATTGGAATTATTAGAATTAGCTAATGCTGGTCTTGTATATAGTTCGGCGCATTTTAAAGCATTAGCATGTGGTGGTGGTGTTAGTGAAGCATTTGCATTAGCCGGTGAACGTGCTTGTTATAATAGTTTATCGAGTAGAGGTGATCAATTATTAATATTAGGTACAAAAGCTGTACATTTAATCAAATTACGTACATGGCCGGAACGTTTATCATATTTAAGTGAACAAGGCCGGTGGCCAGAAGCATTAAATCTAGCTGCTGAAGAGGGCATGGCAAAAGAACTATTTACAACGACATTATTGAAAAAATATTTGGAATATCTAAATCTGAATGGTGTTGATCGTGATAGTTTAACAGCGGCCGTCAATTGTTGTGTTAAATTACAAAAAATGTTAGTTGTTCTTTGGCATTGGCAAAATATGCAACAAGCTATCTAGCGCTCAAGTCGAATGTTTGTTAAACTTGTCTTAAGGGAGGTTGTTTGAACGCTCAACCGTCACTGAAGCTTTAGTGTGCATATTTTGTAGCAATCCAAACATGCAATTGCTGAAAATCTTATTACTGTTTCTGTTTCTAGTGATGTTTTATGCAATGAATTACTAGAAGCTGTATCGAATGACCAAAGTAATCAAGACTGGTATTTTACATTATTAACGGATCACATAACCAATGGTATATTAACAAATTTAAATCCATCAGTAACACAAATGTTAGTAAATTATTTAGAACGGAAAGATTCAAATCTATTAGAAGCAATATTATTGAAATTAGATGTAGAATGTTTAGATTTACATCAAGTGTTGAATATATGTAAAAAACGTCAATTGTACGATTCATGGATTTATATAACAACAAAAACAATAGGTGATTATGCTAGTCCATTACCAGAATTCTTAACAGAATTAACACCGGAAAATCATCGTTTGGGCAATACGTTATTAGTGTATGTATCATGTTGTTTAGCTGGTTTACAATATCCAAATGGTAATATTCCCGATAAAGATCGATTACGTGTTAAACATGATATATTAAGATGTTTAGAAACTGTACATTCAATCAATAGTAATGACAGTGAATCAACATATCCCTATTTGCGAGCATTATTAAAATATAATACCAGAGAATGTTTGAACGTTATCAAATTGGCATTTACTGAAGAAGAATTCTTAGGTGAAATGGGCTTATTGCAACGTCAAAGGCTAGTGAGAATTCTAATCGAAATCATTCAATCGCCCGACTTTAATGAATCGCAAATATTAAATTTAGCATATTTTATAACACGTTTGATCACATCAAATAATTTAATTATAGAAGATGATATCGTATTCGATGAGATATTTACAATTTTAACAAGGAAACCAACAATCAAATTGAGTTTACGTGATCACAGTGAACGCGAACAAGCATGGTTAGATTTGTTATTAACAAAGAAATTGGATTATTTAACAATTGATGATTTATTACAACGTGCACTCGATGTAGAATGTTATCGTATTGTTGAATATTTATATGAATTACAAAAGGATTACTCAAATATTTTAATATGCTATTTAAATGATCCAACACGCCATAATGATGTGTTCAATTACATTCTAAATTATATAAATGATGATCAACGTTATATTGAACAGCAGTTTTTGATGAATTTCAAAGATTTAGTTACAATAAACAGTAAGAAGACTAGTGAAATCGTTGTAGAACATTTTCCAAATTTAATTGAGCAATTTAACGAAATTCTCTTAGATAATCAACAATTACAATACGATTTTCTAAATGGTATTGTAACATATGATCAAATAAAACTACCAATGAAATTATCGGAACAATATTTACAATTATTATGTGAAAATAATCCGAACGAAGTTTATAATTATCTACAAACAACAAATTCATCGTGCCGTATCGATGAAGCATTGAAAATCACAAAACAATACCAACAGCACACAGCAACAGCATTATTATTAGAAAAGAATGGTGAATGGTTGGAAGCATTAGAATTATTATTAAATAATGATATGATCGATGATTGTATCAATTTATGTATACGTGGTGTTGACCATTTAAATACAGAACATGCACAGCAATTATGGTTGATATTGTTGAAAGATGAGAAGAGTACAAAAACAAAATCGATACGACAATTATTACATTCAGCTGCACCGCATGTACCGCCTGCACAATTATTAAATCTCGTTTCGAATGCTAATTTCGGTGATATTAAAAATTTATTACAAGGTATTTTATACGATCACACACATGATGTGCAAATGTTAACAGTTACGATACGAATGTTATCAAAAGAACTACATTATGGTAAATTATTTCTAATTTTTGAATTGAATCATTGATTAATGACGATTTATTTAGGTTTAGCAAAA
This sequence comes from Meloe dianella, assembly GCA_028455855.1. NCBI lineage: Eukaryota > Metazoa > Arthropoda > Insecta > Coleoptera > Meloidae > Meloe > Meloe dianella. Next base: position 7,142,181 of record JAPTHL010000039.1, read on the forward strand.
ACGTTACAAACAAGTGGTAAAGCTGTCGCAGTAACGAATGTAAATTGTCACATTTGCCAGAAACCATTAACACGACGTGAATTGAACAATGATGAAACTGTAGCAATTTGGGGTTGTGGTCATTGTTTCCATTCTGATTGTCTTAAAACAACTGAATCAGATTCAATATGTCCACAATGTCGCATTCGTGCGACATTAATCAAATCAAATGAGAAATTGAAGAAATCTGTGAAAGAATCAAAATCACCACCATTACGGCCAGATTTAGAAGGTAATTTCTAATAAACAACTAGTCCAATATTTATTTAATAATTTAACTATTTATATTCCAAAAAGAAAACTTTAACAATAGTTAATTTGAATTGAAACTTGTGATAACTATATTTTTATCATTTGTATATAAGAATCAATAAAAATGTATACCTGTTAATTATTGTTGGTCTGCAAAGATCGTTTCGTAATCTTGTACGAAATTATTCAATCGGTCATCTGCAAAGAGACTCGTCAAACAACGAATACAAATCACATTGATAATAACAAACCTTTACTAAATGCGTTGGCGAATTGTGAATTATTTCGAAAAAAATACAAAACACTATGGAATATCGTATTGTCGCCGCAATTCTGTGCAACTTGGAGAAATTTCCGTGGATTCGCTGTATCGATGCCCAATTTCAAAGCGGATAGAATCTGTCCTTCACTCAATAAAATCTCTTGAATTTCTTCGATTGCATTCAATCTAGCCAACATATCGAGTGCTAATTGTGATGCGGCCGGATTGAAATTGCCCAATGATAATAGTAAGCATGCTAATTGTTTTGAATCAGATACAACACCGTACTGTAGCATTTGTTGTAATATTGTAAATTTATTACGTGTCACTAGAATTGTTATTAATAATTCATGCAGATTCTGTTGTGCTGGTATGCCTTGGTCAAATAACGATGTTATATAATTGATTAAAGTCCATTCGATTTTTTGTAAATCCCGTTCGCGATCTAATTTTTGAAAGATTTCACCATAGAAATCGTTTTGATCAATTAGAACTCTCGGTGGCTGGCAGGACTTCAACAAGAATGGCACGCCAGGCGGTGAAGCTGTTTGTGCTTGTAATTCAGCTTCCATCCAATCACGATAAATATTATTGATATGATTGAAAGATTCTTCTAGTTTATCTAAGGGCGGTTTTGGTTGGTTTATCGCCTTTAAAAGCAGCTAAAAACACACATTTATCAGAGATTATGAAATGGTTAAAAAAAAACAAGTCAAAACAAACTTCCAACAGAATTTCTTTGCCATTAGTTCGTTTCAAAGCAACTTGAGTACATGCCGATAAATTCTGTATCGCATACAATAATTCTGATAGACATAAATTGATATGCCATAAACATCCTAATTTAGCATCAATCACAATATTTGGCTGAAATACAACCCAATTTGGAGAATCTTCAGGTAAATATCATCAAATTAACTAATTTACAAAAACAATAATAATTGAAAATATCTTACAAAGCTCACAGTAGTGGGTATGCGGTTCTACAAGACCTGGTAGGGTAATTTTGGCTGGTTTAAATGATCGTGCCGGTGCTACTGTTGTGTGATAACGTACACTACCATCACTATCACCAGGTAAGGCGATATCGAAAATCTGTGAACTTCTAGATGCCTACAAATTGCCATTTGTTATTGGAATTATTATTTTCTTTATATTTTAAAATTGTTTAACTTGATGATGGACAAGAATTAAATCATCGACTATATTTATGGCAAAACGTCCTGATAATCCCAATTTTAAAACATGTGTCTTAACTGGGGCTTGTCCAGGTCCATTTAATGTATGTACATGAACTTCTGCACTTTGCGGGCCACTCTGATGTCGCAGGATTAATACAGCAGGTACACCATAAAGGGTTGATAATGTTACATCACGTTCTAACGCCATACGACCAGATTCAGCTGAAAATTCAATCAGTTTTGTTAATATTTTTTTTGTCATTTATACAATTTGTAATTAGTATAAAATACTTTCAACTTTTGGTAGTTTACTAACAGTGCCTGATTTAAAAATCACCGGTTGTAGTTGCGAACCATGTGCCGATGCTAATAATCCGATTTTATTCTGTGAACACCATACAAACCATTGCATTGGTATTGATGTTGTTTTTAAATATTTCAATGATCTTTTCTCCGGTATTATCATATATAATTCTATACCATGATCCGTCATAAATGCAACTTCATTATTTTGTGACCATACAAATCCCAAGATAGTTGAATTTTTCTTACAAGTCTGCGAATATTCCATATCGATAAGTGTTGTGCCATTGAAATTGATAAATTCAACTGATGTCGTTGTCCGTTGTACAGCTAAAACTTTTTGATCCAATGAGAATTTTATTGATAAAACTGGACCGTGGTCTTCCATTCGAAAATTTAACGTTTCTTCATGTGGTCCTTTAACAACAACGCCCATTATACCACCAGAACGTACTGCAAACACCTATAAGACAATGCATTTTATTAATTGCGGAAATATTAAAAACTTGATTTATTCACATGTTTATTGGAATCGTCAAAGAAGACATTTGTTAATTGATTTACAGCCTCAAAACGGACGGGATTTTGCGATAATTCTAAATAAAATTGTTCCGATTCTGTACCCATATCTTCAAATGATTAACCTTAAAATCGTTAAAGAGAACCATCAAAATGACAGCTGCCAAACGATCTGATTCCTGTTTTTAGCGACTTATGTTGAATGGCCTACTGAACAACCTGGGATGCTGGTATAAGTTGATAATCACGAAAACGAGAAAGATAGAAAATAAGAACCATTTTATCTCTTTTCACTATTGAAAGCTGCTATCTAGATATATTCAATCTAACAACATCTCGTACAATAGTGGAAATCATTATTAGGTGTAGTCCTACCCACATTAGCCGTGTGGAAAATGACCATTTTCGAAGCATGTGGCTGGAAATGAAGATTTTAACCATTGAGAGGCGTTTTTCGCTGTTAGGTATTTATTTGTCGTTGCTTAGCAACCCCTACACCCTAGTGCAATCTGGCACTTTCACATAATACTGCAAATTAAAGTTTATGGTAACCAGCACTGAATAAATTCCCTAAGGATATTTAAAGATTTAAATACGACAAACGTCTTATTCTTCTAGATTATATAAATACCACAAACAAATATAAATTTCAATTAAAACTATTATTCAGGAAAATTTTACAAATTTATCGCATGTTGAAAATATATGGAAAAAAAACAACAACAACAACTCTCTTTCACAGACTTGTTTTTCCAGTAGCTGAGCTACATCATCCTAAAAAAAAAACATCTTATTTATTTATTTATTAGAATACATACTTCTGTCTCTATTTTAATGTAAATATAGTTAATTAAAAACGCTATTTTCGAAGAGTACTCCGTAATGATCACAAAATGAATTCATAACAGAAAGATTAGAATTGAATGGTAATAAAAATAGATAAACGAAACAGGGCCGGCACTGAAACGTAAAGCGCTTGCGGCGCCCTTTCAAATACCTCGTCTTAGTATTAAGGTTGTTGGGACTCAGAAACACCAGAGTACGAATTGTCTAGGGAGCGAAATTTCCAAATTAAACATCAATGCGACATACTCGAATCGATGGCAATATTTCCCCGCAAAAAATATAGGTATAAAAATTGGTAAGACGTCCGCTCGGTAAGGTGGGAGTTTCTGGTTCAAATCCGGACGGTCGCATCGAACTTTTTTTCAAATAATATGATCGATAATGACGCATATTTTTAATATTGCAAATAACCAGAGATGAGTAGATCAAAAAAATGAATACAAATAGACTGAAGACTGGGAAAGTAGGAGCTCGACGGAAAATAGAGTACGGTAGATTAGTGTAGGTGTTATATTTTACGTCTCAACTGATAGAATCTAACAGCATGACGAGTTTTTAGTGTGATTAATCGATTGTTACAACATATATTTCATTAAAGTTCAATTAGGTGATCCATATAACGTATTATTATGATTCTAACTAATTAAAACATAGAGGACTTTTATCTACAACAGCTACTACCATATACGAGCTAGCAAATTTGTTTGCTGAAAATTGTTTTGTATTTCAGTGAAGCGTGATAGTTTATCTAATATGCGTATAAAGGAATTCACTGACACAAACGAGGGTCCATTCGAATAATTCAAATCAATCCGACAATACGTCACACACAAGTGTTTTCTGCATTAATTAGATATGAAAAGGGAAAGATTGTTGTTGTTCCAGCCCTGAATGCTGAAATGAATTCAAAATGCGTGCTCTAAGATAAATTTTATCGTCAACACTAAATCATATATTTGTGTGTTTTATTTTTTCCAAGAACAAGTGTCCTTTGAAGGCAACGTTCTCTTGTTATCAGACGTTTTGAGGCTTTTGCTCCTTTGCTCATGTTTCATGAATTTTCTAATGAAATCTTGTTGTTGTCGTTTGAAACATGTCTCATATATACAATATCTCTTTTCACGTTTCTTATTCGTCACTTTCAATTAATATTCTGCCCACCTTGACCGGATGTAATCTAATGTAAATAGGTCAGTTATTTAATTGTTCTCATTTATTTCGAGATGAATTGTCTGTGCGGTACGATTTAATCATGTTATTTTGTTGAATACACGTGCCCAGACAACTGATAGATATGCGGTGATTGTTGATGCATTATTCATGAATTATGAGGTGTCAATGACATTGACGATATGTGATATACCAACGAAAAAGAAATACAAAAATTGGAAAAAGGATCAGCAACATACATATACATCATCATTGACATTGGAATTTTGATTAATTCTGGACATTATCGGAATCAATAAATCTGAAATTTACATTTATGTTGGGATAAAACTAAAACAAGAAGACAAAACAAATGTTAATAAAACAACACAGACGTAAATTGAGCAAAAACAATATGGAAATATCTCAATCGCGGCGCATCCACCAATTTGCTGTTGGTTCCAGCAGGGAACAAACAAAAAACCTTTTTATCGCTTTATCTACACTTCAATAAATAGATGTGCAAATTAATTAATAAACTCAACTACAATATGTAAATAAATATATCTTCTATTTTATTAATCAATAATAGATTTATTTGATTTTTTAATTTATATGATAAAATTTTTAGTTATCACTGACAAAAAAATGGCGAAATTCAATTTTTTCCATTTCTTCTATGAATCTCATTGGAACAACTCCAGCAACATTGAATTTATGTGAAAAGAGCATGGATACTGTTTGTTATACATATAGATGGTAAGACAGTGGGAAGATCGGAGTTTTTGGGACGCTGCACATGTTAAAGAGTCAGTTGCGTCGCGACGGTTGGCGTCGTATTGTCACCAACATTTGTTGTTTTATACACATAATCACCTCTCACATAAATAAATTGATAAGTAATTTGTCGAAAATTTCGCGGAAAATTATATCAAAAACTAATTAGAAATTGTGTGGTGGCATTTCTGTTTAATTAAGAAATTGGGGAAAAACCTAAAACAGGAGAAAAGTTTCCTAGGTAAGAGCTCTACGTAAGTGAATTGATTTTTGATTTTCAATAATTCGGTATTAATTAATTATCGTATATGGCAGCTTTTTCCATACAATTTCGGTGAAATGAACGTTTCCAGTTCGTAGTAATTCCCACAACTACCAAAATGAGTCGTTAATTGTAAAACAACAGTTCTACATCTGTAGTAGGTTAATGCCTAATTAAATAGGGATAATTAACAGTCTGCTTTAATTACTCTTCGATTTTAATTATAAATTCGATTTTGTTTTACATTAATCAATAAAGAAGTCTAACCGTTCTTCATTGAACGTGACCCTCTTAGGCAGGTATTAATAGAAATTGTGCGATTATAAACTATTTGTTAAATAGCAGAATTAATACTCTAATAACCCATTAAATAAAAAAAAATAATCAAATTTTTTCTGTTACATTTCGTGCTCTTAAGTAATCACGTATCATATTTCCTAATTGATGGAAAATTTATGTACATTTTTATCATCTAAACCAGATCTTTCCAATTCCTCGACAATGGATTATTTGTTAAGTTTCAAGAAATAATTTTTTTTTGACATAAAAATTTGATTCAGCTGAAAATTTTTCATTTTTCCCACTTTCAGTGTTATTAGTGCTCTTTTCTCTATACATTAAATCGCCGGGGAAACTGGCAACAAAGTGGTTTTGTGTTATTTTAAACGAAATGAAGTCTTATGTTCATATAAGCGCATTTATAATGAATTCTAATGTTTCTGTGAACATTGTCTATGTTGGAATTAGTCGACTTTTCCAGGCGAAAACATTTCGGTTTTTTTTAACAATTCGACTTATGGTTTTGTGGAGAATTTTACGATCCCCATGAAACAGAATATTAAGTGAACAAAATCCTATTTCACTTGATGTTTTATCGATAATGAAACTAAAAGAAATGTTTTTCCTTTTAAGTTGAAAACTAACTTTTCGATTTCCCAATAAACTTCTTGTGGAGTAGTTTTCTTTGAATAACAAAGTGGACAAAAAAACGTAAGAATTGTGTCAATAAATAATACGTTCCGGGGAAAGTAAACTAATTAAATAGGAGTTTCGTAATAATCCAGCCAGTTTCTGGTTGAATTCAGTTTGATAACGTTTAGAATTGCGAAGGTTTAAAGATCAATAATCGCTCCTAACATCATCATCATCATCATCATCATCATCATCATCATCCTCATCACCACAGAATGTGTAGAGAAAAATAAGAGCTCTCCGAGCATTTCCACTTCACAAACTAAAACCAAATGGGAATCCTTCCTAGATTGATTGTACAATTATTTTGTTTGTTATTTTGTTATTTACACCAGAAGTTGGATAATGTAATCCATCCAGTTCAACAAAATTATAATAAATTATGGTGAATGTTTATGTTGTGCTGTATGATATTTCCATTTCTGTTGATGTCGTTTTGTATTCAGTAGCAGTCGCAATTGTTGAAATTACCATCTTCTTCTCCGTTTTCAAATTGAGAATTGTTGAATTAGAGAAAATACATATACATACACACACACGCGGCAAGGTTACGAAGTCTGAATTCAATAATAAAACATTAGAGACGACAAGGTCCTTTTTTTATTAGATTCCTTTTTTTAAATAAATTTTTTTAATATCAGAAGACAATTTTAATATCTCTGTTGAATTTATAGCACAGTTGTTGAAAATGAACGACTGTGCAAACTTTCCACATCTTTAATTAATGGGGTGCACTGTTAAATGAAAGTATTGGGACGAGAATTGGAAAATTTTCACAATATTTGGAATTATCGTTAATATCGTTTACTACTTTAACAACGAATTCTTTTTCGTTTGCTTATCAATATCGAATTGTAATTGTTGCTTTGAAATAATAATAATATTCGTGTTTTTAAATTAATTTCAAATTGACCTGTGTAGGGAAAGTTTCAAGGCATGTCTGGGATAATTTTTTGTTATGGAGGACGCAGGCTTGTTAAGTTAAATTCCAATTTATGGCAATGTCCAACATTGTGTTGTGGTTGTCATTGCGCGTACACCAATATTCATTGGGAGCACTTTACTAAAAAGCTCCAACTGATAGTCGATTGTCGCTTTCGTTATAAATCTTATTTTCATTAATTCTCAAGCGTTTGCGACTAATCTCTCCCGCTAACAAAATTGATAACGCCACAGGGATAACAAATAATGATGTTTAATATAAATCATTTTAATTCAGTGAAACATTTCGTGGCGTATTATCATTTTAATAGATTTGATTTGTTTAATTAAATCAACCGTCTGAAATCAAGTATCCAATATTACGCTACCATCTGTTTTTATTTGTAATTTTCCTTTCTGTCTATCTACATTCATTACGATTGGATTATTTAATATTCGAGTTAATAACGGCAACTCTTTTTCGTTTTTGTTGATTAAAACAACAAAGAGCATCCAAACAAAATCATAATATGACCAAAGACCTGTGATGATTCTAGTGAATCGGAAAAGTTTCACAAGTTTCGATCGTTTCTTATTATCCAGTTCATAGACCTGTTTGTAAACAAATTTTTCATATCAACAAATGATTTTTTCTGTAACAGTGCAAAGGGAATTCGGTTTTGTCAAATTTCGGTAATTCAGATTATTATTTCCATTAATTTCAACTTGACTGAATTGAAATGGAATTGCCAACAATTAAGTGAACAACTATTCAATGAGGTTGTCGCTCATTAACCACTTCCCTGTGTTGGTTGACATTAACGGAAATTGTCACAAATTTCCTTCTATTCGAATAATAAATTCGACAAGAATTTTAACATTCAACTATATTTCCTATTTGTTATCGCAGCTAAAGTATTGTTTGGCGATTTTATCGATCAATTACAACAACAACAAAAAAAAAACAAGATTGTACCTAAGTTGCCGATTGCTAACAAAAGTCTTCCGGAAATCATCCGTCTTAGATTGAAGCCGGAAAACAAAAATAGATTTTCTGTCAGTCAATCCGTAGAAATGAAAATGGAAATCGAAACCGTCAGTGAATGCAAAATTTTATACATTCACCGTCCATAACTGTGTGCTAGTCAATATTTTCACGTACGTTATTAAGCGATGAATGAGGAAATATTCACTCTTCTCCGTTTTACAACAATTCCCACAAAGATAATAGAATCGAAAATACTTAGTCTCTAACCGTTTCGGTTGTCGCTGGCCACAAAGAGGAATCTTCTATAATCAGTATAAGATCGATCAAACAAACGATCTTGTGGCGACAGTGTCCAATATAACAGAGAAACCTTAATATCATCAATGTGGGTTGAGATATCTTTAAGTAAATCCAGAAAAAAACCTCATTAAATCCTCTCTAGAAATATACGAATTTACATTTACATTTTAATAAAGACCATCTTGCTAATGTAAGGTTGCGTTTTCGGATCTTGACCTCCTCCATTCGTTTTTTTCTACAAAATGGGTCATTTTATATCGATTAAACGAATGATAGACTTTTGTTTGTTTCATTATTGGTCGTCAAAAGACTGTTGACAAGCATTTCAGATATATTTTGTGTTGATCTGTGGGCTCCGTTGCTGATTTTTTTCTTCCAAATCTCTATTCAATTCAACAAGACTTCAGAATATTGTTTTATTCTTTTACGTCGTAGGCGTCAAAGTCTTTGTTTTGTTTTCAGTTTTTATAGTCTGACAAAGCTTTATCTACATATTTCTTTGCTTCGTCTGAAAGATTCTGCATTTTTTTCTTGTTGTTGATGATTCCAAACATCAACTGTTATTATGTCAACAAATTCAATCTGCGTTTGAATGAAACTGTAAATTTGAAAATTACACCTGAAATTCATATTCAAATAATCAGTCTTCGCACTTAAATAAATAATGATTAAAAGTTACTCGTTTTCTTTTTAAACCACAAATATTGATGATTTCTCAAATTTACAAACATTAAGCTTCAATCTTTGTTGAGTTGAAAGCTCTCACACAGATTAAATAAAATGCAACGACCTTTGGGTCCAATTAAACGAAACATCTTCGATAAATGCTCATCGAATCGTCATCACTGTCACACTGTATTAGTTGGGCCACTCTGTGAAATATCATCGAGTTGAATATAATTAAAATTCGTGATCCACAAGAATTTCAGATGAATTACTACTATGATAAATTTACCGCACCAGAACGGTAATTTTGAATCGCGTCTGGATGGAATTGTAAACAAAGCGAGGAGTCTAATCTGCAATTTGCACTTGCAAGGAGAATAATGTCTGACTTTGAAATCAAATCACTTCTAGTTTACAGTTTTGTTTCATTGTTAACTACAAAAATAACAGTCATCATCATCTGATGCAGGTGTTGTTGGCAAAGTTAGAAAAGAGAAAGCAGTGTTTTCCAAACTATCATCTGTTACAACGGATTGTCATTGAAGCGTTTAAGGTCGTGTTCCTCAGTAGCTCCTGCAACTTTACAAGCATGATTTCAAAACGATCTTAAAGAGAGGATAATCGAAACAAGCTTCCAAATATTCTCTTCAAAGTAAATGTGCTGAATTAATTGAATTTGCACAGTTCTACATCATAATATTTTGATTCTAGACTATGCGAATCAATAGAACTGCGAACCGTGTTTACATTAGTTTAAATTGAAAAACAAAGACACAACAACACGCATATTAAACAATTTGATAAGTGTCCTATCAACACATAATCAATCATCGTCATCATCATCAGATAGCAACAGAAAAATCCGATTAATCTGTCTGGAAATAAGTATTAATCAAGTTGACAAATTCACCTGTGAGCCCAATCAGGAAATTAGCACGCTTCCATTTCATTTGAATCAATTATTCTTGTATGATGTTGATTGTTTCATAAATCCCATTCAAATATAAATCTCGCATTTATCCGTTTGTCAACAGTAGTTTTTCATATCGACATATATATTTATTTTACCAAATAAAAGAGAAATGCCGATGCAGTTTTAGTTAATTAATGATGTTGACTTCGCCCCCAATGGATTTGTTGACATTATCAACGATTCGTAATCAGACTTTTACATTTACGCGGATTTAACGATTTTTTTCTGTACGATTGGTGAATCGTTTAAACAAAATTTAATTTCAATTCATTTTTTACGTACCCTCAAAATGTAATTGAACCGAATCTAATGATGATGTGATCTTTGAGCGATTCCTCTCAATTTGATCGAGTAAATATTGAATATTATCGACGATGATACGACCTGTTGCCTTTAGAATTACAGTAGTAAACGTTTCAGAAGTGATCGAAACAAATAATAAAAATACAAACTTTAGTATTTGATATTTTAACACTAGAGAACGCTTTGTATTTATATATTCGAGAACTTTTCTAGTTTGCCATATATTAGCATAGCTTTCAAACTTTTCAGGTGATATACAATTCGGATTTCATATCCGTTTTTTTTTAGTCAAATCAACGGTCGCTTTTGTAATCTCGATTTTTTTCTGGCCAATTTTTTTATTCAAACCCTATCTTCGCCACAATTAACGGGGATTAATGGGTCGACTCGAACGGGTGCTACACAGCCCAACGTATATTGATCATCCCCGCCATACGATGACAAGAAGCCTCCATTTACGAAACTGATCGTCAATATTGCCGTGGATAACGAATTATTATTTGTAGCTTCAAAGGGCTAAGGAATTACCTACCACGATCCTGAAGGATAATTAAATGTAGCCGAATAAATTATGAACGGTTCACATGGAAAATTTACCGAAAAGAAATCATTTCTAGCTTCTGATACATTCGGGGAAAAAAGAATCAGCTTAATTAAATGCAAAGGATAGATTCATTTAAAGATTGGAATTTGTATTCGAACAAAAAGTTCCATTCACGGATGATAATTTCCATTTGGAATTTATCCTAAATTAGCCCCATACCTGAAATTATCTCTTAACTTAATTAGCCTATTTTTTTCTTATATCCTTTCAGGGAGTGAATATGCTATCGATTTTCAAGTAATTTCAATATATTTTTTTTTTAGCAAATGGAAAACGATTAAATCAGGTCCCATTGCCTGCGGTATTGTCTCATCAAGATTTAATATACACTGTCTCTATTTATATTTTGTGTTTAGTTGGAACGCAGAATCCTTCTTATCCTGAAACATTGTTATCTCAATTAGTTTCGTATCGTATATTCTATCTCATTCTATCTCAACCATCTGTATATCAAAACTAATGAAACGTTCTCTAATCTTTGATTAAAAACATTGCCTGAAGTTATCCGGTCTTATTGTTGTTATTATTATAGGAGTTGCTGACTACGTGCGATGCCCGGCAATGTGGAGTTATGTAATGGCCGCCGCCAGAGGTGACCACCATAGTCGCCCTAGCTCTATCTTTACTGTACAAGCCACAAATTCCGGTCCAGGACCTTGTCGAGATGGATTGAATTGTACACGATATCCATTGAATGTTGGTTATAAATCGGTCAATCAAAAAGATGTGTCCAGGGAGGAGCTCACCGCGCATCTGTCAAGAGATGGTTCAAGAGATGCATTGGCTGAAGTGCGGGTACACACGCCGTATTCAGAACGTTGTCAAAGTCCTAGTGAGATGCCCCTCAATCGACCACATCAGGTACAAATACGAGTGCAAATAACAATTCCATTAGAATGATTCGTAAAAGGATTGGCGTTTGAATTAATTAAAATGGATCGACAGACGGTTGTGCTACGTACCAAATCAGAATGAATCTCTTCTAGATAACAATAGGAAATGTTTGATTCCATTCCAAATCAACATTGATTTTTTTGATGATTGACACTGACCAGCCTTCATGTGACAAAACTTGCGTTTCTATTTATTTTTTTCGTCTTCAAGCACGTCAAGATGACGAGATGTCCAGATCGTATAGATTAAATTATCTACCACCCTTGTTTGTTTTTGAACAAATTTACTAATAACCAGTAAACACGCTGTCGGACTATTTATTATCAAAATGGAATTCATTAAATCAATGGCGAAATCTTCAGGGCGTCGCACTTAATTCTCTTTAAAATAAAAATGTGTCACTTTCAACAAACAAAATAATCTTTCATGGCCAGGATCGTTCTGTAAGTTTATACGTTGGATTTTTTCTCAATCTTTGAAGGGGGCCACTCATCGGATTCTCGCCCTTAAGTTTTCTACTATAATCGATTCTTTGAATACGAAAATTCAGATTTGTGCAATAAAAACTTGAATTTTTCCGAATTTAATAAGCAACTCATCAAATCGATATGATTCGTTTGATGTTGACAATAGGCTCGTTTGAATAGTTGAGATAGTCTTCTAAAATTCAATAATGGCATATTTTAATGGAATGATCGATTGAAATCCATTAATATTCTAAAGTTTTACAAATGCCATATTTGAACACAACAATTTTAGATGGTATTTAGATGGAAAACAATACGTGTACGTGACACCACAGTTGTATTAACAAACTGTCCAAAATTAGAAATGTATTAACCTGCACACGTGTTATTAGTTTTATTAGTCCGCCTATTCGTTTAGTTTGTTTCTTTTTTCTGTATTTCAGCGTTATCATAATAAAAGTGTTGATTATTTCAAATAATTACCAGTAATGAAAACAATAAAACTCAATATTACTGATTACGATCAGGCGGTATGTATTTCACATAAAAAAAAACATTTTCTTGTAGTAAATTTCATCCACCCTCTTTGTCTGTTTACATTGAGGGTAGAGACAAAAATAGTGAAACTAGGGTGGGTAGGCCAAGTATTGTTCTAGTGTTGTAGAACACAACGAATTCCTGTCATGGTTGTGAACTTTATTGCTTCTCTGTACAAAACGTTGAAGAACAACTGGAAAAATAATAAAACGTAATGTTGAAATTTCCAAATCTTCCACAAAATTTACTGTTGATTTATAGATGTTATCTTTTGCCAAATTCTATTTTTTTCCCTCATTGATAATTGCCAGAGGATGTTTTTGTTAGTGTTTTCGTTTCCTGTTGTTCTGCAGTCTTTCTATTTTGTACATCCATTTTAGTTTTATGTGAGTATAGTGACCTTTTCGAAGATCGCTGCAAAATTGTTATTAAATGTGACTGAACGAAATTCATTGAATTGTTAGTTGAATCAATACGAATTCCAATCAATGAAGTAATTAATCTAACTGTGTTGCACAACTGCGATTTATTACAGAAGGATCATCATCCCTGACAAGAATATTTCAATGAGAAATTCAATGAAATTTCCAATTGGGAAATTTCTACTTTAAAATTCATCTGCTCTACAGAAATTGTTATAAACTTCTCTACAATAACAACAATAATCGCTAAATCGATATATTCTTTAATATCATTGCTATTCCACACTGTAATCTTCATCAATAGATTCAACAACAATGTAGAAAAAAACTTCAATCTTCCCTTTGAGAAATTACGAAATGTTGTTATTTGAATTTCAACTGACGCAAATCTCCCATAAACAGTGTTTCCAATTCCTTTTAAAAATCGTTTCACCTTCATTCACTAACAATTTATAAATGAAATTAATAGCAAATACGTGCGATAAATAAATGAAACGTTCATGGCATTTTACGATTCCCATCAATGTTTTATTCGGCAAATTAATGTTTGTGCGGAATTTATTTGTTAATAATAATCGTTGGCGATTATTTATAGGAGAATGCACCCCCAGGTAGATTATTCATGGCGATGCAAGGAAGGCTAAGACGTGTGGCAGCATCCCTACAGGCGGCGATACGTTTTCGTCGTTTCTCACGGCATAATTCACATCCACCTGATTGGTTTGTCGATAAAAGTCATCAAGATGACATGGCTGATATTGTGGATACACCAACATCGACATGTTGTGGTCATAGAATTGTTGTTGATCCGGCACTTCCGTCCTACTATAAGGTATAAAAGTTTTCTTATTCCAATTGTAGAACAACTTCTAGCACAGAAAACTCGACATTGCCACTGTTCCCTTAACAGTTATTTCTGTACGTCGTTACCATTAATTCATTAATTAAATTCTGTCATCAGAAATATTATTATTTTAGCCTAGTTTGGTTGATGCCAAATTAAATTGTTGTTTTTTTTTTAAAATAACATCGACATGTGGGTATTTTCCATTGAATCATTATTGAGATTTAGTCTAATTTCCAATACCAAAAAATTCAGATGGTTAAATGAATTTAACAGAATTCGCTTATTTGAAATTGTCTTGGTTACAGTGGTTGATGGTCGTATCTTTAGCTGTTCTCTACAATGTCATCTTCGTATTAGGTAGGGCGGTATTTTGGGAATTGAATAACTCAGTACCTGGCCTATGGTGGACATTGGACTGTCTCTGTGACACGATCTACATTGCAGATATTTTCATTCATGCCCATGAAGGTGAGTCGCTCTTCAAATCGATTAATTAATTAAAACATACACACGAACTTATAGATAGACGATAATTGTATTAGTTAAAAGTGATAAATATTAGAGCTTTATCTATAGCGTGCAAATTTTTATAAATAATGAAACTATAATCAAGAGTTGAGGGGTATATCGTTAAATATGCGACGTAAAAGTTTTCTATAAAACAGATAACTTATCGCGCTTCACAAGAGAAATTTCCTCAGAATCATCGTCAAATCTTTACAAATACAGCCTCATCGTGCATTTCGAATAAATTCGTAACTATATTTCAATAATATGGTTTAAAAAGTTGGTAAAGGTGAAATGGTGAGCACCCGCATCAATCGTCTAATTAATAGCGAATGAATGTATCGATTTTTGAAGGTAAACCGACTCTAATTAATGCGACTTGTGCTCTCAATAATAAAATAATCAACTACACTCAAAGTCCATCATTTGATGATGGTGTTAGTGAAGGTAATACTGGTGGTTCATCACGCAACAATTCTCGTATACATGCGAACCCAAATTGTCACATGGGATTACTAAATAGAAACTAAACGTAATTGAGACATTTGTTATGATACAAAAGACTTGAAATGGATTATTCCTGAAGATATCTACTTATAATTAAGTTTATACGTAATTTACTTGGAAATGTTCGAGAAAATTTGTGGTCGATTTGTAAATATAATGTCAACTTTAGTTTGTTTGTTTGTTTTTTCTTTTGATCATAATTACATGGCAATTTATCGATGGATTGTGTAGTAAAATGGGCCGTATATCTACAGGGGTGCGACATTTACTTCTAATGTTTGCAAGTGTTATTGATGGAGGAAAACAATTTGTAAAATTATGAATCGTAAATTTGCAACGCTGGACAAAACAAATATTGACTAAAGACTTTGAAATACGTCATCTACAACGTAAATATTCTATTACAATCATCTAACATTAGAAATGTTTTATTTAACTCACCACTCACATAGAATCATTGGGAAATTAGAAGGGGCAACACCAAATAGAATCAGCAGCAATCACAATTGTACAATTGTATAAAATAGAACAGTTGGACGCTGTTACAAAACATTCTACCATCATCCAATATTCGCTTAATACCGTTGAAATGAATTTCGAATCCCTGAAAATATGAAAACCATGACCTAATTTATTTTATAAATTTCTATCGAAGCTAATTTTTTAAATAAATATTTATATTTAGACTGCAACTCCTATTTCCAATTACATATAAATCTGTTCACAGCATGACAAAGTGAAAGATTACAAACCGAAGCCACATAATTTATTCCATAGTTTCCAGCGACCACAAATGCAAATTCCCTCAACATTCTACAGGATAGCCAAATACATACGATAAAATAATTGGATATATTGAAATCTCGACTTTGATTAGCGCTACAGATAAGAAATGATTGAGATAGAAACAGGACCTGAAAGTGTTTGTAATTGGATTGAAATTATCGTCCGCCCGGCGCCTCCACCAATTTCACGTGACACTATTTTAATTTATTTTGACGAGTGTTTTAAACGAAATCATCAATTGCCGAATTTTAAAGTGCTTCCATTGAATCTCTGTCACGTTTTGTTAGTTTGAAAAAAAACAACATATGAAATGAATTAAACTGAAATCGCACAATTTCCACATAAATATATTCAAACTTGTTGTTATTCTGTCGACAGGTTATCTGGAACAGGGCTTATTGGTGACCGATCCTAGAAAATTACGTATCCACTATCTACAATCGAAACGTTGGCGAACTGATTTACTGGCATTATTGCCAACTGATTTAGCATACATTTGGTGGCCACCGTACGAATGTGAGATAAAAGTGCCATGTCCAATTATTGTTAGACTAAATCGTTTATTTAAATTGCCGCGTTTGTGGGAGTGGTTTGAACGGACAGAAACAGATACGAACTATCCAAATGTTTTTCGTATATGTAAAGTGGTATTAGCTATACTTGTTTTAATACATTGGAACGCGTGCCTGTATTTCGCTATTAGTTATGCAATCGGTTTTGGTACAGACAATTGGGTATACAATTTAGATGGACCAAAGAATTCAACATTAGCCCGACAATATATTTATAGTTTCTATTGGTCAACATTAACGTTGACAACAATTGGTGAAACTCCAGTGCCTGAAAATGATGCCGAATATTTGTTTGTTGTTGCTGATTTCCTAGCTGGTGTCCTAATTTTCGCTACTATCGTCGGTAAGATTTACGCAACATCAATGTCGATTAAATTACAATCAAATTAATTTTCTTCATCATTAATATGATGCCAGGTAATATCGGTTCGATGATATCAAATATGAATGTGGCAAGAGTGGATTTTCAAAATCGCATGGACGGTGTTAAACAGTATATGGCATTTAGAAAAGTTGGACGTGAATTGGAAGCTAGAGTAATACGTTGGTTTGCTTATACATGGGCAGAAAGTGGTGCTTTAGATGAGGAGAGAGTCCTATCAGCATTGCCAGATAAATTGAAAGCGGAAATTGCTATTAGAGTACATTTAGAAACACTACGGAAAGTTAGGATATTTCAAGATTGCGAACCTGGACTGCTCGAGGCGCTTGTTTTGAAATTGCGTCTTCAGGTAATACCATCGAAAATTGCTCAATCATTCTATTTAAAAATTGTTTGGAAGTATTCCCTTTCCATCTATTCAATTAAATCCATTTATAGGTATTCTCACCGGGTGACTATATTTGCCGTAAAGGTGATGTCGGTAAAGAGATGTATATTGTGAAAAGGGGACGTTTACAAGTTGTCGCCGATGATGGTGTATCAGTGTTGGCAACATTAGGGGCTGGTTCCGTATTTGGTGAAGTCAGTGTATTGGATATTGCAGGAAATCGCACAGGAAACCGCCGTACAGCCAATGTCCGTTCTCTAGGTTATTCAGATTTATTCTGTTTAGCTAAAGACGATCTCTTGGTGGCGTTGGCCGACTATCCGGAAGTAAGACCCAATAAATGACCCAAATCATTCATTTATTTGTTTATTTTTCCCGTTATTTTATGTTAGGCACGTGCAACATTAACAGAACGTGGCTGTCAGCTATTACGAAAGGATGGATTACTCGATGAGGAAGTGTTTAAGAAAGCCAAAGAAACACAAGATTCAATGGCTGATAGTATTAAAAAATTGGAAATGACCGTGGAGACATTACACACACGATTAGCTAGACTTCTTGCCGAATTCAGTGCTAGTCAAGCGAAACTGAAGAAAAGATTAACTCGTGTCGAATTAAGGTAATTTTTCAATGTGTCGTCGACTTTAAATCTCCTCTCATTCAATTATTTGTAATTATCTCCACAATTAATCATTTACTTACAGATATGACGACAAAGATTCAACACAAGATACATTGACAGTTCCTACGGGCAGACGTCGTATCCATTCATTTGAAGAATCACGAGCACCATCAATTAATCACGACGATAAACAAAATAATTCAATTACGAGACATAAAACAATGTGAAAAGTGTGGTATTTAAGAGGGTCTTTTTCGTAAAAATAAAAGAACATTTTCTTAAGAAACGATCTACAAGTCAACGACAGTGTGATTATTGTAAAAGTTCCAAAACGAAAACGGTTCCACCACCAATCTTTTGATTTTGGCATTCAATTGTTGTTGTGCTCTTTTTGTAAAATGCCGAAACTTTTCATACTTTCATTGCCATTTTGGCTAATTGCACATTGTAGAAATGTTCGGTTCTTTTTTTACTTTTATTCAATGAGGGAGAGTGAACAAGAAAAGTTTCCATTGTACATAGATCATTTAATGTTATTCTACTATAAGCGTTCTTTCAAACTTTATGAATTACTTGACAACAACGAGTTCTATCCGATTATTGAACGAAAAGAAGACAACAAAAAAACTTCTCCAAACTTTAGTACAAGAACTTAACGATGACAGTGTCAATTATACTGACAGAAACAAAAGAAAAACTTTATTCTGTGAATGTTAGACAAAACCAAAGAAAACAAAAACAAAAATTGAACGTAGTATAACGAAATAAAAATATTTTCTATTTATTCTTAGAAATTGCCTGTGTGCAATAAAATTTATATTTTTGGTCACCTGCAAATTAGGAAATTAGGTTAATGAAACATCCGTTTGTTTCTATATTTGGCAGAAATCAAAATCTATTTTCACATAGAAAACAACAACGACATTTTGAATCATTTCTTTTAACACAGATTTGTGTACAAAAAAAACAAACACCTTCTAGATCCAAGTGATCGTTGGAATTTCAAGCTCGTCCTTATCTGTTGTTACCAATTTAGTTATCGATTGACAAGTAATGGGAATTTTATTGGTTAACTGTGGCATGAAACACTTTCTCAAATTCTTTACTTTGTTGTAATTTAATTTTTTCACAATATCAGATGGATTTCAGCAAACTTCTGTAAGGCAAATCCCAAATGAGCGACACACACACACACAAAAACGCACGCAATTCAAATCGGTGCCAGTGCCCGTGTTCTTTTGATTTTGATTCATCTCTGAGAAGATTCCGGAATGTGGACGAGCTTGGAAATGTAAATGAACACTTACTACATACAGTTGCACAGAGCCGCCCTTATACATGCGCTTTTAGGGGCCCGCAATTATAAATGAAAAAATTATGGAAATTGATAGACCTCCAAAAATCATTTTGCACCGGGCCCCGCACTGGCTAAGGGCGGCCCTGCCTTTGCCCACATACACACACACACACACACACACACACACACACACAAACACACATATCTATTTACATAAACCTGCAGGACTGTCTTTTGTAACTGAATTGGTAAACATGTTGCTTTTAAATATTTATAAAATAAATTTATAAGGAACACAGTAATTTTCATGGAAGCCTTATTATAATTGTGATAATCTAAACTATGTATAGCTTTAAATACAGAGAAAACCCAAAGAAAATGGAATAGACGGAATAACATTGAGGACAATTAATTAATTTTCTATGGAATTCCCAATATTTTAGATAGAAACAGTTTATTAAAATACTTGCTAACGTTTTATTTACCTTATAAGAATTATATTTGTCCAAAGTGAAGACGCTAGCAAGTTTAGATTTTAGTAGGAATTATTTATGAAATAAATTGTCTGTAAGGAAGTGAAAATGTAAAAAAAACAAAACAAATTAATAAAATATCAATCAAAAACAATTTGTCATTGTCAGTTATTATGATTGCGATGCAAGTCAAAATTTCTAGTCAGAAATGCTACAAACAATATAAACATTGATTTTGATGGAAATTGTAGCTATTTGTCAATTATGCGGCTCTAGAATCGATCTGTTCGACGATAAACTATTTATTTTAGGTCAACATTTAATAGACAACCATCCGGAAGTCGCAGCGATCCATTTCCAAATCGATCGCATCCAAAAAGTGAAAAGTACTGACTTTATCGATTATATTAAACGTTTCTGTCAAATGGGTGATCAGAAAAATAGGAAATACCTAAAAACGACAAGTGAGTCCTGTTATTTTTGTTGTTGTTGTTTTTATTTATTTTTTGGTTTGTTGCGTAATCTTTCCAAATTCTTCTAGTTGAGTCGTGGCGGCCCGGAGGTGCCCCGCTATTCTGCCCATTGTGTCACTGTTGTGGACAGCCGCTAATACGTCGGCAAAAAAACAAAGTGTCTCATTTAATTTGGATGGTTAACACAAATTAATTAGAATCTTACAGGTCGCCTCCAGTCGATTCGGCAGTTTCCTACTCATGCATTGTTGGCCGATCTGTTTTCTACCGATATTAATGTGCAGCAAAGACAACATCATTGTTTGTTGTCGAAATTGCGGATATATTTTTGGGAATTACGATAAACGTAAGAAACAAATTAGTCCATTATCAGAAACGAAACAAGTCCCTTTACCGCATTGATTAAACAAATAAATCATTTACACACAACAACAAAAACAATTTTTTTTCATCTGAAAATGTCACATTTTGTCAATTGTTATGAATGATCATTGTGTGCATAATATAAACGATGAAATTCATGAGGTTCTTATCAATCTAATTCGAAATATTGATAATGATGATGATGTTGTTGTTGTTGGGGAATCATCAAATCGCACCTACCAGATTTATCGTACTGATGATTTCCATCAATCGCAAAGTAATGTTGGAATTGTAAAGACTGGACCACAATCGAATTCAATACCGCCGAGTTATTCGAGTGTTATGCGTGAAAATCCACAATTACCAGTGAATCCGAATCGAGACATCCGTCCAATGCAATATCAGAATGTTGGTCCAGTTTATGGCCGAATACCACCACCATCATATGCTGAAACTAATGTGGAATGGGCAAGAAATGTCACAGTCAGTGATGATTCATGTGATTAATTGCTGATTTGTTGTTGATTTTCGATAATTTTTTTGTGTATTTCAGTGGATATGTTTCTAGGGCCGAATCCGGTGTTTGTGTGGTGTCCGCGATGTCATCGTATAACTCCAACGCATATTATTCGAGAACGAATGAATTTCGCACATTGTGTAGCAATTACTTTATGTATTTTCGGTTGTTGGCCATGTTGTCTCCTACCATATTGTATGGAGTCTTGTAAAGAAACCTATCATTATTGTTCGAATTGTAATAATTTCTTAGGATTGTATAGGCCATGGTAGCTAATTTAAATAAAGTCCCTTAAATATATTGGCGTTGATTATTTGTTTAATTAAAACAATTCTAGCAGACAGGAAATTATGTTCATAAACTCAATAAAAGTTTATCAATGGAAAATTATTCGAAATCATCAAAGTTATCACTGTTTGCAAGTTTACAAGTCGGTTAATCGAGTTAATAAAGAAATACGAACACCACTTTATTATCTGGTGACATCAAAGCAAATTGGGTGCGGAATTCTATACACAAGTCGATCTCACGCCTTTCTGGCTGCTCATCTCCTGAGTTACACCAAACTTTGGGCTAAAATCTCCGGCCGAGTATTGCTGGTCCTCTAAACGGAACTCAACTATTCTACACCACAAACGATGATTGATTAGACAAATTAGTTCAGTTGTTACCAAGCAACTGTTTCACCACAACAATATTAAAATGTTGCGACACAGAACAACACGCAACCACGACAATACCAGGTAAGACAATAAACAGATACGAACAATTTTATTGTAAAAGTATAAAAGTGAGTAGTAATTCAATTAAAGAAAATTATTTTCTAGGTTTCTAGTAGGATCAAATTTCAGTTTTTCCGGCTTTTCGGTAACACCAAGTTCACTTTTTGCTAGTTGAGCACCTGCACGTACTCTATTTAAATGGAATTCGTTCAAGTTTTCCGTATAGAGAGGACACCTTAAAATCGTCAATTTTTTTTTTGTTGAGAAATATTAAAACATAAATATTACCCTCCGTTTCGGAAATGTCTATAATCCTCGACTTTACAACCACAAACATAACACATTCTGGCACCACAAGTGCAAGTCATTTTATTACATCCAGACTCTTTATAGAACTTCTTTGAACACTTCCAACATTGTCTGGAATAGATCAATCATAATTATGTAATAGTTAAAATCGTTTCAAATAAACCTCAATAGAGCTTCAGTCATTTTGTTTTCAATAAATGTTCGCATCCTCACATCTTCATCATATTCAATTTCGGAACATTTTAATGGCAAATGCGGTGGATGACGACAACCACGACAAGTTTCTTTCATGCATTCCGGATTGCCGCATTTGAAAATCTTATCACCGTCCACCGGTATCATTGAGAAACCACAGTGTGGACATGTTTCGATGCCTTCAATGTTAGCCTGTTGGATTTCTTCAATTTGACGGCGTTGCCATAAACGTTCGAATATTTTCTTATCTAATGTCATCTAAAAATACATTGAAAAATTACTCTATTTTGTGTTAGCGTGCTAATTCAAATAGACACACTTGAAGTGTTGTATCTGAAAATTCAGACTCACAAGCTGCACATGGTATTAGCGTTTCACCACGACCAATAATCTCATGTGCCCAATTTGTCACACAATCTTTACAAAATACACAATTCGCTTTACAAAAATAACATTCTTCTGGTAGTAATTCATCAACACAACAAATATGGCAAGTCTCCAAAAGACCATATTGTCTCGCTTCGGACAATATCAAATTGTAATGATCATCACGTTGTTTTATAGTTTGTTTGATGATTTTCTCATATTTTATAAATGCCATCTGTGAATTAGTTGGATTTTAATCATTTTAGATTGATGAAATAATAATAATATTTACCTCTTGTAATAGGGCTTCGTTTTCTGTATCTTTCTCTTCAATGGCCGGCCGAGGTGTTGTGAACGCATTCGGGAAGCTTTTCAAACGATTATTCGTTTTTATTAAATTATAATTAAAACTTTTAAAAATACGAACAATATCATCTTTACGCAAATAATTGAATTGATTATAAAGGAGAATCGATGCACTGTCAGTATCGCCTTGATTTGGATTATCTGTTAATGATGGTTGATGATTCATTGACGAAAATTCTTCAATGGGATTGGGATGGCGTTCTAGATATTTGTCAATTTGGAATGGTGCTTTATAGATCGATAGGGCGTCAATTCTTTCTTTATTCCTGAAAGATAATTGATTAAAAAAGAACAGGACGTTTTTCGTGTTATACTTTGTATACTTTAAATAATCTTGATATGTTGGATAATCACTTTTATCCAAAGCATTTTGGAAGAAATTCTGCAATTCAACTGGTGGCCGTTTCACTAAGACTCTTGCTTGATTACGTAAATAAATCGGATCGGCATTTGGTAGCATCTCTTTTAATTGTTCCCAAATTTGTCGATAATCCACCTCCTCACTTTCATAATCTGCTATTAAGAGAGAATACCAAACGTTAAACAGTGAGCAATATCCATATGGAAATCGTAAATATATACAAACTTGATGCTAATAATTCGACAAGTTCATCAAAACTTCCTGCATTTGTATTTTTACAGAAATTTTCCAGAAATTCCATCTTTATATTAGGGAATAAATTTTTCAAATCTTGATACGTTCTAGTTGTGATTGTGAATCGATTCGTTTCGTTTCCATTATTTTGAGTACGATGACCAAAACCAACAGCCCCTTCTTCTTGTATTTCCTCACGTGTTAGTGCTGAATCACCGGAAATTATTAATAAATTAATCATTGCTCCCAATTTCTCTTCTTCCTTTCCATCAGCATCATTTTCTAATACAGTTGCAACTGCATCATCAATCTGTGCTGCAGTTCGTACATCGCCAAAAATGCTCAATAATCTCTCTTTATAATCCATCATCTAAACCATTAAATTCTATAAAAGACAATTAGCAAATGAAAGTGGAGGAGTAAAAGGCAATTTTACCTTTATGCAAATTGTTTTCCTCTCACCAACTTCAACGTGTGTTATCTAGTGTCAAAACATGCGCAAAACTCCGGGTATTCCCCATTCAGTCTGATAACAAAATTGTTCTATCGATAGAATTTTAACAAATGCAAATTATCAACAATCAATTCAACATAAAATACACATAAATCATTTCAAATTCACATTTAACAGTAAACGTTCGGCTAAAATTCCTAACTATTTTAGGTTATCTGTGCCTTTTTCTCAACCGCATATAAACTGTTGCTTTTTGAAGAAATATCACACTGAACAAAAACGAAGCAACCAAATCTACAGCTGGGTATTGTTGCAAATCTAATCATTCAGAAGTCAGCACAGTTGAATTTATTAAAGAAGAAATGATAACAGCATAATCAAAATAAAAATGGTGCAAAAATCACTATATGAGAGAATTTTGAATCATTTATTCCACATAGAAAAATGTAAAGTGATCTATTTCATGAATAAACCATTAGATGAGATTATTATTAGATTATTCCTTATCACATGACTCGCTTTTCGTTCTTCAGAACAACTCAAGCGAAAAGTTCATTCCCGTACTTGTATTACGTTGGGTCTCGAACAATATTAGATACGGCCCTGCATATGGTTGACTGGTAGAAAAAGTAGCACTTACGAGGTCACTCAACTACGAAATTTAATTGAAACATGTTTATTACAATGTACTCAGTGGCGTAACTTCAAATTGAAGACCCAGACTTTTAAGGGAGGTCAAAATCGAGTAAATGAAGTTCTAAACAAATAGCAGATTTCTTTTAATTTCCTTCTTGTCTTTTATGCAGCAAATTCATTTTTCCAATAAAAGATCGTGACGTATACTAAGGATAAGATAACATATTTTTGCTAAATACAGAGAAAAATACTATCCTTAGATAATACCGGCGACAACGATAAGAATAAGCAGTAAGTATTAAATTACGATGGATCTTACACTCTCACCAGTGGCGTAACTATCAGGAAAATATGACGGTTGATTCAAGATATTCAAGAATTTAAAAAAATACGATTAATTCCTATTGTTTGGGAATTGGGGAGCACACGTTGATCTTCTCTCGCCAGGCCTTAAATTTAAAGTTACGCTAATGACTCTGTGTCTCTCTCTCTCTCTCTCTCTCTCTCTTTCTAGGTATAAATCACGGTCTTATAAACAAGTCTTGACACTTGAGTAAAGGTTTGACAAATATGGAAAATAATTTTATTTAAATCCTGATTGGCGGTGTGGGCTCCCCTACTAGTTTGGGCCTGGAGGCAGCTGTCTATGTGCCTCAGTTACGCCACTGAACGTACTTCGTTGTAATTTAGCGGAATTGTTTTTAATTATTCAACGATGATGACTCAACTTAATTGTCCAAGTTGTTTACTTCAATACTAGCACAAATATTTTAATAAACATACCCACAAATTTGTAGTTTTTTGTTCATCGAAAGACAGCAATTTAACTTTTATCAGACAGATTTGCATACGGCCAACAGATTTACATAAAAAAAATAACAGATATTTATCGTACAGATGTACTGAAGCATCCGGGTCGTAAGTGGAATCTTGTTAGAAACTGCACTGAAACAACAAATAAAAATGCAAACAAAATGAAATAAATAACCCCAAAACGTTTAACAAGTACAAAAAGTATATATTTAGATGTTTTTGTACAATATGTACTTTTTACGGTGGTTATACAAATAATGTTTAAAAATAACTGTACGAACTGTATGTTTTGTATGAAACAACATTCTGTTTTATTGTGAATTGAAAGTCAGCAGTTGTGTAGCACTGTTTATAAACACTTACGCCTTTTAGAAGACATTGTCGTTCATATTACAGTGTAATAAACTTGCGTGTTGTTCTGAAATTCTACACCGCGTTTTCCTTTTTTTCTTTTTTAGAGAAAGAAATATATCGAATTTTCACCTGTAATCTATATACGTCATGTATCATTGACGTGTACACATTGTATTAAATGCTTATCCTATTGAAGGTGTATGTTCACGTTCAAATCGTTAGTCAGTTCGATATCAACTGTTGTACAAGTTAGACAATTTGGTTGCGGTATTAGTTTTGTTTTGTTGTTTTTACCTTTTAATCCACCGAGAGTGTCACAATTGCCCGACCAGGTGAGTTATTATTTTCATTATGCAATAACCATGGCCCCAATTGTATTACAAACAGAACTCACTAGAAGCAAATAATTGGAGTAGAATTTTCAAAAAAAAAGAAGAATTAAACAATATGGAAAACTGTCACACGTCACACGTCCTGTGATTATTATCACATTACTAATTATCATTTCTTGTTAAACAGGTTGCAGGTATTTTAGAAATCATTTTGTTTTTGTTTTGCTTAGATAAAGATCAGGATAAGATGTCTAAAGACAATCCACCACCGTATAGTAGTGGCCCACCACCACCACCACCTGGTTTTGTGTCACCACCACAATATCAACCGCCATTACAACCGATGGGACCACCGCATCCTCAGCCACAGACTCATGGTATGCAATTATCTCGAATTAAATTCATTTATAATTTCAAAGAATTCTGTAAAATACTTTGATAAAAACTATAAGCGATAAGATAGCATATCAGCAAATAAATACCCCAAATTACTGTATTATCACAGATAAACGTAATACAAACGATTGTTGGAGTAATTTTCTGTTTTTTTTTCCAGTAATTATTAATACAACGCATGTTATATTTGGACCACAAAGCCAGAGTTTAGTATGTCCATCATGCCATGCCCAAATTATGACTGACATTAAAACTGAACCAAACACAAAAACGCATTTATTTGCATTACTTTTATGTTTATTCCAGTAAGTTATTCAATTATTTATGAATGGAATCGATAATTGATTGAATTTCTGTTTTAGGTGTTATTGTTGCTGTTTTATTCCTTATTGTGTAGATTCTTGTCAAAGTCAAAATCATTATTGTCCAAATTGCCATGCTTATTTGGGTGTTTATCAAAATTAACGTTTCGCCAAAAAAACAAAAACAAGAAAAGATAATGGAAAACGTAAATATTGAGTCACATCTATAAGTGGACTACTGATAAGAAAATTAAGCCGAATTATAAATTTATAGAAGTGTGTTTGAAATATTTTACTGTTTAACTAATCTCTTTAAATATTATATTGTATTGTTTTTAATATGACACTATATTGTGATATATCATAAAGTTTATCATAAAGTATCATAGTGTTTTGTTATATTTTAGGAGTAAATTGTTCTTCCAATTTCAAATTTTCATTTAAATCTGCACTAACCAACTCATCATCCCAAAATATTGGTGTTCAGCAACAACATTTGTATGCCAAAACTCGTTATTCTTGCAGGAATTGCATACATATGTAAATATTATAATAATGTACAAGTTTCACAACTTGGTTGCAGTATTCGTTTTTGTCTTTAACCATTTAATACAGCTAGAATGTCACGACAATTGTCTGACCAAGTGAGTCGTTATTTTTGAATGACGCCATAATCATGGCCCCAATTCTATCACAAACAGAAATCACTAGTTTCAGGATTACAGTCGAATCAAATCCGCCTCGTACGTAAGGGCGTTGCGGCTCTAGGGACATCAAAAATATTGTAAGCTTTATCATTGGGAGTGGCATTCATAAAGTTGCACGAGGGTGCCAAAAGTGCCAGGCGCGGGCATGAGTAGATTTCCCCAAAAAAACTAGAGTCAAGATGGAAAACCGTCATGTCACACGTCCTGTCATTATTCTAATATTAATTGTTAAACAGCTTGCAGTTATTTTTTTTTGCTTGGATCAAGATCAGGATACGATGACAATAGAGAATTCACCACCGCCTGGTTTTGCCGCACAACCATCGGCACCATATTATCAAGCACCAGTACAACCAATGGGACCACCGCAGACTCATGGTAGAACATTTAATTATAATTTAAATAAATAGCCCACATTTCTGTATTAGAGATAAACGTATTTCTCTTTTTCTGTTGTTTTTTTCTAGTATTTATTCCTGCAACACTTGGACCACATAGTCAGAGAGTAGTTTGTCCATCATGTCATGCCCAAATTATTACTTTCGTTCGAACTGAACCAAATACAAAAACGCATTTAATTGCGTTATTTTTATGTGTATTCCTGTAAGTTCCTTAATTTATTCGATCATTTTTAAAAAGAATCGATAATTGATTGATTCAATTGTTGTTTTAGGTGTTTTTGTTGCTGTTTACTTCCTTATTGTATAGATTCGTGTCAAAGTCAAAATCATTATTGTCCAAATTGCCATGCATATATAGGAACTTATCAAAATTTATGAGGTCCATATTGGGTCATAAGCCGAATTAAAAATTTTAAATACTATTCTGTATTGATTCTACGAAATTATATTGTCATTATAAAGTGCAAAAATTTAATTTAATCTTGCACGAACGCACTCTTCATCCCGAAATACTGCCAAAAACTACATGGTTTTTGGCAGAAAATTCGTGTGCCAACCCCCTTATTGTCACGTCTGCTATCTTATCGCAATAATGCGGACAACATTACTGCCCTGTCCATTATTTAGCTCATGTACTTATTTGTAGTCCAACTCTGCAATATAATCTAATGTTGCAGGGTTATCCGAAATTACTTGCAAGACCGCTTTTAATTTAGATGGTAATTCATGCCAAATGTTCCATCTGACTGTAAACTAATGTCTACTTTGTTTCAAAGTACGAGTTTTCTCTGTGAAATTGAGTTTTTCGTGTCACTGTCACTGCCATCAGCGTTGTATGGGGTCAGAAAAGTGCTGCTAGCTACAACGAATACGAATGGGGGCAGCAAGACGGGATTTCCATAATGTGAAAAGCGAATACTAATTTCAAAGCATTCAGCTGTAGTCAAAGATTGTTTGACGAAGTTGGTATTTTCCAAAATATCAATGTTGTCAAGATAATCAAAAAAAAATGCCGCCAATTTGTGCTGACCTCTATAGCAGATTCTTTCAAATAAAATTATAGAACACTATATATTTTAAGGAAATTCCGCTGTATGACGCCATCTACAGACGACTGTTAACACCAACAGTATGGGGTCTTTGAACCTATTAAAATGATAATTTAATTTGAAATTGTGAGAGTGAAGTGAAAGTTATAATCAAACAAGCACTAGAATGGAAATACGATGACGAAGAACAGAACGCTTTCTAACCATACACGATCGAAATTAAACTGAATTTATCCAATTTTTCATTTAATCAAAACAACAAAAAAACAATTGATATTGCAGTAATGATGCCATCTGTCGCTTAATTGATGAAGCTGTTGCGAATTTTTGGCGGTTTCTCAGCAATTCTCAAACAACAGGAATCGAATCGTAATCAATAAGCTTGTGCGAGAGAGGTTCTTTTGTATTACAAACAGGTAGAACTGGAAAATATAGAGTTCATTCTATACATAATATACGCTATGGTTGTTGGTTTTATAGTTCGAGTTCGAAGAGCTACACATATTTATACACGTGTCAAGGATGTGGGTCATGCCACTGTTGTTCAGTTGCAACATCATCATCACCTTTATCATTATCAATAAGAACAACAATGACATGAATAATGGCGTTTTTCGATTATCTGTTGAATTTTCTCCAACTGTGATCGAGGAATATAGTCGTAGACAATAAATAATGTAGCAATAGACTAGCTGTTGTTATTCGGATCTGACTTAAGTCAATTAATTGGGGCTTGTGGCTTTCTATACCAATTATAATTTAGAACAATCAGCTACAACGAAAAAAAATGCTTAAAATAAAATCACAATTAATCTTCCCACACAATCATTCTGTTCTTTGTTTAATTATTAGATTAGTTCCATTAATTTTTAGAATTTATTGTTCGAAAATCTAAAAGCTGAAAATAAATCGTCATCAATGTGGGGATCTAACAAAACCGCATTGAAGCCTAGTTTTAATATAATAAGAAATTTCTTATATCTATATCTATAGAATTAATGTGGTTTTAGACGGTGGAAACATCTCTTCGAGTTATATAGTGCACGTGTATTGTGTGGTAGTTTCAGTGAGATCAATAGGTGCCCCAATTGGCGTCGGACGCGCCCATTGCAGGCGCCGGGACGCCACGAGCATTGATTGACCTACTGACCCCATTTCGAATATCCAAACTATTAATAGATCATATTCTAAATGGATATTGCATAAGAACAATAAACATTATTATTATTATTTCGTTTCAAAATTAATAACCGACATTTCAATTAATGCAACAATCGATAAAAATTACACATTTTAATTGAAATCATCATATAATAATCAGATATAAATATGGAAAATACAGAGGCCAGTGAACTGTTGATCGTTTAGTTTTTAACAAGTGGGCCCCATCGCACTCTATAATAACAACAACAATAACAACAACAACGAAACAAAGAAAATAGCCTTTCGGGAAAGGTAAAAGTGAACAAACTCGCCTTGTTGAAAGAAAGAAGAGTCAATGGAATTTCGCCGTTACATATATTAAGATTCCATTCAACATTTTGTTGTTTTCTTTATACAAATTACTTTTACAAACAACACGAAAATTTGTGTGTTTTGTGGAGAAATTGCCCAGCTTTGTTTCGACCATTCAAATGGATGTTGTCAATCGCGACCTTCATCACATCAAACGTTGTTGTTCAGTCGTCAGGAAAAAATCCCTTCTACCATTGTTAAAATAATTGTCTTAATTAACATTGAAGGCAACACTATCTACACACAATTTCCCATGGAAATCGATCATATTTTGATAGATAGAAATAGTGAAAAGCCCTTGAAGCGATTATCGAAATCGTATTTCTAAACAAATATCGATTTAATGCAAATAATAAGAGAAACCAGTCCAACCAACATTAGATTAATAAAATAAAATGTGACCCTGTATAAGACTGTGATCGTATTTTATTTATTGCTCTCTCTACATGCGTGCAATGTACATTTAAAAATTATGGTGCGGCGTTGCGCTAGCGGTTGGGAAGTTGCGTACCAATAGACGTCGTAACGCCGCCACCACCGCCACTGCCACCACCATTCCGCCAACAATCAAAGATAGTTCTGTACGTACATTGTCGAATAAAGATGGAAATACGCGTGTAAAATGATGCGTTTTCGTACAACAATCTAGCCGAGGGCCAGTGGGGCCAGTTTGTGATGTGACGTCGTCGAAGAAGGCAGGTCTCGTGGAGGATCAGTGCCAAAACGCAATTCACAAGTAGGTTGTCGATTTGTTGTTAACAAATTCCCATTATTGTGCTTATCAATCAAATCAACTTAATTAATCTCTGGTAGCGGTAATTTACCCCAGTTATCGTTTTTTTTGTTCCAAATTATTTTTGAATGCTCCAAATTCGTATCACTGCCAAGGAATTTCAGTAAATTTAAATTGGGTTTAATTATAAAAATTAATTTAATATCAAATTCGACTTTGGATCCTACATTGATACCAATAATTATAATTTAAGTTAATTTGTTGACAATTCCATGAAATCAATTTGAATGTTTTGTTAGTAATTAACAATACTAAACACGTGTGTGGATTTGTTGAATAAAAAAATTATTTATCGTTTTTTTGCATGTTTATATAGCGCGTCCCAATATTGTGTACCCGCTTGCATTTCTAATCGTAGCATGTTTATTTATGGATAAATTTTCAAAAAAATTCCCACATAGATTCTGTTATCTCTAATCTGCATTTGAATGGTGAAAAATTCCGATTATCTCGTCCCGTTGCGTAGATATTCATGTTTAATGGTCGGATTCCATTAAAAAAATGTTTTTCGTAAAAATTTCTCAATTTTTCCTTATCATGCAATAAAATGTCGTTGTTTTTGCATGTTTTTCTATAATTTTTTTCTATATTTGATTTATGGCTCGTTGTAAAAAAAAAACAAGAGAATGTTGTTAGAACTTTGAATTTATCATGATGATATCAAGTAAGCCAAGGCCGAAAGCTTGGCACGTGTATACGCCTGATGACCTACTTTGTAATCGCCCGAGAATATACGAGGACACCCGATCTGAGTTGATCAATACTTGAAAGCGAGCGTAGTATTTCTCCCCCTTGACAAAATAAAAAGGAACGTGAATACAGTGCGACAGAGATAGACGGACGCGCGCATTTCGTTTTTGTTCCAATTTTAATTTTCATTTTATATCTGTGAAAGTTAGAAGTCAGTCACTTATTATCAGTGTTCCGATTTATTTTAATTATTCTATAAACAATTCAATTTATAAATAGTATTGCTATTATTATTAATAATCTTTTTTGTTTGTAGTAAAGAAACATCAAGTGACTTGTGATATTTGAGTGTGTTGCAATTGTTTTTAATCAATGGCCATTACGCTGAATGACGAGATGTGCCGAATATTTTTAATCGGTTTTCCGTTGTTTTTTTTCATAATTATTCTCGATTATTATTAATTTTATTATTATTATTGATTATAGTAATAAATATTGCTGTTGGATATAATAAAATCAGTCCGCATTCCATAAGAAATTGCATTGCGCAATGCTGCAGCACAAAGTTCTACACGTGTATCGAGGTCATCGAACTGCCACGTGTAGCTGTGTAACAAAGATAGAATATCTTAGTCGTACACTATTATTATTTCATTCTAACTAACTACGAGCATATACCAGTTTCGTGTGGTCCCCCTGCTGGTTAATATTATCGCAAACACACTGTTAGATAGTTAGTAGCGGGTAGGTTGGGGGGTATAAAGGGGTGAAAGTTTTCTCATGTTCCCAGGAAGTGGTGGTGCGCATTGCGTCACAGTCTAATAGTACTACATGTGGAGTGGGGACGAGCATCAGACCAATACGATAGCGAAAGCTATCACCCCACTACGATTTGAAGAGGTAGTGTGTTGTGTAAAAACCCCGCGTTTCTTAATCTTACTGAAACGGTTGTTCTGTGTTGTTCGTTTATCTAACGAATACGCGTACAAATTTTGTGTTGAATTCTCGATTTTTCACAACTGTATCCATCGATTTTAGATTATTTTATCGAATTTAAAGTAAATTTAAACGAGTTGTTAGTGAGAAATAATATAAAACGAATTGATTGTTTAGAAATTTCGGCAAAAATAAACGTGAATGAAACGGTTATCTGAATTCGAAAGAAATACGACCTACTTATTACGGCACTTCCGCATTGCGAACGCGCAGCCATTTTGTTGAGATATCGTACAAAGGTTTCGTTGTCTTTTAAGTTTTTTGATATAAAACTATTTTATAAAATGATTTTAAGTGGAAGTATACAATGTCGTCATCAAATTCCAAATGGTGAATACTTCAAGGAATTTCCAACTATTTCGAATTATTGAATGAAAATGAGAAAATTTTGGAATAATAAGAAGACTCCAGTGGGTGAACAGGGGAGTGACTTGGGCTTACTTATATTTAAAAGTCAGTCTTTTTCTCTCTCCTATTAATCCATTAGAATTTCATCATTTCAATTGTAGTATAATTATATTTTTCCAATATGAAGAGAATATTTTCTAGAAAAGTCGCGGCATTTTTCATTCTCTATTGTTTGTTAATTCGAATTACACGACACCACATTTTCTAGCGCTTTCTATATTTATCGTTTTATTATTATTAATATTATAACATTGATGATAAATCGCAATGGCGCCGCGTTTGTTTCGTGGCATTGACAGAAGCGGCGTGCGGACGATGCTTGAATTTTACTGCGCGCCATAATCAACTTTATTCTCTTTCTCCCTCATGGGTTGACCTTGATGATGGGCTATATAGTTGTGGTCCCTGGCCGAAATTCGCCGTGGCCTGGCACCCGCACACCATACGATGATGTTTTCACCGTGGATCGTACATCTGTTTCAAGGCCGAATTTTTGCTATATGTGATTGTGTGTGTGTGTAGATATGTTGTCTCTTTCTGTTAAATATAGCTATGCCACGAAGTTGGATCGTGCTCATTTAGGAGTGCGACGAGGGGCGCCCCGCACATATATACACACATACACACACACACAAAATCCTCATCATATTAGTCTGGGGACGGGGGACCAATGAGGGCCAAGTATTCGGCGCTTGGCACTCCCAAACTTTTCCATGGCAACAAGCCTGTCACGCACCACCACCGTGCATATTGGCCTGTTTGTTACGGCGGTTGCAAATTCAACTTCCTGTTCTATTACAAAAAAATTCAAAAAAAAAAAACTAAACTAAACAAAGATAAAAATTTTGATGACTCGCAAATGCTGAAAGAACGCGTCGCAAAGACG
Organism: Meloe dianella; assembly: GCA_028455855.1. Taxonomy (NCBI): domain Eukaryota; kingdom Metazoa; phylum Arthropoda; class Insecta; order Coleoptera; family Meloidae; genus Meloe; species Meloe dianella. The sequence goes on from JAPTHL010000039.1 coordinate 7,176,837, forward strand.
TGTTATAAAAGGGAGATACTTTTGGCGGTCATTTTGTTTAGATTCCCACCCGTTCTTCACTGTCGCCCGCCATTATCATCTATACAGTTTCGATTACATAATTCCACACATAAAATTTACATTATTTAGAAATGTAGATAGACGATTATCAAATTTCAGCGTTGATTAATCGTGTCACAATTTTTCCTGTAAAATCAATCAATAATATAAATATTTAGATAGTAACCGGTTTTTACTATTGAGAAAGTAAAATTTAAATTTGGCCCTGTTGCCCACCAAATAGCAGAACATCATAGTTGAAGTGAAATACACGAGTTTCCTTAATTATTTTTTTATTTATAAAGTTCCAACTGGCACAATTAGGCAAGCTCTCCTTCCCCTGGTTAAAATCCATATATTTTGGTAATGGTTATTTTCGGCTACATATAAAGTTGCCTTCCTTTTAAAAATCAAGAACAACCCGGTCAACGTTTTACTTATCGCTGAATATTACGGAAAATCGGCAGAATTTCGATCAATCCGTATGTATTCCAATGAAAACATGTGTTTTTTCTGTATCTTCATAATGGCGGCGGCCTCCATTCCTTATCATTAACGTTTTTCTGCTGTCCTTGTTCATATTTATGTTTGAAATTGTATGGTTGTTATCTTGAATCGGATGTTGTATATGGGGAATAAAACGACAATGCTGACAATACACACACATACGGATTAAGTTTCTCTGCTAAATTTCATTAAAAAAAACAAACATGTTTGTTAAATTATTCAATTTATTATTATTGGAATTAAAACAGTTTTGAAAAAAAAGCAGACGCTTTTTAACGAGGCGGAAAGGTTACATCTGTCCTAGCATTTCTTCAACTATTGCGATTTTGCAACCATAATAATAATAATAACATAGTCAATTAGCACACAAAGACCTGAAATTTGCATAAAACTGAAAAATTGCCAACACATATGTGTAATAAACACAATTCATTGGTAATTACAATGTTGTTGTCTCTTTTGATTTAAAATGAAACCGTTTACATTTACCTAATGAATAATAATTAGACAATTTATCCATAAACGGATGGTTTATCAGATATTCGGTAATAATTACTGATTACTGATCACCATCCTACACGCTGTCAATTCCTATTGAATAATAATTAGGTAAATCTTTTGTGGGGCAGGTTTCCTATTTGCTGATTTGATCAAGTATCAAAAAACCGTTGAATATATTTTAATTCGCTTGTCATTCTCAAACGTATCAACGGTTAATTATTCTGATTGATTATTAACAATCTGTAAGCAGATTTTGAATTCTGAATGCTTTTTATTCGGTTGGATGTTCGCTTACGCTTTGCTCTACCTGATATCCCACCTGATGGCTTGAATGCTGCAGACGTGCGATCCTGAGTAAAAGTGTTTTAATTAAAAACGACTACTTATGTGAATAAATTAGAATTAGCATAAGTAGGCCAAGAAACGAATTTAATCGTATACAGGGTCGGCCCGTCCAAGTAGAAACATAGGAGAAAATAGAAGAAATGAAACAGAAATATGATGTGCATGTGTTAAAAAGAGATATAGGAAAGGTGGGTGGTTAAGTAGTAAATACTCATTGCAAAAATATCCACCCTCACCATCTGCACTAGACCCCTTTTGTAATAACCACTCCTCTTTCTACTAAGAAAACGATCTGGCCTAGAATTTTGCGTCTTTTTGAAGTAGAAACATTACAACTCAATGAGTAAGAGAGACAGAACAACAACAACAACAAACTAGCAATTTGGAGAATTAAAATTAAAAATGCGTTACTGATGGAAACCGAATTTAGAGAAATTTTTGCTATTGTTATCAATTGAACAAATTATTAAACAATAAAAAATGTTTGGTAATTTGTTTGTTTTCAATTAACTGTCGATCTTAACAAACAGTACAGATACACATTTTTTATGGTACTATGCAAGAGCATTAAAAAAAAAACAAAAGTTTAAGTTTAATCGATGTTTACATTTATTTTCAATTACGATTAATTTTAAATTCACCAAATGTCTCAAAACCTGGACAATGTTGTTGTTCCGTCTCTCTCTTACTCATTGAGTTGTAATGTTTCTACTTCAAAAAGACGCAAAATTTTAGGCCAGATCGTTTTCTTAGTAGAAAGAGGAGTGGTTATTAGAAAAGCGGTCTGCTGAAGATGGTGAGGGTGGATATTTTTGCATTGAGTAGTTACTACTGAACCACCCACCTTTCCTATATCTCTTTTTAACACATGCACATCATATTTCTGTTTCATTTCTTCTATTTTCTCCTATGTTTCTACTTGGACGGGCCGACCCTGTAGAACTCTCCGAAATTCCGCATGTCGCCCAATATCTGGTTTGGTTAACAACAAAGCAACACTCCCAAACAAAACTAACGGCAATCTTGTGCCATTCAGTCGTTGCTGACCGGTGTGCTGAACTGTGCCCTATTGTTGGTATCTTTACCTGTACCGTTCCAAGAGACAATTCGGCCAGATCAAAGTAGACGAAGTATATGCTTCCGTAACGAACAAATTACTCATCAAAAAAAGAAAATTGTTAATTACATTATTTTTATGCAATTTCTTGGAATTGTGATATAATCGAAAAATTTTCCTATATAATACGTTTTCCGTAATAACATCATCATCATCATCTTCTATCGAATTAATCACGATTTAAAATGCGTAAGGTTTCCGGTGGTAATACAGGTTGTTGCACTTCAAAATAAAAGTCCCTCACCTTACTTTTTCTTTCTCCATCTCTTTTTCGATCATTTCCAATGATATGTGCATGTATTTATTTATTTTCTTTCGATTTCTGTTCGCAACAGTTGTATTTTTTCAAGTGCATAATCGTCGTAACAAAACCGTAATTGTATCCGTTTTATATGTATGCATATGTTGATACATACCATAATTTCCTATATTTAGAATACTACTAGAGAAAAATTAAGAAACGAGGTCGCATTACGCAATAGCAGCCAAGGCCCAAAAATATTACAGCAAGTGGGCTAGAAAACTGTACATTTATTATTTATAAAACTATTACTGAACGTAACTGGAATAAATAAAAGTCCATCAATGTTGTTTTAATAAAAAAAGAATGTTGGAAGAGATACGGAATAATGACACAGAAAAAAGATCAACGACCGTCCAATTTATCGTAAGAGAAAATAATGTAATTTCCAACAACAACAACCAAAAAAAAACTACGTTCTCAATAATGATTCAATTTTGTTAATAATAATAATAATATTTATTCGGGAAATCTTGTAGCAATAAACAAAAAAAAGAATTAACTGCAATGATCATCGTTTATTTATAAAATTTGTTTAATACAAATATCAATATATTGGGCAATTGTTTGATTGTGAAAGAATTTGTTAATGTGATTGAATAATAAATAATATTGATGAGAAAATATGGAATTAAAAGGGAGAAAATCAACATTGATGACACAACACGAGTCAGCAGGTTAAAGATAATTGCACTCTTCACATCATTAATCATTTGACATCATTGACCAAATAAACAATTTCTGTATTGTAGATAATGTTGTTTTAACGATGAATTACTACGTTTTATTTATTTATTTATTTATTAATTAATTGCAAATATAACAAACAGTTGGAAGCCTTGACTTCAAGGAATTCTAAAGTTTATATAATCATTCATTTTTCAATTGGTAGAGCCGTCTTTTATATACAATCAAATCTCATAAGACAAACACACTCGCACACCCGAAGGAAAAGAGAGAGAGAGACATAATGGACGGCTGGTTTCATTAAAGGAACCTTGAACAATTTCCAGAATTATCCTTAAAAATAAAGTTAATTAAAAATAAACATTCGTTCTTTTTCAAATCATTTAAGCCTTGTACCGTTGGACTTATCGGAGACGATGAATTAACTTTGGAGCTGATTGAAATCCAAAAATCTAGTCAAGGTTCTTCCATCATCATTCTAGAAGGATGAAGCAAGATCAAGTTACGAATTTGCAGAGGGTTGGAGTGAAATGAAATGTTGTTGTGGAAGCCCGACAGTAAACTAGAACAAAAAGCGATTTAAATACAATCTAATCCACCTGAATTATTGTCTATTTAATTAATAATCCAAGGTTTCCTAGTGTGATCCGATATTTCAAAATGGCTACGTCTTATCATCATCATCAATTTGATGATCATCCCAACAACGAGAAGGGTCGATATCTATCAAGGTTAGACTTACTGTATCACCACCACTCCACCACTATTCGCCCTTTTTATCAATAAACCAACAAAACTCTCTAATCAAAAGTAAATGTAGAGAGATACACGAAATTAACAAACAACACCCACTATATTGTTTCATAATTATTGATAAATTTTAATCATAATCTTGTATAAGCAATTTTCCAAGGGATTATCGGTAGGGAGCAGCGGGGTGAGGAAATCTACTAGTCACTATACACCTTGACCTAAATTCCCAAATTCCCGGAAATACGTTTTCTTATACATATATACACATGGAAAATTAGATTTTCGTTTATTTTGGTGTTTTCTGGGCCATACTGGTGTATTGATCGAAAAGTTTTTTTGAACAAAGACGAAATATAGCGGCTACTAATAGAAAGGACATATTCCTATCTAACAAAGGATGGCGTTTTTGTTGTTGTTGTTTTGCCAGTTCAAAGTTTAAAAATTCATTTGGTTCCTCGTGATTGACAAGGTCACAACGGATTTGCTGATGTTGAAAATGTTGATGCACGTCATTGAGTTTTGTTTTTTTTCTAATTAGACATTTGATGTTTTAATAAATTACCAGATTATGTCATTTCCATCGATGACGACAATCTGCAGGATAATCTCTGGATTAGTAGAAGAATCATTGTATTTTTCAGTGAGTCATTATCTAAAACCGCTCGAAACTTTTTGGGGCTGGGTTCTCTACCTGACAAGAACACAGCAAAAAAAATAAATAAACTCAACTATTAACAAACATGGCGCGACGGTTAGTAAATCATTTGTGCTAGTTTCGAGGGGTGGTATTTGTCACAAATGTGGCTTTTGTATTGGATGAGGAGTGATTCTACCGAAAAATCCACCCTAAAACCGACAATAATCACCTATTCGAAATACGTATCATTACATATTCAGTCTAAACAGCAAATTGGGAAATTCCCAGAATGGCAAAACGTTGTTTTTGTTGGATTATTAAAGAAGTCCGTTATATTATAAGTAGATTGAATGGAGAAAAAACGAATTTTTGAAAGCCGCCTACAGCCAACAAAAAAAAATATTACCATTCTCTGCCATTTACAAGTAAGGATTATTTTTAAATCTCTGTTGGATGGAGTGATTTTCTATTAATCAAATTCATCAAAAACGATTAGCATGTGTTATTATTTCATTAGTTTAACATACCTATTCGATACAGAATTGAAGGTTGTTTGCTTTCAAATTATGGATGGATAATAAAGCAAGAATTGAAAATTGATTTGTGGTGTTAATTTCACGACACACATCAAGTTCATGATTCATTCTTGCGTCATTTGTAATCTTACAGGAAGCATGAATCAAGCGTTGGAATAAGGAAGAAATATTCAAACGTCTCTTTATTACAGCATGCATTGTTCTATATTTATCTCTAGTTTTTCAGAACGACACCATCATTTTTATCTGCCTGATCACTTATTTAAGGTGATGCCAAACATCATGCTGATTCAGAACGGCACGTGTTACATCTATAAACAATGAACAATTCAAAATAGTTTTGAACTTTGGATTGGAATACAATTTCTAATCGTTGAGCGAAATCCACGACCTGTTTTGTATTACAGTTAGATTGTCGAAAGATGTTCGTATGTACTTACCACTTTTGCCAAATTTTTCGACTTGTTCTACTAGTTTTTGTTCGAGTCGCAATTTTGCACAGCATCCATCGCCGTAGCCTAGCAAATTAGCATCCTGTCTAGGCATCGATTATAACTTGCGTGCCTGCAACTAAAGAAATACCAATAATTATTCTAATAAGCATTCATAATGTTTTTTAATACTGTAGAATTCAAAACGCACAATAATGGTGATTAATCAGATTTTCCACGGTTTTCCTGATCGAATTCATCAGCCGAATAGGAGAGGAGCGAGAACCTTGGGAACAACATCTTGTCAAAAATTATAAATCTACTAAAAATAGGAAGTGTATGATTATACACTACATAGGTATCCTTGAAACGAATATTTCATTTAATGGTAGTTTGAGGTCAATTAAATTAGTTCTATGTTATACCATACGTATTCATGTTTTTTTGTTGTTATTGTTGTTGTTTAAATCCTTCTGCCTTTGTTCAACTCGATAATTTGAAATTCAAACGGACAACTCTCTTACACCATCCACACAACATAGAAATGGTTGTTAAATAAATAAAATAGAAAGAGATAGAACAATTGTATATAATCATTATGTTAACATATTAGTATTTGCTTTTACGCAATTATTTCGCAGCTATAGATGTATAAGCGGAAAATAAAAAGTGTACAAGTATTGAATAATAACAAGATTTTTATACAATTTCCTTGAATTGAGAGTACTTCTTTTATTAATTTTATGTTGGCTGTAATATTCGTTGTTTTTTATTTGTTGTTGGATTTTAACAACCTTCACATTTAAGCGTTATTCATGGTGTAATACACACACACACAGAATTGGTTTTTATTAGTCAGAATAATAATAATAATATCCCACGCTATATTTGACATTATTCTTATATTTTATCATTATTGTAATTAATTGAATTTAATTATTTTGGAACAGTGATGATACGATTGTTATAAATAAAAGCGTACATCAAGCGGATATTCAGACCAACTGTTTTATAATCGGCTATAAGGAAATTTAATTTGGCAACAACGACAACAACAACAACAACACCTGTTTCCTCTTTGCAATCTTTCGCCAAACAATTCTTAAGGTTTCTACTTATTAATTAATGGATCGATCCGCTTACTAGTTTTGGAAATGATAAGCTAGTAAGAGGTGTAATTAAAAGTATAAAATAATAGATTAGAAATGGAAACACTTACAATTGTTGTTTTGTTAGTAAATAGATAAGTATAGGTGATGAAAATGGTCTTGTTTGGAAATGGACGTTCGATAAATGTTTCATTATAAACAAAATACGTTGTGATATAAGGGACAATTGTTTTTTTTTAATTTTTTTTTAATAGTTCTGATAATATCGCATTCACATAACGTGCAACTAGATAGAACGTTTCAAAATTGTCGATATTAATAAAACTCTAATTGTATATCACGCAATTTTCTTTAATTAATTACAGGTTTTTCTTGTTTCTCCGTTTTGCTATTCTAATTTCTGTTATTAGTAGTTTTCAAATGATTCCATTTCGATGCTTGCCTTGTTTTTTATTGATTTGTTCGATTTGTTATGGAACTTGGCACAAAAACGCGCTGATATTCCTGTTTCTAGATAGTGGTGGTTTTTGTTTATGCATGGAAAAACCTGCATAGCTATCGAGTAGTTAAATTTTTATTTCTCAAAATAATGCGATTATTCGGATAAAATTACTAGAATTGCGGAATTTTACTCGAAACTAATCCGAATTGTTGTTGTTTTCTTTATTGATTTTAAAACAATCCAAAGGTGGATTTGAGCAAGCTGCTGACAAGACAATTAATAGTCTAATCGTTAAATCTATTGTGTGATCGACAATTTCATCAATGACGGTTAATTTGCATTCTAGGAACACAACTATTGGAACATATGTTGTTAATTGTGAAATAATTATAGTATGGATAGAGTAGTTAAATGTTTATTAAACTGGTGACGTTTATGGTAAAATGCCTTTCTACTATTTAGCTATAATGTGAATTTTTCTGTGCGACAATAGTAATTTATAAAGGCCGCAGTGTTGCTATCTAACAAGTAGGTCATTGTAATGATGCACAACATAACTATCTAAATCAAATGATAAATGGAATTTGTTGAATTGTGAGGATAACACCTATTCACGTCATCTAATCATGCTGTACAAACGCATCTTATTATTATTAATCATTGTTGGCTAAATTGTGAGGCTTGCTGCACGAACCCATTAATGGGCTTTAATTATAGATGAATGGACAATTTACCTTTTTTGCAGTCAGAATTCAATCAACAAAACGTGGAAATTGACGTCAACGAAGGCTTATTGCTTGACCAATTGTCATTCGCATTAGAAATCAGTCTAATCATTGATTATTTTGATAAAAGTAGACTTCCGATTCAGCAGGATTCCTGCGTGTGTCTGGCGTTGATATAGAAACCAGATTTTTGTTTGCTTTTGCATCATGTCTAAATACTTGACGGTTCTATCCGAATCAAAATGGCCGTCTCTAGGTGATAATTCTGCAGTCCAAGGTACAAAATTGTGTAACTCTATCTAATCATTTGGTTTATTTGAATTTTTAACAGAAACACTATTTAAGGATAATTGAAGCCATAATTAAATCATTCCTCTAAAAGTAGAATGTTCTAGAATTTACCTCCCCACCGCCTTTTTTGAGTATTTAGTCTACACAGATCTACGTTATATCCTGGTGTTGATTTGATTACAATAGTGCCAACAAAAATCAACAAAAACTTCCTTATCTCAAAAAAAAAATTGCCGTTTTACAACATTAGCCTTGTAATAATTTTGAGTTGTCACTGTTATCAGTAAATGCCTTTGGTTGACCTTTCTTTAAACGTTGAAAACCGGCTATGTTCATAATAGAGAGATGCCAATTGAATAACAACGAAATATTCAACATATGCTCCTCTATTGTTAAATACAGTCGTATGTATAGAATATGTGGGGGCCTCCTCTCACGTAATATTCGCGGAATGGAACCTTGAAAATTGTTCCGGCTGAAACTGCTGTGTTCCCGCCAAAAATCTACAACCATGATTGGTTATCAGGTACAAAGTCTCTCAGTATCTATGCGAGTTATTCCAGATAACCATCTTATAATATTTAACGATTATTTTTTTTTGCGTGTTCCTACACAGAATACAAACATTGTCGAGGTTTTTGTGTTCTAAGTAGAAATCAAAATTACCAAAAAAAAAAAAATTGAAGCAATAAACCTATTTGAAAGAGAAAATTAGAAAATGCTTTTCACTTTACATGCGAGTTAGTGTTGTGTAAAATGTTTATTGTTTAATTATTACACAATATTAGAGAGGAAAATCCGTAATGTTTTCATTTGAATAATTTCGATTGCAACGCAACATGATGTCGCTGAAAGTTTCACTGAAATTTCGAGTAAAATTCGGTGACATTTGCAATATTCGTATATGACATCATTGGCATTGCCGTTCTTGTAGGCGGCCATCATGTTTTACAAAATTAATCAACATGTGCCATCTCTCCGGTTGAAAACACACACACACACACACACACAAAAAACACTTTTTTTGGGCATACTACATAATAAATATAACAGTGGCAGATGTTTTGGTTTTTTTGTTTTGGGCGTCTTTGTTACATTATCTATGCTAACTGTTTTTATTCAGCTGCATATTAACAAAAATTAACGCAATAATAACAAAGAAACAAAGGGGGCGCAAAAAAATGTTGTTGTAAATTACATAGTAGAACGCAATTGTGTAGTTTATCCATGTTTTAATTACTGTTGCATGGAAACATATTCGTATTTGGCACGCGAAATTGTTGAAAGTACAAGCACCGAAGAAGCGTAAAAAAATTGCAGCTCATTCAAATGAACAAAAATTGAATCTTGGTCAGTTTTGCAAAACTATTTGTAGATGCAATCTGTATAGGAAAGACAAAGATAGATGGTACATTTATTGATCTATCAAGTATGAAACGACCTAGTTTTCTATTGTAATTCTTGCACACGCCGAATAGTTATCAACACTATCTAAATAGGAATGAATAGAACAACAATTTTGTCGATGATTGGCTGAAATTACCATATGTGGTTAATTGATGGTTACGTTTCGATATTGTGAACATATTTGGACAGAATTTATGGAATGAATAGAAACAAAAAACAAAAAACTGATCATGGACAAAAACATGTTCTGTTTTCAACCACAAATACGCCAACATTATGATTTAATATTTGAAAGTTTCATTAAAAACCTTATTGTCGTTTTTATTGTCTTGGAAGTTTCTCAAGATTCATAAGAGCAAGGAAAAAAAATGCAAATATAGGTCTGGATCTAAAAACATGGTTTAGCTCTTCTGTATTCAGTTCGCTGTAGAGCCACTGTAATCTCTTCTATGACTCCCGAGATGGTAATCTCGTAATATTCACTGCAAATTGAAGAGTACTGGCGACCGCAGTCACAATGTTGGCCAATTTGCGTTCTGTGCTAAATACTTTTTTTGTTTGTATTTTCGCCTGATTGAAGTTTAAAGTTTCTACACATAGAATTCCTTATCTTTATTGCTTTCCATTGTTAGTTCCTACATATCAAAATCTTATAAAAGTGTATTATCTTTACGAGTTTTCTTTGTTCTATGCAGTTTTAATAGCGCTTCATACGTAAACATACCTTTTGTGAAATTTCATTCGTTTCTACGGTGGCAGCAATGATCAAAATCATTTAAACAATCTGTATGTTGCATGTTATTTTTAGTGAATGATTTCATATGCGAGTATGTTGTTTGATGATTTTTTTTTATGATAGAAATTCTATTTCCTGCTTCCATTTGGGAATCGATTGGTTTGTTCTTTTGGGTGCAGTAAAACTAAAAATTGACGTTTTATTATTGTCGAAATGAAACAATTTAAAATACAATCTTAGAAAGGAATCAATCGAAATCACGTTATTTTCGTACTCAACAATCAAAGTAAATGTCATTCGACAACATTTGGATTTGGACGTAATTTTGGAGCGTTATGTTGTTTGAATTTGAATTTCATTTAACGTATTTGTTGGCTTTGGTGGGGACGAGAATTAACGTTAATCAATTTATAAAACTTTCTAAATATGTTGAAGGAAAAAAATTAGATCGTTATTTCACGCTTCATCGCTGAAACCGGCCGAATTTCAAGTAAAAGGCAAAACTGTTGGCTATTATATAGTTTTACCAATTTACTCTCCTTATTTGATTTTTTTTTTGGTTGATTCGAAATAGAAATTTCAACAGTTGGCAAAATCAACTGAAAAGCGGCCACGTTACAAATCTATGTTTTGCATATGACTAATCTTTTGAAATTTTTCGTTTCGTTTTAATGAAGCGAAGGTTGATTAGAAGAAAATATCCGGAAGATGCGAGAACATGATTATTTGAGTTATTTTATATGAAAAAATTGCCGTATGACAATATTACTTTAGCTTGTTGAACCAATGACTGGTCGGATTACCGCATGTTACATAAAAAAGACCATCGCTTTTTTCCGTCTCAATATTTTATGACCTTGTTGAGGAAGCCAGTTTTGTTGAGAGCAATTTTCACACATTATCTTCGTTAAAATCGTAACAATCAATCAATGTGTTGTTAATTAGGCTTGGCGTAGCATTACGTAATATCCGAGTTGACCAAAAACAACAACAACAGCAACAACACCATGATCCAGCGCGATGGGTTTCGAACTTTTGTTAGAAGTCGATAGTATAACGTTTTGGAAATTTTCCACACAACAGTACAATCACCTTTTCACTATTCTTTGTTCCTATCGCTTTTTTTCCCTAATTCTATTGTGATTTTTGATTATATGCGGCGGGTTTTTTTTTCAGCGCTACGAACACGGAACTAATGAGGTAATTGTTGATTGAAACAAAAGAAAACCAAGAAAAAATCATCCTTCCGGTCTTACTTTTTTGTAGCATTTCGGATTTTACCCGAAATTCGAATTTCGTACCATTTTTGTGGAGAAGCAGTTATAAATTCTCAAAAATTCTTGACATAAATTTGATTTGAGAACCCAACAATTCTAAACAATAGTTTTTGTTAATTAAAATGCAGATACGATCGAAATAATGTGAGAGTGTAGCAAATTTCAATTTAAGCATTCATAATTTAATTAATACTTACGTAAAAAAAAGATAAATCCGCAACATTCGAGTTTCTTGCATAATGATGGCAACAATCCGATAACTCCTGCAAGATATTTTTACGCCATTGCAGACAGAAATTAGACATAACATTAATTTTTTTTTATGTTGTGATAAGTAATCAAATGATTTTTTTTAATTTTTGTGACCCGGTTGCAAATACATCTGTTTCCGGTATACGGCAATTAATTGGTTTTTGGTTGTGCTCGTCTAAAATGAATGGTAGACGGTAGAAGGAATTTTTTTTTTGGAATATTTTAAAAATCAGCCAGATGGTTCCATTTTATTTTCAGATAGACTCACATTTAGGGGCGGGTTTTATTTATTTTTTTTTGGAATGTTGATAGTAGCCGAACCAATAGGTGGTAGAGTCCTATCTATAGGTTTAGAATTCTAGGTATAAAGAATTTTCGAATCGACCATTTTAATAATTCAAAATTCTACGAAATGTATGTTAGAATTAAAATTGTGAATTGTATCAGAAAATGAATTAAAAATGTGGTTGAATCTTATCTTGTTTCAATGACTATTTACATTTCATCAACCGGCTTGATTATTGTCGATTTATCATTTTAAATACATAATTATTGCACGTCCTTGAGAATTTCCTAGAAAACGAGGGTCTTATTAAACCTTCCACGTCTATGTCTGAAATTTAAAGTAGACACGTTGAAACTTTAACAACCACCCAGAATTGGCCTCATTTCTCCCCTATCTATCACTCCATATTTCCATTGTAGTGTTTCGCCAATGTACACCTTCCCTTATTTGATACCTACATTATGTTGTTGTTGTTGTAGACAACAGTAGTTGACACAATACTGAAACATTTAAATGTAACACAGCCATTAGAAGTTTATATAATTCAGGGTGTCAGTGTGTCACGTTAGTGAAACGGGTTGCTTGGCAACAGGCGCGCTTCACCCGGCCTATTTTGGGGCTGTATCGATCGACTGTAAAATAACCTACCACCACTACCCCCTTTAACGCAATCTTTTGTCCTTTACAAGCATATTGCTGATAGGTTGCTTTCAGTCCTGGATAGATATGGACTCCCTTTCTACCGATGACGAGGACAACAACGGCACTGATACAGATCGGCTTTAATAACTACTAGTGATGAGGGTGGCGACGACGATCCCCAGTTACGACCTTGAAACCAGCAGATTTCACGCATAAATTCTGCAGAAGGGGTGCAACGCTGTACAACATACGTACGAAAAGTATAGGATTAGAGAAAGGTAACAATCACACCAGGTGGTGAAGGTGTGTGATAAACAGTTTAGACGAAATTTTAAGAAGGGGTTGTTGAGTATCATTAAAACGTAATTTATGACTTTTTTGATATTTTCGTTTTAAATACTACGATGGCTCCTTCAAGTCTATCCAACTAGGACTGTTATTTATATTACCTAGAAAACCTTGGCAACCTTCCATTTCCTCTACACCAACCAAAACTTTACCACTTCCAAGTTGGTTCTGGTTTTCTGTTTTCAGCAAATCCTGCGGCAAACTTGCGCATATTTCCAACATTACATAACCAGTCCTAGATTAGTTTATTGAAAAGGAAACAAACAATAAACAGACACACATACACACAACACACAGACAGAAAAAAAAACTAAAATAGACGATTTACTCTATCAGAAATTACAACATTAATAATAAGTTAACAAATCACACTATAATTTCATTAAAAATTAAATTTCTAAATAAAAAATACAAATTAAATATAAAATATGATGAGGCTTTTTTTTTAATCAGAATTGAAACGTAAAATAACAAATAAATATGGCGATGTCGAAATTGCGATATCACAAAGCTAAACGAAGTAATTTCGATTTATCAAAGATTGTGTTCATTTGAATATGTGGCACTAGTGGTAGTTGGGACATTCATTGGATGACGTCTCATCATAAACGTCTTTAATCCCGTTGACGATATACAATTCAAATATTGTTTCTCCTAAAAAAAGAAGCAAAAAACAAACAACAATTAAATAAACCACCTGAAAATAGTTTTCACACAACAATCATCAACCAACCAGTTTGAACCAATCGGCCTTTAGGCATTCTTCCATATTAATCCGTTGTGATGGGACAAGCACCAATAATTTCCTAATGAGATCTTTAGCTTCATTTGAAATCTCTTTGAAATATTCATCGGGGAAACAATAATCACACTTTAGAATATTTGCAGTTGTTTCTTCCATTGAGTCATCAAGGAATGGTGAAACACCACTGAGTAATACGTAGAGGAATACACCGATAGCCCAATGGTCTGTATGTTTACCAACTGGTTGGCCCAGAACTAATTCCGGTGATGCAAATTCCAAACAAGCTGGTGGCAAAATTACATTTTTCGATGTATTAACTGAGTCACCAAAATCGACCAATTTCAACACTGGTATTGTATTTGCTAGATCAACCATTACGTTTTCAGGCTGAAATTTGAAAATACAACAATTTGAAAGCGCTAAACTTAAGTTAATTATAATTGAATTAACCTTGATGTCTAAATGTGAGATGTTTTTGTTGTGAAGCCATGATAATGCTGATATTAATTGAGTTATATATGTTTTTACAGTTGCTTCGGAATATTCGTTTTTTTCGCAGATGTAAGTGCACAGTAATGGCCCTTTTATTCTGAAAATCATTAGATTAGTTGTAATCAGTAATTTATAGAGAAATTACTTACAATTCCAACACGATAGTGTCAAGTCCGGGTAATGGAGCATTATCGAAAAGCGCCAACGATCTTACAATATTAACATGTTGCATATTAGCTAATAGACCATATTCAGCTTGTGTTATGTGGTGTGGTTGTTTACGTCTAATCACTTGTTTTAAAGCAACTTCAACACCAGTACCACGATCTTTAGCTAACCGTACAATTGAGAATCTACCACGATTGATTTCATCCAATTCAATATAACGACGTTTGAATTGCTCTTGTTGCCAACGTAAATCATCAGCTACTGGTAATGTGACAGCAATACTCGGTAAACTGACTAATTTATTCTTAACAGCAACTAAACGAAAACTATACGTTTCACCCGGTATTAAATTATCAATTGTATACGTCGTTGTTGTTATAATGCGATTATTATTTGGTGATAACCATTCACCTGTACCTAATTTACAATATTCAATCAGGAATTGATCGTAATATTCCGAATTCCATTTCAATAAAACACTAGAACTTGAAAGTATTTGTATTCGTGGCTCTTGCAATGGTGGATATGAATCAGTTACAGTTAAAATTGATGTTGTTTGTATTGTACCATATTCATTTGTTATTGTTAATGAATATGCACCACTATCTGAGATCTTTACATTGTCCATTGTCAACATTGCTATACTTTCATTATTTTGTCCTAATATTAAACGTCCACCACGTAAAACACACAAATTCGGCTCTAATCGTTTCCAATACATTTTCGTATTGCGATTGCAATGAATTAAACGACATTTAAATACCACTTTCGCCCCACATTGTACCGTAATATCTTTTAATTTATCACGAATCTCCGGATATGATCGATGTTCTAATATCTTATTGTTTTCATATTGTTGTTGTTGTTGTTGATTTGTCTCAATATTACGTCGTATTGGTGGTTTACGAAAGCGAAACGACCACGGCTTACGATTATTGTAATTTGATAAAACATGTGCCGGTATCCAGATCTCTTCTAAATGTTTATTTGTTTGTACCAAATAGCCTTGTGTTGAATCGAAACGGATAATTGTGACAACATCACCCAGATTCAAATCGGGCCATTCGCAAATTAAACGTGCTTGAGTGCCCGGTGCCATTACATGATTCTCATACTGAAAACAAAATCGTTAGAATTATAAACGAAATGAAAATTGAAAAAAAAAGATAATGTTGTTAGTAAATTTGCCCCAAACATACGACATCGAAAACCATGCATGTGAATGAAAGAGATCAATGAAATTGGTGATTAGTAATGGTAGACAAACGAAATGTATGAGAAATGGTTGTGCAAAAACATGCTCACCGTTTCTTTGATCAAATCAATAAAACAACCATCCAATTTCCATTTTAAATTTTCAACAAACACATAATTGAATTTATTTGATAAATAATCATTATAATACTAACAATAATAATAATAACAACAATGATAATAAACTACTTAAGTATTGTATCACAGCCTTCATCTATTGGTTAGTTTACTTGAATTGAAGCTCTCTGTTATAATACCTAAAGAGAAGATACAATGAGAACCATGCAAATTTGATAATAGTCCGCCACTAATTATTCAAAAAAAATAATTGATTCATTTCAAATTACCGTTGGTTGTGTTTCCGACCATCTTCTATGTAGATCATTTGGATCGGTGACATTCTCTTTTGGTGATTCCAATACGGCCGTATCACTTCTATGTTTTGATCTTAATGTATTACGAAATCCTTCGAAAAAATTCAGCCTGTTTGGTTTATTTGTTCCTGGATGTATTTTTGATTCATTTGAATCGTTAGTGATCTCATTCTCTGATGGTATACCGATTGTATTGGCTTTATGGATATGATGTGGGACTTTACGTTGTTGCGATTTATTATTAGAATCATTCGATGATGATGATGATGATGATGATGACGGTGGCAGCGGTGGTGGTGGCGGTGAAGCAGCTTTCCTAACAGGACTAGGATCCCATATCGAGGATGTATCAGATAAGGAACTGTATAAATGGATAAAACAAAAATAAACTTAAACAAAAACAATAATCAACAAAAAAATGTGAAATTAATTAAGAAAACGTTTGAAAAAAAAGCTCAAATTGTTAGATAAAAAAAACAAAAACAAAACGAACATAATAGGATTTTAGTTTTGTTGTTTGTGAAGAAAACTAGCGTGTTATTTTTTTTTATAATTTTACGTTTTATTCTATTGAAAATTTTGTGTTCCATCATCGCTTATCAATGAATATAGTTTATGTACAAACATACAGATTCTATGTACATTTCCCTCCTTCACCACAAATGAAAACAACAAAAAAAAAACTCGTAAAGGGAAAGTCAAAATAATAATAACTTATAATTAATACACAATTAATAAATACAATCAAATATTTTACACATTGTTTAGTGTAGAAATTAGGAGTATTATTGGTTAAATTTTTTTTTGGTTTGCCTTTTGTTTCATTTGTTATAAAGTAGCATTTGTCCAATATCCATGGTGTGACATAAAAATATAATAACAATGCTCGTGCTCCGCATATATACTCTTTAGTTTTTGATTTTGGATTTCAAACCAACACATGAGCAGATTAGGTAGGCAATATACAAATGTCTGAAAAGTCATTTCGTATCAAATTTCTTATAGCTTACAATAAGAATGTGGCAGAGCAGATTCTTTTTATTAAGCACAGATCAGTGATTGACTCAAAAACTATTTTCATTCTACAAGACAACAATTTTTTTAAAATACCAGAATGACTTCCCAGAGATTCTGTTAGTTGAGCAAGATTAGAAATAGGATATAGTTAGAATAAATTAGAATTCATTTATATAAAATATAAATCTATTTTATTTTTGATTCTATTCAATTATATTAGAAATTATAGACGGGATAATTTGTAAATATTATCGTTAACGGATGGCGTCAATTGTTTTAAAAACAAAATAGAACCGACTCTAATCTAATTATTATCATCTAAAATTGGAGCAGAGCATAAGAGTGATTATTTGAGAAGAAATAGAGTGTGCCTACTTGAAAATTTGTAAAGATTCGTAAGTGTTTTTATCATACATTTATATAAATGTTATCAAAGGATCACATTATTTAAAGCAATTTCCCATTGTTGTCTACACACAAAAATAAGATGACATTTCATTTATTTTACAATTTTCCTGTTAATTCTCAAAGAAAAATTAACAAACCCAGAGTGTTAGTTGAGAGAATATCGATGAAATTATATATAATCAAGCCCAAAATCCAAATAGGCAATTATTATTATTATTATTATGGTTATTTAGTGCATGTTGTGTTTTTTGTTTGTTTTTATAATACTCACGCTTCTTTTGTAAGCTCTTTTTGATAAGCAATTGGGCTTTGGATGGCCTTAAGAAAGTCTTTTTGTGTTTGTAAAATATTTTTAATTGTTGATAACCATTGTTGGTGTGATTCAGGTGAACTAGTTTGACATAAAACACTTAATGTTGGTTTATTTGGATCGGTCGATACTAATGTGAAACAATCTTCATTTACATCCTCCAAACTCATTTTATTCACCTGAAAATTGTGCGATCAAAATTTATTAAAAAGATATTGCCGATAGATGGATAGATTTACTTGGATATGAGCTTTATAAATATATTGTGGACTGGTGAATTGTGTTTTTTTGCCAACAACTTCAGAGAATATTATGCTTTGTTCAAATAAGAACACTTGGAGATCCTTATTTTTACCAATAACTGTACCCTGTTGATCGGAACAATTCAAGAATCCATGAGAAAGTAGTTTGCCTTGGGCTGTTATTTTACCCTTTAAAAAAACTAATATTAATCAATCCGAAATTGGGAAATGCATCGAATCGAATTACATCAAATCCTTGAAGTCGTCCAACATCCATCATGTCGTTTGCAGCTTTCGGTACAACAACCATTATATCATAGGCGGCACGTAATGGTTCAATTTCATTTACAAGATCAGCCCGTTCCGTATATTTCAATATATCTTTTAACATCAATTGATATTTCATAATTCTTTGTACTGGTTTTATTAACAGATCACATAATTGCAATTTATGCCCTAATTTAACACGTAATTCTTCAAAATACGTATCCAAATATTCAGATACAATATATTCAGAAACTGGCTTATTTTTACAATAAACCACATACATATGTAGTTTACGTTCATAACGTTTGAATAATTGCGCTAATTCCATTGGGTTTTCTACAGCTTTCTTCATACATTTCAGGAATATACTGGAAACATTTTTAATAAATCAACAATTATAATCGAGAAAATAGCGTGAACAATTACTTTTTATGCCAATCATAGATGACTTCAATATTACCAAAAATCATCTTATCTTTACCATCTTTCAAATCGTCAGGTATTGGTATCTCACATTCAGCATCCTTCATTGTTGTTATATAACCATCAACAATTAATGATAAATCTCTAACATAAGCTTCTTCAGTATCCATTAATTCTTGTAGGACATATTGACGTTTTCTTAATAAACTTTCAGTTTTTTTGGCACTATCTAAATTATCTTCTAATGATGGTTTATCACCTTCATCACCACTAAATGCTGATGATGTTGCTTCATTTAATGTACATTGTGTTGTAAATTCACGATGAGTATCTCCTGTTGTTGTTGTTGTTGCATGTCCAAAATCGGATATGGCATCTGAAGATGTAGTATCGCGTAACAATGAATTGCGTTCTTGATTTTCAGAATGTTGCTCCTAAAATTAAACACAATACGAAATTAATTATAGAGGTAAAAATTGAAATTTATTACAAAACAAAGAAAACAAACAAAACTAAATAATTAAATTTACATAAATACGAACAGAAAAACAAACCAAAAAAAGTGATTTAAAGATTACGATACAAAACTAATCAATGCTGTGTGCAAAAGATTTTTGTACAAATGTTATGAACATGCAGTAAAAAAAAATCAAACAGAATGTGCAAAAAGTAAATTGACAAAAAAATAATGAATTAATTATAAATAAATCGTGATCCGCACCATTCGTTCCTTAACAATTTGTTCAATTTCAGCCAAATCTGCAGATGTAGCACCTTCTAGTGATTTTAAAGTTAAACTAGAGACCTGTAGAGGTAAGAGAAACAAATTACCAATGAAAAATGAAGATTAATCATGAATGACGATACAATGATTAACAAATGAAAACAGATGAAGAAAATGATGAGTGATTAAGTTGAGGCAAAAAAAAGAAGAAAGCCTAATTACCCTTTTGCATGGATTTTCTTCAATATCCGGTACACCGGGTGGTGGTGATGTTACTAAAATTGGTTCTTGTATCGGTTTCATTGGTGGTGGTAATTCCACTTCTTCATCAACGTCTTCACTAGTAACACCACTACCACCACCATTCGTCAATTCAGATCCCATCGATTTGGCACCTTTTAACGTTAATGGTGGTCGTTCATCATCATCTTCACCTTCTGACACTGATGGTTTATTACCCATTTCAGATGGTACCTAATTGAACACAATTTAATATAATTTACTTAAAAAAAAACACAAGAAGTTTTTTACGTTATTTAATAACGAGGATAGTCTACGAAAGAATTTTCTACTCATTTCGGTTATGGCAAAAAAAAATAAACTAAAATAGTGATCTATCCTGTTTTATTGTAAATAAATGTGACTCAAGACAGGAAACTGTTAATGATAAAGTAAAATCCCCATATAATAATCAGTCGATTTCCTGTATGAGGTTTTGTTCCAAACGAAAAATAAATTATCACACATTTTATATGGATGGAAATTACAGACGATTTTTCAGCCATATTACACAATTGATAATGTTACAGAGAAGATGGGGAAATATGCGGAAATTCGTGTTAATATTTGCAAAATTTATATAAATATCTTATGTGTAGGTGGTAACTAATATTAATGTCATAATGATTTGTTGATTTTTGAAAATCATCTATAAATTTTCCAAATTTATTTATTTTAACAAAATATATAGGTAGATATATGCATACCTTGATCCTCTTATCAGAGCCAGTTTTCTTCAAAGGTGGACGATCCAATGCACCAGCACCACTCTGTGTTTTATCGACTTTGCCTTGTGATAATTTCCGTAGTGGCGGTGGTAACCATTTCCGCCTGGTCAAACAAAAGAGCATATTTACAATAACATAATTTTTATAAATATAAACAAACAAATCGATACATCTACCTTTTATGACATTTTGGGCAGAGATTTGTGAGAAATTTTCGAATTTTACTCATAATGATAAAGTATAGAATACTAAACAGATGGGGAAAAAAAACAAGAATCAAGTGTGAAATTGTTGAAACAATTTAACAATTTGTGTTCTTTATTACGTTGTTGATAACAAGATAAGATAACAATTAGTTTTCGTAGGACAATTCAAATATAAACTTCTAAGGAAATTGTGAATCATTTGATTAGAGAATTTAAGCGCGAGTAATAAAAAAATTAAAAGAAAAAACACCTTGACTTGTTTGAGAGTAACACTATTTTATTACAACAATAGAAACACACAAAGGAACAAATTAATTATGCGTCAATCGCTTTACTAATACCGTTTTAGTTAGCATAACATACATTTTGTTCTTATAGCTCGTAGGTATCGCAAAAAGGTCATCATTAACAATAATAACAAAAAAAAGAAGAATAATAATATCAATACAGTAGGTGTGCGTGTTTCGAAAATTTACGTGTCACCTATTTATTTTTGCATATCTGGACTAACGGATAATTCACACGAGAACACACATGAGCTACAGGTTATTTTGAAAAATTCTTAGAAAATTACAGCTAATTAATCGAAGTAGAGATAAAAAAAAATTGTGACTTACCCACTGAAACCCCTACGTTTATTGACAGGAGACGATGTATTAACTGTTCCTGACTGATCGTTATTGGCAGTGTCTGTAACAGAAAGATCCTTAATAAACTTGGAAAATCATTAATGATGTTTGTATTGTTGAAGTACGTACAAAATTTATCAACAAAAGAACAATAATAACAAAAAAAAAACAACAACAACTTTCTCTATAATAAATGATTGTTAAGAAATTTTAAGGGTTTTTATTTCATCAACTAGTAATAACATAAAACTATAACGACTTTTATAATAATAGTCAACCGTTCAATTAGAATGAATGGTTCAGATCCGCAATTAACTACTTACGTCAATTGTTGAACAAGAATTGTTTATATATTTCGTTTTATAAATCAACCAACAACATATGTTATCAAGCGACCTATAAAGGGATAAACGGAATAATGTTAACTTTGACCTAGTTGTAAAAATTATTGTTATCAAAAGAGGGCAATTTTGTAACGATAAAGTGATATAAATTCAAGGTAGATTGCACAAAATTCACGCATAAACTTGAAAGGTGCATTAGTATGCAACGTGTTCTCTTGCATAAGAACAACTACCAAGAGATTAATTAAATATTGTTGTTGTTTGTTTGTTTTTTAACTAAAAAATAACCAACGACAACAAATCGAATTGGAATTATTAAATTCACGATTGCTCGATTAAGAGATTTGTCAAACATCCTGTTACATTGTTCAGAATATTAATCCAAGACGATATTGTACAATCGATAGAAATCCCTTGATTCTTTCAAATATTTCATTTAACAGATTGATAAAGATTACCTGTAAATACTTGGTGAAATTTGATGCACTTTTTATTCGAACAACATTTAAAACACATATACTAGTGGATAGCATTCACGCTCGTTTAATATCAAACATACTTCTAACATTGAACAACTAAAAACAAGTTATACTTAAAAGTCTGTTAGAGAAAGATAGAGAGACACAAGATGAAACTATCTAGGCTCTCTCAACAATTCTAATATTGTGTATTACATTTCTAACAAATAAAATGTGCATTTATAATAATAACAGTATGTAAGAATTATTATTTTTTAAATGACTTTCATATAAACTCTATAATGTGAATACATACACTCCCTTAAATGGATTAGAATAATAATAATGACGATGATGATAAAAAATTGAATCAATCGATAGCGAACAAACAATGACACACCAACTAGAATTCATACCTTTTCTATTTCCTATTCCTACACGAATATTAAATTAATAAATCATCAATATTCTTGAAGAAAATCATTAATTTTTCACATTGACATTGACATTATGTTACCAACATTAATGTTTGAATTTCATTCCAATCGAAATGTAAATCAGCATGTTATCGATCATTATTTGTGTCATCATTAATGATCGAGTTGACAACAATTTTATTTCCATATTTTAATTGGAAAACGTATTGCATTAACATGAAAAAGTTGTGGTTACCGTTTGAAGTACGAAAACTTCTATTTGTAGTTTTCCTTTTTCGTTTACACCTAGTAAAAGAATTTCGTAACCAAAAAAAAGTTGAATAACAACATTGTGGTACTTGCTAAACTCCTTCGCCCTCAACTTGTCGATTCAACTTGAGATACCGAAATTGCACAAGAATTTGACAAGTTCTGTACTTTCTAACACAAAATCGATGAGCTTGTCGCGTATTTATGTGTTGTTGTTTGAGATCTTTAAGATCTTCGTTGTATTTATTGAAAAGATGAAAGATTTATTTTCGATCTACATATGAGAGTATCCTTGAATTTATTAGTTGTTTTCTGATATATATACAAAATAAATCATAGGAAAAAAATGTGCTTCTTCTAACATTTAATTATAAAAATGAATGTGTTGCCTGTATTTGTTGATATTTCTTTTGTTAATAGAATTATTTCCATTGAACAAACAAGGTTAAATTAATTATACAGTTTCATTAGTTTTGTGTTATGTAAATTTGTAATTATTGCTGCTTTATATATATAAAAAAAAATTGTGTACATCGAGCTTATTTATTATATTCTAAAACATAAATGACAAGACCACAATCGATGGTTGTTTCGTTTTCTATTTTGTTATTTGGATTGCGGTAAAAGTCAAGTTAGATCTAATTCAATTATAACGACAGTGCCCACCGTGACCGCAGGATTAAACGGACTGTAGCCCTTAGACTGACATTGCATAAACATCAATTTATATTTAATACAACTAAAGAAATATTAATGTTTTTGGTATGTAAGTACATCGCCAACGCATCTACTGCAAGTAACGAATGTAATTAGAATCACGAATTTGCACTATAGTCGTTAAAATCGCCTACACAATCCATTATTACCAGATCCCATTCATGTTTCAGTGTTGTAGTACGATTCTATTGCAGTAATTTGTAATAGAAACGTGTTGGATTATTAAATGAAATTTGATAATAATGATTTTGCACTATGAACTTTTCATTTTATATAAAAGAAAAATCAAGTGTATCTCCCCGCTTAATCATTTACAAGAAGAAAATGTCAACATCGACAACTACTTAGAAGATGTGAAGGATTAATGATTTAGAAATATGTGTTGTTTCAATAGGATTCAATAGTAATAAGAATGGTACACAGTTAATTATTTTCTAGGGCTACTAAAGTAATGACTCTCAGAGTATACAAGAAATTGTTATCAGAAAATCGTTGAATACTTAATGAAGAGAACGTTTATGCAAATTACCACTGTAAGAACAGGAAGAAATTTGAATTTCTAGAAAAAGAAGGGGCGAAGAAATAGTAAATCGTTCGTATAAAATTAGTTTTATCACATATTTTACAATTACATATGGTAATTGCGTACGTAAAACACTACGTTCTAAATATCTAAAAATATATTGAAATTTATGAATCGACGGATATCCGTTTACCAACAACAACAACAATCTTGTATTCTTTTATAAAATAAATAAATATGGCGTTTCATGATTAATGGATTCGAATTGTTGGTCCATACAATAATAAAAGATTTATGGATGCAACGTTTAATTGACATCAAAATATGAACTTACAGCAACACAACAACACAATTGTCGACAAATGTAGCATTGTTGATTGGGATTTATGATTTTCAAACGATTCGACACCTCCAACATCCTCTAATAACAGCGAATAATGTTCGTGAAAATCGAACCCTATTTTACATATATAATTGGAAGAAAGTTGACCATGAAGAAAAGATAGAAACAAAAAAAAATGGCGTAGGCGAATATGACAAAAAAAAACATAAACATAAAACGCCATATGGTCGAAAATGATTAACGTAGGTCATGGATTTAGCCTATATATATATATATATATATATATATATATATATATATATATATATATATATATAAATTATTTTTAAATGAAATTTTTTAACCAATTTGATTACCATCAGTGAAATATAGTTGAACAACACGATCACAAGCTTCACAGACACGTCTGAAACTTGATTTCCTTTTCGGTGTTGTCGATTCAGTTTCCACAGGATCATAAACAACTTTCACATCCATTACACTATTTAAAAATTATACATATATATATTTTTTTGTATAACTAATCAATCACTATTCTACGTTTATGCCGTTTATACGATAAATTATTGAAAGCTTGAATAAAAGAATAGAACGGAAAAAAAAATCAACTAGTCACCACTGTTCGAACATTAATGATTCAATATTGTTTTTCCTGGGAAATTCGTATTTTATTTATATTATTAATGTTTATTTAATTTTCGAGGTTTCTTTTCTATGTAAATAATGACATATCCCGATTACTATTTCGTAAAAATGATACACACACACACACACGAACACTTATCCAATTTAGATTGAACAATAACAACTTGATAGTCGCGTTTAAATGGCCAATTTGCAAATATTTTAAAACTTGATGGAAATATGCAATCAGACAATATTAAATGTGAATATAATAATTTGAATACGTGGCTGATCATTTATGTTTTATTTAACTGTGAATTATGAAGAGAAGATGGGGATTGAAAGAAGGCCAGTTTAGATTTCAATGTACCAAATATCCGCTTCCTTATATTTGTTAATAATATGCTATTTTAATGTAATATTTACGAATTAATTTAATATATCTGACCTCCTGCGATTGTAATATTAAAACAATTCCATTTATGGAGAGAATTGTTTATTTTCATGTCGTATATCCGGCTTTTACTATAAAATATTTTCGATTATTCTCGTTGTTTTCTTCAGAGAAAACAACATTTTTATATATTTTAAGATTATTGGCAAATCTACAGTATTGCCAATCTAATTATAAATGCGACAAGGCAATTTTTGTTTAATTAACACCACAGCTGTTTCGGACACCCATTCTAAAATTACAATACAAAAGGACAATTTCAAAATTTTATTAATTTAGAAAATATTTTGTAAATCTAATAATCCCATAGGAAAAACAATACAGAACATCCCCCCAAAAACACAACGCGCTCTACTACTTACAAATTAACATGATTATTTATTTAAATAATTCTCTCTCTAATATCACAATTATTTAATATTTGAAATATTCATTGATCACAACTTTTTAAAACATTCGAAGAAAAAAAAACTAACAGCGTGTGTATGTGTATAAAATCTGTTTTTGTGTCCTAGAAGTGGCATCAAAAAGTTTTTACTAATAACAAATGTTGAAAACACGGGGGAAAAAGCAATCGCCGCCTCTCAGCCAAATCAGTGTGCCAGATCTTTTGTGCACAAATTATTATTTGATTTTAATCTTTTATTTTTCACACTTTTTGTGTGAAGACAAACAAAAAATCATCCTTGAAAAATTTATGTTTGTTTATTTATTTATATATATTTGTGTTGAATTGATATTTTATTTTTGATTATTCTAGAATTTTGCCAAATTTGGGGGGTCGTTTGTATATTGTGGCGCCAATGATTCATCCAATAATAATCTCTGCAAGGATACATTTTATAATTCCTGCCAAATGTCTTCTGTTTGTTACAGACAAAAACAAAGATTAAATTGCCATTGAAATGTCGATAAAATCAACACAATGGGGGGGGTTCTTTTTACTGCTGTGATTCTAAGATACGTCAAAGAGTTATTCTTACGTATATCGTACGCAGGAATAGATAAATTTAGATCAACCATTTTTTTATTATAATTTTTTAAATATATTTTATATGTGTATTTGAATTAAATGACACTTTTGGGGTGTTGTTTATTTAATTATTTTGGATAACATCCAAAGGAATTTTAAATAATTCTATTTAAACGATTCGCAATACAGGAGACAGAATGAAATTCTAAACATCTCTTCAATCAAGTATTTGAGAAGTTCTGTTTGTTTTTTTTAATATAAATATTCAATTTCCGGTCTGATTCTCTAGATTTTCGTTTAAAATAAATAAGAAATGAATAACAATTGAAAATAGGATCAAGGATTTGTTTCTAATAAATAACATAATGTGTAAGTGACAATCGATTAGATAACAAATAGATCTAGATCTGAATTAGTGTTTGAGAAATTGATAGAAAAGATGACGTACAGATGTATAAATACAATATGCAATTTCCATTCGTTTGCCAGTTTCAATAATAGAATTTTCTTTATTGACAATTCAAAAAAACACCCATATATACACACACACACACACACAAAAAAAAATCGGAGGGTATTAGTAATGGGAGTTTTCAAAATCAATATTGAAAGAAAATTGTTCCTGTTATTTTTTTTGGATTTTATTCAAGATGAACACAATCTCATTTTGAGAGAGCATTTTCATGTATTCCACATACAATTTTCATTCTCAATCAAATAATTTAAATGTTGCGATTACAATATTTAAACGTAAATCCGTCTTGATTTGTATTTTTTTTACGATGACAAGATTTTTACAACAAATTGTTTGGATATTTATCAAATGATTGAAGTGAATGTAGAAGTGGAGGAGGCATGATATTTCGAGAAAAATTGTTGAAATTAATTGTTTATGATCTAAATGATAGTCATTTGTCAGAAACAATCCGATTTGGCAACGGTCCATTTCGTGACACATTCATAACTATCATTCACTAGAAACGTGTCTAAGTTGTTCGATTCATGTTTTTCTTTTTGGATACAATAGAAACGCCTTAAAGAATGCGAATATAACTTACAAAATTCATTTATACTACCATTTGTTACAATGCGATCACCATAGAATGTACTTCGTGGTCTTTGTGTTTTCGATTTAAAAAACTTAAACATTTTCCATTACACATAAAATTTTCAATAGAAAAAAACAAACAAACAAACAAACCACTTTTAATTGATTTATAGTAAATGATTCGATTGCAACTGATTCAATCTAAACTAGAATATAATGAATTTTTATACGATAATATCACCTTATCTAATCGATATGGCGGCTATAGTTGAGTGATATTATCAATGTAAATATCGCCAATTTTATGTTTTGATAACAATGGATAAACAATCAACATGAATGTTCGTCGATTTTATTTTTTGTAAATCATTGAATTTAAAAAAATCTTCATGTAGTTATCTAATGGATGTCGTTTGGAAAATTACAAAACTTTTTTTTTGCCAAAAAAAAAGATGTATCCAGAGAAGTTTTATAAGGGAGTAAGGAGTGGATGCTGCAGAAGGTCGGGTCAAGGTCGGCAACGGCCAATCTATTGATCCCGCGCGTCGACGCCACCACCGCCACCAATACCACCATTACAGTGATTGCAACTGACAAGAGTCTTAAATGGCATTTTTTTTTATAAAATGCACATAAAGGACTGTTCTATTGTGATACCCTTAATAATAACATCCTGTTCTGTCGTTATCATTACAACTATTCAATTAAATTAAAACAAAAACTTACCAAATTCATGTTCTGTTGGGACTCTTCTTGATGGTGAACCCCTGGGTGCTGGTGGTTGTTTTAATACAGATAACGGTACAAGTCCTTCAGGAACTGTTGTTGATGTTGTTGTTATTGTTGTTCCATCATGATCTCTAATAGGCATCCGTACTAAACAATAATCCGGTTTTGATGAGCATACTTCAACAACTTCAACTTGTTGACCCTTTGTTACTGTTAATTCCTGTGGACATGTTGCTATAAAATCACTAACAACCCATGTCATTTCCAATACACCAGCCTATAATGGAAATGTTGATTAATTAGTTTAATTGACCTTTAATTAATAACGTTAATCTTATAATAAATAATTGATTGTTCTACATTCTATTATGATTAATAATGAATTAATGTGAAGAATTTATCATCAATTTAGAATGACAAATTAATATCGATGGGACGTATAGATATGTTTACAGGTCATCGATTCTTTATAAATATAAACGCGACGTACGTTGACACAACCATATTGACCAACGCCAATTTCAATATTTGATTAATAAATTGTCCACAATTCATTTGTTATGTAGTTTAATTCGTTTTATATATTTTAGAATAGTATAAACAAATTGTTTTGAACATGTACGATTGCCAAAATCCTATTAATTTAATTAAATAATAGAATCTTCCTAGAATTCAACGTAATATTCACGCTAATCTCTTGAGGATCAACAATAGAAATTACAAACTCCTTTAATGCATAATTAGAATAAATCTAAATTATTCAAGTGATTATCATCAACTTTCTACAACACAACACAACAATCGTAATAAATTTTGCAATGTACTTCTATCAAACTATTGTTATGTATTGTTGGTTGATTCTATTTACAGTAATTACCATTATCTACAATAATACAAAAGCACAATTTATTAAACTATAAATAAACATAAGAGGCCAACATGAATTTCCAATGTAATTCTCCCAAGGATTATCGATTGATCTAATTTCTATTGTTGATTGTCAATGTGATTATTTATTTTTATTATTGTTATTATTTTCTTTTTCGGATATTGACCAGAGCAGATTGGCTGGGTTGTCTCCTTAGGAGTCGAGCTTGGAAAGAGCTGGGTGTATCGATAGTATGTTGCCTGGCGAGCGTGGGATGCGGCTGGGCTACCGACCCTTGCCTAAACCAAGGTAACGATATCTTCCGTTTAGCCTTCTGACTTTTGGGCACACCACCACTAGAACTACCCGGACTCGACATATTGATAGTCTTTCCACCAATTTACGCCGGTTGTTTTTTGTTTTATAAATGTCACTTATTTTATGTAATTGTTCATTTATGTACAAAAGAACAAAAACAAAAATCGATTGTATCAAAAAGACTGTTGTCGATTATTATAATTTTTTTAAATCTAATATTTATAAATTTTTATATTTGAATAATACCCGTAAAGTGTGCAATTTATATAATTTTTTTCTTTTTCTATAAGTGCATTTTGCTATAAGCACCAATAAATTTCCGGTAAGCTGATGAAACCGTTGGTTTTGTTCACTAAATTTTTTAAATCTTCAATTTGGATCACAGAGCAATATAATAATACGAAAGACATATCCATACAACATTCTTCAATAATTTGTTTCTTTCCGTTTCATTGAATTAAATAAATTTGGCATACAAACACTGAGCTAAATTCTATTTTAAGTTTACCATATTAAATACTACAAGAAGATATGACAATATAGGACCGATTTTTTCCGCCATGGATATAATGAATATAATGTAATCATTTCGTTTAGAAATATCGAATAAAAAAAAATTACTAATCAACAATAATGATAATCGGATAATAACACTTTTCACATATCACAAGAAACGCCATCACACATATTTAAAGCACTGAAAGCTGAAATAAATCATTCAAAAGCAACACTACTAATTAATTAGTGAAATTTCCACCATTTTTCCAAAATAACAAAACGCAGTTCATTAATAATAACAGAACGTAACACTCAGGGATGATGCCCGTCAATCATTTAGATATGGTGTGACTACTACACATACACAAAACTCAACCCTCCCACTTTCGGGTCGATGATATAGAAGGGTAGAAAAAATTTGTAAATTTTAAAATACAAAATCCTTCATACACTCCAAATTATATTCAAAAAGTTTTTGGGAATTCTTATGGGAAAAATTAAAAACAAAATTCACATTCAATCATTTGATTTGCAATAAATAACAACAATATAAAACGTGTTGTTTTTTTTTTATAGTGGTATATTGGGAAAGAAATAATAATTAATTAACGATTTGAGCAAAATAAATTAGAATTTTGTTTTTAAAAATTAATTAGTTTTTGTTTTGTTTTTTTTTTAGATGATTTTCGGGAAATTGGTCAGTGCTCGGGGACGATCCCGGCAGTGAACTGACAGTAGTAGAGATAGCTCCGGTAGCCCGGGAGAGAAAAGCGCCGGTCCGGAATATACTGCAGGAACACAGATAGATATGAGCGGGGTGTATGTATATGTATACAATATGTTATTTTATTGAGTGAAAAGAAAGAGTTTTTAATCATCTTTATCATTATTAACTAAATTGATAAAAGGTGTATCAATGTTTTTTTTTTGAAATCGCCATACGATACATTTGTTACGCATGATCAACAATAATAGGGATGATGGTGGTTGGAAAAAATTTAAAAGTATGTATGTGATTCTTATCTATTTCTAAAATAAAGCCAATAATAGTAATGATGATAGGAAAAGCAACAGGCTATAACGTTCGTGTTCAATTAATCAATTTCTGCGATACTGATGATAACCGCTAATAAACAAGTCAGGTAAAAGCGATTGCTCCATTAAATTCACAAAAGAACCTATAAATCTGATAAACAGTTATATAACAACTAATCAAAGACATAATAGAAATGTTTCACATAAACAAAAGTAAATAATGGAAAGTAAATAGTTCCTGTTTCCGATTTATAACAATCAAGAAATCTCTATCAAATAAGTGAAAAATGTTTGGGAATTTTTGAAATTTCCTTATACTATAGAACTCTTTATTTTCAATATTAATATTATTTGATTATTGAAATGGTTGTTGTTGAAATAGAAAGCAATATAAAATCTTTACAGTTTTCACTAACGAAATTGTTAAATTGTGTGGAAAGTTATTAAATCAAGAAGTGAATATGCGTAAACTACAAAAATTTCAAATCAAAAAAATAAACAAGATTCTTAAATAATTTAGATTTCAGACCAAGGTCCTCGAAAATTGCCCATATTGTTCATTTCAAAACATTTTTATAACGCTTCGACTTTTATTATTTCTTTTAAATGTTTTCCATATTACTGTCAAGTTTAATGGAACTAAATATTTACAAAATTATAATTGATAGAATAATAGAATTATTTTGAAGACAATTATTGTGCCAATATCAACAATGAACAGTTGCAATATAGGCGACAAGCCGACTGTTGGATGTGAAAATTACATTAAAGAGAAAAACGGATGGTTGAATGTTATTGGGTCATGACCTATGCTGAAATTTTGTGTGAAAAATGCCATGACAGTGAAGAAAATTTAATAAATCACACAATTCCAGCATCATTTATTTAAGTCTGAGATATTGAAATTTTCTACACAACAACCCAGAGTGGAAGAAGATTTCCATACAATTAGCTTTAAACGATAACTAATGGTTGATGTTTATTTTATACAAAATTACTTACCTTATCCGAATCTGTTGTATTGCCCGAACCAAATGATGTCAGTGAATTTCGATCTAAATTCTCAACACTTTCATCTAATGAATTGCATTCCTCCATATCCCTAATTGTTTATGAAATTTACTTAAAACATATAGAAATTATAGAAGATTTTTATTGTTTTATTACCTGCTCGATCTTTGACTGTGCGGTTTCAGTTTAGCTGGACTTTTTGGTAATGATAAAGGTAAAGCACTACTGAAATATGTTTCTTGGATGACTTCACGTAATTTTTTCACCCACAATTGTTTCGTTTCTAACGATGAAGCTTTTAAAACTATTCGATAATCAGAAATAGGAGCACGTCCAGTCCATACTGCAAATTTACATTCATCACCTTCCATGTGTTCAGTTACACCCAATTCGGAAGTCTAAAACAAAATGTATTCATCAACGAAAATCGTTTTGGATTTAATTTTCTTTTAAGGTGACTGACCATTAATTTATTTTTGTAAATATATTTAACTTTCCCAGCAGAATCTTTAACTTCTTTTGTAAATAATAGATAGAGTTCAAATAAGAAAATGTGCCGTTCGCGTCCTTTACGTATCAGTTGTTTAGGATCCCAAACACTGAATGCATCCTGTAGGACAACTTCACCTAATTTATTTGTTGGTAAATCACAGCCTTCAACAAGTGATAAATGCATTGCATCATTTGCTTTCTTTGGTACATTTAACATCACCTCTAAACCATCTTTGATTTCACCTTGTCCCTCTTGACAACAAGATTGTAAATCTTTTAATAATAATTGATATTTTGTAATACGTTGTACTGGCTTTATTAAATATGCAGCAATTGGATGTTCAACTTTATGTTTCTTTTGTAATTCTTCAAAATAACCACCACCATGTTGTACTAATAAACAATTTGATTCTGGTTTATTTTTACAATAATACACATACATATCGAATTTTTGTGCCCATGTAACAAAACAATGGCCAACATCCTCTGGCATTGTCTCATATTTTTCTAATTCTTTTAGAAATATCGAATTGTGAAAATTATAAATCTCTTCAATATTCCCGAATATTATCTCATCTTTACCATTAATTGCAACAGGTGCATTGCCATTGCGCATCTCATTTAAAAAACATTTAATACAAGTTTCCAGATCTTTAACATAGGTACGCTCAGTTTGCAATAATTCAGCCATAATGAATCTATAATAATAATTATTATTAAAAATTGTTTTATTTTTTAATGTGAAAGGAATACTTACTCTTTTCGTCTAGCGGAGCGTCTCTTCTCTTCATTCAACTCTTTTAAATCTTTTGCAGCAGCCTCTTTAACTTTCGCCTCTAAACTCGGATCACTATTCCGATCGATTGATAAGTCTTTCTTTTCACTTTCCCCAGCTTGTATACCTAATGTCTCTTCTAATTGTTGTCGATATTGTTCCATACGTGAACTGAAGTCTTTATAACGATTATCAACAGCAGCTACCCATTGTTTGATAGAACTAGCATGTGCATGACCTTTTTCAACTAGACTATCAGCTAATTGTATTAATAATTTGACACGTTCCCTTGTCTCTTTAGCAGTACCTTTGAATTCGTTGTGTTCTCTTAATAAGCTTGCAGTTTCCTCAATATTATTACCTAAATTCGTTGCATGTGTTGTTAAATAACATTCACCAGTATCATGTATCCATTCAATTGCTTGTTTTGCTGAACGTTCAAACAATACAAATTGTTGACATTGATCTAAACGTTTCTTACGTTGCGTCCAATGTTCTAATACTTTATTCTCTTGACTTAATAATTTCTCTAAAATATTCTTAACACGCGTCTCATGATTACTAGTTGTATTTGTATAATTATAAAATTGCAAACTTCTTGTTGTGTATTTAAGAAATGTTTCAGCTGTACGTCTAGCCAATGTACAAGCTTTTAAAAATGCCTCCTTTTGTTCTTGATGTTTATTAATTAATTGCGATATAGCTGTTGCTTTATCGATATTTTGTTGTCCAGTTGCACACCAATCTTCATCACGTCGATATTCACGTTCTAAACTATCTAATACAGAACAGACTTGTTCAGCTGTTTTATAAAAATTCAAACTGGCTGTTACTAATTTATGTCGTTCTTCAGCACACGTCACTAATTGTTGCCAACGTTTCGTTACTTCTTCAGATATCTCACGTATACTTTGTGGATCATAATGATTGGCATTTATTAAAGCATCAGCACGATATTTAACTTGTACAGCTGATGTGTGTGTTTTTTCGATAGCCACTTGGAATTGTTCATGTTCTTTTTTTAATAATTCAGCATCTGCTAAACTATTTGGTATTGTAAAACTGGCCATTAACATTGATTCACCATTACGTATCCAACTAATCACTTGATTTGCATCATTTTGAAATTGTCCTAATTGTATACATTGTTCAAGTTTGACACGTTTCACTTCAGCTAAATCTTCTAAATCAACTTCACGATCATGTAGAAATTCTAATAAGACTTGTACACGTGTTTGGGCATTATATTGTGCATCTGCCATCACACAAATACCAGAATTTTCAAATACTTGTATTAAATCTTGTCCTTGTTGTAATACTTGATATGTTGTATTTTGCATTTGACTAACACTTTCATTATGTAAACGTAGAAATTGTTCAGCTTTTGATATATCCCGTGTTAATTCACTATGTTGTAGTTCTTCCGACCACATTTCCAATTGCGAAGAGACCTAAAACAAATACTAGTTGTTTTAAATAATTAACGATAAAGAAATTTGCGATATACCTCAAGTGCATCACGTTCGAATAAACGCAATCTTAAACAAAGATCTAAACGTAATTTGCGCGCAGCCCAAAGTTCTTCAAGATCACTCCTTTGTTTCGCTAAACGATCAAGTGCAGATTCCACAGCTGATACAGAACCGGTTGAATCCATTTCACCAATTGACCTGATCGATGAAAAAAAAGAAAACAACAGACAATCAATTGTATGATGATTTCATCAATTTCAAAGCGAACATTTACAAAAAGAAACAGGTGAATGAAAGTGGGCGATGATTTTGTACGATTTCATCATCATAAAATTTATCATAAACAAGAGATCTTTCCTATATACATATTTCGATAACATTCCACCTCTCTATTACACAAAATCTAGTCCTGTGGCTCTATTGTTAAATGTAAAAAGATATATTTAATGATAAAGACAGGAGATTGTTGTATTTTTATGGAAATACGAGGGTGACACCGAAAATGTCATTCCATCATAACTATCGTGGGGTAGTTTTTGTTTTATATATTTAAAAAAAAACACCCTCATCATTCCAACAAGGTGATACAATAAATCCATTACGATAACACGTCAAATAAATACATTATTTATGAGGAAACGTAAAGTATCTAGATGGAATACATCGAGTGTGAAGAATGGTGCTTTTGTTAAGTATTGAAAACCCTTAAAATCTATATATGCGGGGGGATGATTTTTTTAGAAAATTGAAACGGAAATATTATATGCTGGGACACTATAATTCAAGTTGTATATCGTATGCTTTAAGAGGAAATAGGTGTAATGTAGGGAAAAAAAAATCAAACTTGTCTACAAGGATTTTTATCCTTTTATTTTATTTACAAGACCATTCCATATTAGTCACACGAAAAATTCTACAAGTTACTCGATGATTTCTTTTTATTCTATCCTTTTTCTTCGATTATTTATTCATGTATTTTGTTTTTGTTGAAATTCTCCCAATAACCGGTTATCCTAAAGGACGATTCTTAGATATTTACGAATGTAATAAAATTGCAATTTTACAATTATCAAACATTGTATGCTGGTTTAGAAAAGTGGTCGAATTCTATAGAATTGTACGGGTGATTTATGTATTTAACACAACAGTTTAATTAAAAACTAAGTTCATGAAGGTATTTAGTTTCGGTTTTAATTAAATTTTTAATTTTATTAAAAAAGAAGCGCCTGTCCCAAAGAAAACTCGCCTGCATTTAATAGTATTTGCACTATTCACTAAATCAATTGGAACTTAATTAGAATTCACTATTTATTAAAAACTATCACAGCAAAACTCGGTTATAACGAACAACAAATTGTAGAAATTCACCGATATAACAAGTGTAGCAAAATTAGTCCATTTTTGGCAGCTACATGAAAAAGTGCGTTTTTGCATGTTTTGTTTTTTTCATATTTGTTACAGTAGATTTACGCTGTAGAAGATTGTTTAAAAAGCGCCATGAAGCGTATCAATTGGGTAAATCAAAGGACAGGTGTACGTTGATTTGATCGCATGCCTAAGAAAAAAACTCACAATTACAGAGCAATTTTTATTAATCTCTGCTATACTATTGAATGCGTTACAACCGAGTTTTGCTACAATTTAAACTAATGCCTTGAAGAACAACCGTGTCTAAATGTAGACTATTGGTAACAACATAACATCAACGTATAGTTGTCCTACATTGGACTTATCAAAACATAGTTTTACGATAATAAAATTGTCAATCGATTAATGAGATCGAAGTTTCAACATCTGTCAAGAGAAATCGTTTAAATATTGATAGCTAAATACGGAGAGAACTGATATTGAAATGGTTTTACAACTAATTAATTACCTGAATATTTACAATTAGTAAATGAAGAGAAATTCTTTGTTCTGATCATCAATTGGGGACAAACGCAATACTAGAGACATCAATATTTCATAATATAGAACAAATTTACATAATAGAGATCAATCGAAATTATGATTTTTTTTTAGTATTATTAAAGTAATTATTTGATAGACTTAATTACTTGATTAAATTCATTCAAAAATGCTCTAATAACCTACTTTAGGTTTACAAAAACATCAAATAGAGAAAGTTATTTATCTTGACTAAATCTCATTCTCAAATATTATTTATTAATTAAAGAACTTGATAGTATTTTTTCTCAAATATTTATTTTGATTCGGTTAATTTTCATTTAAAAATCAATATTTCCGTTCTATAATAACGATTATATTTATACAACGATTTGAATTGGAAATAAGACAGCAAAAATCATTTAATTAATGATCTATCAAGATTATCGCAACTAATTTATTGAGGTCCATTGGTATTTTCATTATTTTCTTCCATACCCCTACATTACCCTGTTTGAATAAATTCGTTATGAACACGCAAGACCGATCACAAACACACAACCAACTCAAAAACAATTTGCATTTTTAAGGTAACATCAATCAACAAAATAGTTTGAATATACGTGTTCAGAATTTTTGAGAGAAAAAAACACAATTCGCCAAGCGTCTTTTCGTGTGAAAATAAAGAAAAATCATCATCGATATCAGATATAATTTGTCTTATCTTTAAAGAAGTTAATGCCTAGCAGTAAGAACAATGCAAATTTGCATTAAGCGGAAATCGTAATCGTTTATCTGGATTTACATATGAACAAGTAATTAAGATAAGACTTGGATGTATCGTGTGGAATTCTTTGTATTTCCTCTGTCAGAAACAAGAATTTTTCGTAAAAGATTCTCTTTTCAAGTTCCATTAACCCTATTGGTTTAAATATAGAAAACAATCATCATAAAATTACAAAATTCAATTTTGTGTAAAACACATTTACGAAAAACAATAATAATAATAAAAACCAATAACAAGAAAATGATTTTCTCTACAGCACTTACCTTAATTCCTGCAATAAAGCGTCTCCTTGCGCAATTGTCGATGCA
This sequence comes from Meloe dianella, assembly GCA_028455855.1. NCBI lineage: Eukaryota > Metazoa > Arthropoda > Insecta > Coleoptera > Meloidae > Meloe > Meloe dianella. The sequence continues at coordinate 7,214,822 of JAPTHL010000039.1, forward strand.
CAAGCATCTAAACTTTGATCACGATGTTGTGCTGTTTGCTCCAATAATCGTTCTGTTGCTTCTAAACTTTCAGCAATATTCTCATCATTTTGTAATTCCTGACGTAAATCATCTACCCAATTGCTTAATTCTTTTTCATGTGTATAAAATAATACAGCTAGATCTAAACGGCGACGACGTTGTTCAACACGAGCCGCAAATGATGTTACGTGTGCTTCTAATTCATGTGCAACTGAATAAATTTCATCTGGATCACATTCACCTGTATGAGCCAATTCTTCAGCAGCGGCCAATAGTTTATCAGCATTCGTATACGTATTCTGAAAGGGACAAGAAATAAAAATAATTCAGCAGGATAGGCGACATTTACACAACTATCAATTGCAGCAATATATCAAGATATTTTTATTAATGTCGTACAATAATAATACGGAAAAAAACGGACAACTGACGACCATATATTGTCAACGAATCAATAATATTGTATAGAAACAGCTCCAGTTTGCTTATAAGACATTAAAACCGATTTAGATGCAACTATCAATTACTGGCGGTTTATTGAAAGTGCGTTCCAGTTGAATAGATTTTAAATTACAATTTTAAAACAATTCCGAAGAAAACTCAAAATAACCACATCCACTATGAAGTAGAATTTGATAATTATAGCGAAAAGTCGATTAGTATTGAATATGCTTGACAAATTTTAATTTGACCCTAACACTTTCACCAATTCAATGGAACTGTATAAACACAAATAGAGATATCGAGTGGTTAAAGCAAAATAAACAAGAATTTATCAAATTTCGTCCATTCTTGAGAATCAGTAACGGCTTACGGCTACCCTCTCTACTTTTAAAAATAAACCACCCTAAACTAGAAAAATACAAAGCTACAAATCGAGAAGAAATTTTCTTAAAAATATATGGAGCTTGAAATTAAATCAATTTAATTTATGGTCGATTGAAATTCTGTTAATTAAGTAAATTTTCTGTAACTGTACTTAATTAATCTGTCTACATTTGAAAACATCCATTAGTTTTCTTTTTATCCTACTTGATAATTAATTGCACACAATTAGATGAGAATGTAAGGCAACATCAAAAGAGAATGATAAAATGACAAACACTAGAATAATAGTGTTTTAGTCGTGCTTACATTGCCATAAATCTTCCTTTATAAAATTATTGTCAATCAAATGAAATTTTCACAATGTTTCACGTGTCAGAATAATGATGGTACAACAATAGAGAAACATATAAATGCGACATGGCACATTTGTAAATTTGAAATATTGCAAACACGACTAGAATGTCTACGATTGTTTTGATACAAAAATTTGATATAGCGAGATTAAAATCTGCATGGAATTTTTTATTTATTTTTTTGGTTAAACGAAATGCGTAATCTTAGATTGTAGAAAAGTTGTCTGATACTTTCTTCTTTTTCTTCCTCATTTAATAAGAATGGTAACAACAACAACAAAAAAAACAAACAAAGAAATATTTGTGTTCTACGTTATATTCGTGGAAATGTCAAAAATTACAAGGGTGAAAACGTTACGGAAATCCAAGTGAAATATAACACAACAGTTAGCAATATTGATTGAACCTCCACTCTTCTCTCTACAGTGTATGCCTGGATATAATGTAAATGGAGGAGGAGAGCCCAGGCATCAGTTTTGTTCTCCCTTAGGAGAATTAAGGAACTGGATGGGAACTGTTGTGCAAGGTCAATGGCCACTTCTACACGCAATTATTCATTAAATACACATTGTTGTTTTTTTTAAATCGTTCACTGTAAATCTTGAGATATTACTGAGTAAATTTCGAATCAAATGTTCGAATGAATCCTCAAGAAAAGTGCTACATTGAAAGCGAATATAAATATATGAAGATTTACAATTCTAGTTGGAGCACAGTAGAAATGTTGATGAATTTTACATTCGGATCCATACTTATTCCTTTTTGCTTTGTATTCATCATTATGCAAAAGAAACGCGAAAATGCGAATACAACAAAGAAAACCTTACGAATAAAATGAAAATTTCATTCTAAAATCACACGAATTTTCCAACATCCAAATAATACCTACACACACACACGCACACTTAAATATATAAAAGAGTCGTTTATAATAAAAGCTTGCTTTACTATCCAATAATCTACAGGTTATAGGTCGTTACGAGGGAAGAATACAAGCTTTTATAGTTCGAGCCAATAGGAGGAAAACAACAACAATTGATGTGTGGAGCTTTTAATATATTTTTCTTTTAACATCTTTTCCACCCTTATTCAATTTCTTTATTAATCAAATATGGTGGTGGAAAGGCAAATTATCAATTCGTAAATTAAATAAAAACATTAACGCTAATATTTTATCTTAATAAATTTTCCAGAAGTAAAGAGTAAGATGAGAGAGCTTAAGTGAATTATCTTGATGCATTGGGGAAATGAAAGTTTTCAAGAAGAAGTAATCATTAAATTCTTGAATGTATTAAATGCGAAAGAGAGATGAATAATTAATGAAAATATTCAACATCTTCTTATGAAGAATGTAGCGTTAAATTGCAAAGAATTGACAATGTAGACATTAAAAACCGAGACAGACGGCATTCTTAATTTTGTTTTATAATAAGAACTACGATGGGGAAGTTGGGAGAGCACGACAAAACAAAGAAATAAAATAAAATTAAATTCAAGAACAGTGTCAACACTAATTAGTGCATGTAGAAACCATCAAGTCAGTTTCAAATCACTTGTCTATTTACGGTTTTACATTTGGAATATTAAAAGATTGGGAGGGGGCGAAAAAGTGAATAGATCAACGTCGATGGGGTACACCTCTTTAACCACACATCAATCCAGCTTCTATTTTAATGCTTTAAACTAGAAAATTGATAAGTTTTTGAATAATAATAAAAATCTATCAATTTCGTTGCTGTTGTTGTTGTTTGTTTTTTGTTATTCCACATTGAAGGGGCGGTATTGATTTATCACACTATAGCCCACACGAGGATACAATCCTGTTTTTGACACTTCATTTTTCTTGTTTTGGAAACGACCAGATTATGTTATCGTATAGAATACGAAAACACACAATAATACGTGCAATACATTAAAATCATTCTCCAATATTACTTTCAAAGAAAATAATTATATAGTGGAAGGATACATGACGAAAAACAAAAAAAAAACAACTAGAGGGATATATCGTCTATACACATCCCATCCGTTATCAGCGTAAACTTATTTATAAGACACTGATTTATTAAGTTTAGATTTGTTGCAAGAGGGTAAAAAAAAACGGAACTGAAATAACACATTTTTTTTTGTCTTGTATCATACTAATTTTAGATGGTTTATATTGAGTTAAAACTGTCAATTCAATAGTTCTACCCTTACGATTTTCTACATCTAATTCAATCAATCGTCCCCCTAACATTCTGATCGTCAACTCTATATTATTAAATTATTAACGTCAAGTCGTTCCCCTAATTTTTTCCCACTCGTTTCAAATAAAATTACGATGATTTCTTGACGAATAAAGCAGGAAATTCTCACACACACACCCTTCGTATTGCTGTAATAAAACTTTCAATTTCATAGTATTGCAATTTAAAATCCCTTAAGGATTAGTTTTAAATCGTACTTAGGGATAGGGAACAATTTAACGGTGCATAGTCCCTATTTCCCTTTTATGATTGGTAACACCATCTGGAAATTATACTATTGTGGTTTGTGTAATTTTGTTGATATTAAACCAAATTACATTTGGTGGGATGTTTGTTTGATGGTTATTTTTTATAATTTTGCACATGTGACTCCCCTTTATTCATTATCAATTGAATATTGTTGTTTTTTTTTTGTTTTTTGGTATGTAGACGTTTTCGTAAGATATACAAACGATTATTGTCAGTTCTTTGGCATTATAAATACGTAAATGTCGTTGTATTTATCGTTTATAAAGACGATAAAAGATAGGAGAGATCATGAATTTTTACGGAGCTTTCACATTGTCAAGACCTTTAAAACAGTAACGTCTCTTTGAGAATGATGATGATGATAAAAATCTAGGCTTCTACTTTAACAACAAAAAAAGACAACATTATTCATTCAAACAACAAGTTTATGACAAAGATTCGCATCTAGACTAATTTTAATTTTTCTTTTTTATTTTTACCTGGAGCCGGTTATTGTTGTTGTATTCTAAACGAATTGGAAACTTAAAACGATCAAATAAATGATCTCACATTTAATTTGCAGCACAATTAAACAAAAAAATGAGAAATGAATGTTGTTGATTTTTCTTTTTAAATCTTTTAATTCAAACTCACCACATTAATTCCTGGTCAATTAACTATAACGACTAAAATTATAGAAGAATTAAACAAAACGAAACAAAACAAAAAAACAAACGTACAGACATTTGCCGGGTTATTTTAAATTCATAACATTCACCTAACAAGAAAGTCCGGTAACTGTTGTTGATATTACAAGTCGGTAAAAGAGCTCGGAAATGTAAAGTGCGCGCACGCGTTCTCTCCAGATATCAGCTACAGCAACATCACCAGCAGGAGTAGTAACAACAACAGCAGCAGGATTCTCTTTTGCTATCGAGCTTTCCCTATTATACATATTATCTTCTATTTGTGTATGTGTTGAATTTAATATTGTTCAAGTGGGATTGATGTCAACATTTCACAAACAGATGGTCCTGCATTTGCTCTTTTAGTTAAAATATCTAGGAAAGATAGATGCGAGTAAAAAGAATGGGGGATCCATCACAAATAGAATAATTGTAGAATTTAGTTTTGTTTAACATAAAAGCACGCATTTTCTGTTAAATAGAACGAAATATTTGTAGTTTGAAATTAGTTAGTTAATCGAAACCAATACATGTATAGACGTGGTATGCCCCATTTACATTTAATATGAATATGTTGTGATATATATATGCAAAATTTAATGAGATGTAATAACATGAAAATTGTTGTTTCCAATTTGATCGAATTAGAATAAAATATACACAAAAGATTTATTATTATATAATTCAAATCGTTTTAAAGCACAAAATTATCGATCAGTTCAATTTCAACAAATCCATAATTGTTTGATATTGAACGAGAGAGAAAACAATCATCATCACAATACAATTCATTCAATCAAATCAATATTTTAAATAGAAATAAACATTGTAATAAATTATCGTTTATCAATCGTTGAATTTATAGAACGTCAAATATTAATTAGAACGTGAACCAATTTGTTAAATACAAAACGAATGGAATTCATTTGAAAGTATTTGTAATTATGAATAAAAAATGTTATTATTCAAAAACAAACTTTTGAAATAGATGTACTCATAAATGACAGTTACAGATTAGAAGTCTACAAGATGAACTGAAGGAGGAATTACGCTTGAAAGCTTTCGATAATTCTGTAAATAATAAATCAAATAATAAACACACCATGATATATTTTAGAAAAAGGCTCCATAAGAAATGATTTACGTATAAAAACGAATCTATTTTCAATTTCAATGGTGACAATTCAATTTACATAAAACTACAATTTTTTTTTTGTATGCGCCCCATCGAACATATTGAATGAATATATAAACTCAAAAGATTTGTCTCTTTTTGATCGGTTTTTTCGTTTTCTCTTTCGATAGAATAATATATGGAGGGTGGTGTAAATTTAAAATATTTTAATTGAATATGTGGAAAGCCACAGACAAAGTTGCCAATAACGCCATCTAACGATCAGCTATCTTAGTTTTATGTATAGAGCTTTCTATAAATTAGAAAAAAAAACACTCACCTGTGCTACATTTTCAAAATGTTCGTGACTTTTTTGATAGACTCTAGCTTTTTGTAGATTTCTACCAATACCCGTATTTTTTCGTATAAAAACTTCACCATGATTCGATAGCCAATCTAATACTTGTTTGACATCTTCTTGGAATAATCTTAATGCTAATCGTTGATGTAATTTGATTTTTTTCGCATGCCATTTTTGTTCTAATGCTCGATGATGATTTAAAATTTGATGGATTACAGCTAAAACATGACTAGCACCTTCACTATAATCAGCAGCTGGATTTCCACCGGGACGATTTTCAAAATTATTCGTACCACCATCAGCCTGGTTTCATTAAACAAACAAACAATAGTTCTCAATATTTGTTTAAACTAGCAAATATTGAAAATTCCACTAAATCGAACGAATTAGTGGAAGATCCAACATTAAGAGAAGTGGAATTAATTGTTTTAATAATGGAAATGTTTATATATTAGTTAACATTAGATATTTACATGTTTTTTCTCAGTTCCTGGTTGATTGCAGACTTGCACCAAATGATCCAACTGATAGAGAAGTTTCTTACTCGTACTATGTACCTGTCACCAAATACCAACACCAATTAGAATTAAGGTTGCTTTATTTGTTTTTTTGTTGAAAATAAAAAATACAAGAAATTTAGGAATTATTTTTCTAAAAGAGTATAAAGCCCCAAATCAACTATCTAAATAGAAATAAGTATATCCTGTTAACAGGGGGAGAGAAAAAACAATCAAAAATCATACATCAATCAAATTTAATTTATGCTTCTCCTCATCGAAAATCGTTGGAACATTATGGCACACTTGTAACATTACATCCAATCCATTTAACAAAGATTGATACGAATTGTAAACCTAAACGATATTATCCATTATATGAATTTAAATTTAAAACTTTCAATTCTTTTAAACTACGAATAAAATAACGATAAATCAATTATATCTACCTCTGTATAAGCTTGACACATTGATTCGTATAAATTTTGATGTTGATGAATACAATTCTCTAACATAATAATTTCTGATGGTATATTTGTATTTTCACATGCTGATTTCCATGTAGGCACATTATCAACATATTGTTCAGCTTTATGATGGAAAATAACAGATAATGCTAATACAGCTGTACGTTCATCTAAACCAGCAGCAAAATCTTTCCATGTACGATCTAATCGGCTAGCAACTGAACGTATATGTGTTGCAGCATAATGTCCACCTTCAATTAAACGACTAGCAACTGATAAAATACGATTAATATTAACATAAACATTCATTGAACTCATTGTAAAATGTTGGTGTTCTTCTTGTAATTGTTTAGCTAATTGATAAGTATGGCCGATTTCTACATAATTAAGAAGGAACACATCACGGTTGTGGCAGATCCAATCAAACATCTACAAAATGATTAATGAACTGTTGTTAATAATTGACGATTTTCGTTTTAACGGGGAATCTGATCAACCTTTTCGCAATCTTGCTCAAACAGCCTTAATTGGAAGCATTGATCCAATTTTAATTTCTTTTGATGCCATAGTTGTAGAAGATGTTGTTGAGATGTATGAACAGCTTCTAAATTTTGCAATACGAGATTCTTTATGTCAGACGAGTCCGGATTTACATTGTTTTGAGTTTCTGTTTCACTACCACCACCACCACCACCACCACCACCACCACCACCATTTCCGCTACCACCTTGACCTGTATCATTTGCGCAGACCTTCTGTAATAACCTTTGTCCTAAAACGATTTTAAAATGTTAAATATCTGGTTTTCGTACAATAATAATAATAATAATAATAATAATAATAATAATATTAATAATAATGCACTCACCAAGAACATCTAAATCATCAACTGGTGCTTTCATGATTTTTTTCTTCATTTCATTATGATGTTCAATTTTATATTTGGCCCCACTAACATCATCAGCAAAATCATTTCTAGCTAGATCTTCTTGTAAATCATCTAAACGATCTAGAAGATCAGCCGCTTGCCATGCGAAATCTTCAACAGCTAAACGTATTTCTAACCATGTTGAATGATCGTAACCTAATGTGCCATCCAAATCTGACGTCAATTGTGTTGAATCGATAATTTTTGGTAGTGCTTCTATACTAATCATATTTGTCTAAAAAAAAAAAATTAAATCAATTAACTCTAACATAGATTATGTTTTAAATAAGATTATAGACACCTCAAATTTGTACTTATGTGAACCAAGAGAGGTTCGTTGTTTCTGCCAGAAATTGTCCGGTTTCACAATTAGGGCTTGATGAACAGCTCCAGGTGGGAAATGTTCATGAAGTGCTTTCAAAATCGGCTTAACTGTTGACCATGTTGCCCCACGCATATCCACTAAAACTGTAAAACCCAACGCCCTTGCTTCGTCACTACAAAACCAAAAACAAACAAATTTAAAAAAAAACAACACTTGAATATAATTCTAGTCAAGATTAATTGGAAATTTCAATGGATTGATCGGTGGAATTGTTGATTCAAATCGGTCAGTATGAAATGACATCGATTTCCGTATCTAGTAGATTTTGTTTTGTTTTTTAATTTCTCATCGGCATTGTTACGGTTATTGGATGTCAATTGTGTTGATGACAAATAATTTTTCATGTCTGTTGTAGTACCATCAATTACAACTCTCTATCATTAATAAAAACATAACGATAAAAATATCAGGTATTAACATTAATCGAATTTGACTGTTGTTAGACCATCATTCTCTATAATTTAATAATTCAATTCCGTTTATTGTAACTACATGTTCCAAAAAAAAAGAATCAATGGCGTTGCAACTCTAAGTCAGTATATCAATATAAAACAGATATCAAATTTAAAATTTATAACGGTTAACGGTAATATTATAATAATAAATGTAACGAACAACTGTCATATGAAAAAAAAAACACAACGGTCAATACTCACTCTATAGGAAACGTGAAACGGAAGGAAGGCATTAAATAAACATTTTAATTGGATATTTTGACGATTATCGTATTAATTACAGAATTCTACAAAAAGAGATCTTTATTAAAATTACATCTTTTGAAATTAAATACTGATGTAAATAATATTAAGTTGGTTTTCAACCATTTTGCCAAATAAACGATATGCTTTTTATAAAGTGCCTACATTTATTTCTTCCGCTGCGAATTTGAAAACTATCATTAAAGGAAATTACACATCCTTCTCTTATTGTATGAGGACGTTTTTTTTTAAATGTTTTTCAACATGCCGGCCTCTGTCTGTGTGTATACATATTTTTTTATTGATTCTTATTTGTAATGTCTGTACGGAACGATTTTCTTGACATATGGACGACTGCAGTTTCTAATTTCTTTTGATTGATTATAAAACACGACTTTGAATGAATTGAATTTGGTAAGGATAACAAATTAATGACATGTTTATTAAATGTTAAGAAATTTATCATAAATAGCATCATCCTAGAGGGAAAATACTTTTTATTCTGTTTTTTTTTTAAACAGAACGTTGGTTAAAATAATTTGAATAGATATTTGGTTTATTTCAAACTATTTTTGTTGTTTGTTCAAGCTTATTCACCTTTAAGAAATTTCCAGATGTTTATTTTTAAAATCGAGTCAATCTTGCAGTTTTTCTTTTCTTATAAATCCACCTTTATTTACAATTATACAAAAATAATAAATTCTACTTATGTTGTAATAAACTATTTCGTTTTTATGATTTAAAAATAACGGAAGTCTACGTGATTTTTATTTTTATTTTTCTAAAATCTCAAATATAAAGAATCTTTGTGTTTGGAAAATGTTAGATCTGTATGTGGATAGTCTGGCGCCGAATTGGTTACTATTAAAATACAACGAAAATCGAAATCTTCACGTTGTTCTCCAATGAAAAATAATAGATAATAGGTTGAAATGATCGAATAAATGAGGCAAATTTCCGTATAGGTATCCTGTTATTCAATATAGAACCATTAACTTTAATAACTGTCTGTTAATTATTAATAAACAGAGTTTACAATAAATAGACTCGTTTTAATGAAAGTCAATTGTTAAAATTTCATTTATGAAATCATTTTCCAACACTACATTAACGCTGATTAATGAAAATTGTAAAGCATTGATAATATACAGTCTGGACAGGATATCAATTTTCCCCAACAATAGTATTGTTTATATACTTGAGAGGAAAAGCGAGATAGCATTCTAAAATAATCAATAAAACAAAAATGAATGATGGATATGTGCATTTTTTTTTTGTAATTCACAAATTACACATCACATATAGGACCGGCTTTATTTTCAATGCACTGATTTTCTCAAACAGTCATAACTGGTGTGACGAAGATATTAAATCGATTTAAAAGGGAAATTTAGACGACATGTTGGTGGATATTTTCACAAGATATATACAATACGAAAAAAACGATATTTGACATTTTGAAACAAATATTCCAAACAAACAAACATAAAATCGGTTAAATATTATTTCTATTAAAATATGAACGAGAATTATCAATGGGTAAACGCCTGTTTTATGCACTGTCAACTGTGAAATTGGTTAAAATCGAAAACAAAACAAAATAAAACCGATATGAATGTAGCCATCATGAATAATATGGGTGTCTAATTTTAGTTAATTTTATCGATCAACGATCAAAAAGAAAAAAAAATACTACTTTCACTTAAAATCCATACAATTCTTCTATTGTGCCAACAGGTATTTCCGTCAATGCCTTTAAGATTATCCAATGGTAAAAAGAAAAGCATAATGCAAATATATCTATATTGGATAGATGGACAAACTTTCACTCTTATTTTACGTATAGAAAGTTGCTAATTAAAGGATTTTTTTGTACGTTATTTGAAAAATACTTTTACGTCGTGAATTTGCCATCACAACCGATTGATGATACCTTGTCTAAAACCGAACGACAGCAATACATTCCAATAAAGATCCCTGAATCATTCAAGAGAAAGCAATAAAATAGCAAGGTGCATTATTACCGATAACCGTGTTTATTTGTTGTTGTTGCTGTTTTTTTTTTGTTATAATACGATCGGAATTATAGCAAAAATATCGAATTATTTATAAATAGTTAAACAACTATTCCATAAATGAAATTTTAATAATTAAATAAGCAATCGATATTTATTATGTCACGAATTGTATTAAAAATAAATTGACATCAAAAAGACAACAAAGGACAGGATGGAAAAAACTTTATTGTAAGTTAATCGTTTTTTTTTGGATAGAAAAATCGTGCAGTGAATTTAATTGATAAATCCTTGATTTATTTTTCAATGTGGATTATGTGTGTTAAGTTCACATTCAGTTTAATCGTATTTAAGTAAAATCACTAATGTACTTAACGAATGTTGGATATGTGAACAAAGCAAAATAGAAAAACTATTGTGAACTCACTTGGGAATCGACATCAGATATTGTAATAGTCTTCGATAATCTTCTGGTTTAGCTCGTTCTCGTCGAGGACTGGCAGGAAATGACAATAATGGTCCACCACGTCTATCCCGTCCACCAGTTAATACAACAAGACGTTCTTGAAGCAAAGGCATTAGTTCCAGGGCACGTTGACCGTCCATTTTTTGAGCTACAACAACAAGACAGATTGGAAAATTAAACATAATTGCAATTGTCACAGAATTTTTGAAATCATGTAAAAATAATTGAAGGTATTGTGTGTGTTTGCATGCAATTGGGTAGGTAGGTAACTTGTCTGCATCGTGTAGGTTCACGCGAACGATAACGCGTGGGATGAATAGAAAATAAACGAAAAATCCTTCTCTTTCTATCAATATTATTCAAATACTCTCCTTTTTCAACAATTTAATGACGGCATGCTGGTAAATATTTATCCTTTAGAATTTTTATTAACATTCACAATCTGTATTCGGTGTATGTGCGACCACATAGTTCTTTGAAGTTCATTCAATGGCAGTAGAAAAAGTCTTTTCATCTTTGCTAACTATACAAGAACAGACCCCATTCTTCTAGGAATATTGAAAGAGAAGTTTTGGATTTACTTTTAAATAAAACAGTTGGCAAGATTTTATTTTAATTAAAAATAAAGCGGTGCAAAAAAATGGTGGAGGCGCCAGGATCAATTTCCTCTTCGAGATAGTTTTCTTAATTGGATAAACTTTTCATCAAATTTACGTATAATCAGTTAAAACCAATTTGCATATGCCTACTTTATAATGCCCAAAGCAGCTGTTTAAATAATTTGCATACTTAAGTGGAATTAGTAAGGGTTTTTTGCCTGGAAAGTTTCAGAAATTAGTTTATAATTACCAAGAGGATGTCTAATTCGGTGATTCGATGTACGGACAGAACTATGCCAACTATGTGGACGTCTCCGTGAAATTCTCGTATAATTCTCATCTTTACCAACGTACTCTGAGGATGCCATGAGTTTCTTTATTTATCTATTTTATTTTTTTGGTGAATAAAGCACAACTACCTTTAAGATACCCAGAAAGTAACGAATTTTTTGTGTCAACACAACGATACAAATTGATAGAAACGATACATGGCTGTTGTACAAAGTACAGAAAAGTCGTGGGAAGTTTTCAAATCGTGCCTTAACGATTTCTTTAAGCATACGTAATATTTAAAGATTTCTTTTTCAACTTGCCAATGTTCTACAATTTATTGTTAACGATATCAAAACATTAGCAAAATTGTTAAAAATTCTCTCAAAAAATTTGCACGTTTCTCAACAACTGTCATTTAATATTATATCGAATTCAACTCAATTTCGTGTACGTTCTTCAACGTTTTACAGAAATTCAAGTTCTGTCATAACAGAAAATTATATCAATACATATAAATCACGTACAACTCCGGTAGTTTGGGGGGGGGATTTTTAGACTTTCTAAAAGTTTGTCATTTATTCACAGGAAATAGTTGAAATAAATGCAAGAGCACGTTTTTTTTTAAAAAATGAAAAAGCTGAAGTGTTTATTATCGATCTCCAGAAATTTCCATATATGAAAATCTTCCTTTTTATTGGTGATTGATTTATGAAAATACTTGACATTCCAATAATATTGAGCACATTCTTTCGAAACAATAAAAGATCGATTCTTCTTGTATTACCTGTTGTCCACTTAACAACCCTTAACAACCAAAGCGAGAATACAGTACAGCAGTTTTTTTACTTTGATTTATAGGTTTCAACAGAGTTTCAGTTTTCATTACGAAATAAATTACTGAAAGAACTATAACAAACATGAGTGGAAGAAAACCTCTACTTGAATACCACTGCAGCAAATCAAATTGATCAACAATGGAGAATATAAACTTAAATTAAGTAGCAGATAGTAGCAGGAATTTATAACTAACTGCATGTTGAATCCCAGTTGAAATTCAAAAATGATTGTGAGACACAAAAATAGTTTCTCATCGATAAATTACTAGCCCTATAATCCATAAGAGAGTAATTATAATTGCCAAATTTAAAATGAATTTTTGATCCCTCTAAAGAATAGTAATTATAAAGTTAAAAAGGATGATGGAATTCCAATAAAGAGACTTTGAGAACAATCAATATTGTGAACAATAAAGACGACTTGATGGTGGAGAGAATTTCTCGAAAACTTTGAAGCTTATCTCAATTTAACAACGATTGACAATTCTCACATTTTTCTATTTACCAATTGAGTTGAAATTTAATTGGTGTGAATCAAAACTAACATATAAATTGAGTTACGAAAATTATCGGAACGCTTAATTAAAATGTGGCTATTACAAAAGAAAAACAAAGAATAAAAAACGCCTGAAAACGATGACAAAAAAATCCACACAGTTATGCAAAAAAAAATTGGAATTTCAGCGTGAAATGTTGATTTTATTTCATCTAAATGAAAATATATTTCTGATGTTTTCCAGTTGAAATATCAAAGATTACCAGATTCGTTTCTTGTTTTTAATAAGTTCGGTGTTAAATTGGCAATTTTCAGTTATGAAATTTGAAAGATTTTAATTAATTTAACGCACGGCTTGACAATTGATTAACAAGTTAATTAATTTTCGATTAATGGTAGAATTCAAGTAATATATGCAGCCATCCGCGTGATTTATTATCATGCATGTCACGTGTAGCTCAATTATTTAATTATGATCATTCGTAAATGTTGTTTTTTTTCTAAATATTTACACTTTTGACAGAATAGCAATATGTTAACACAATTTTAAAATTTAACAACAACACAACAACAATAACGACAAATTCACGTAGTTGAAAGACAGAGAAACGCTGGTGTATATGTAGGACGAAAAGGAACTGGCGCGTCGCGACGCCTGGAATATTACTATTGGAATTTTGTGAAGCGCAGTCGCATTATTGCATACCGGAAAGGCAACTACATACAGAACAGACCACCAAAATACGTATGCCACATATTCCAGTACAATTTTTTATATTTATGCAAAAAAAAATAATAAAAGAATGGCGAAACGAAAATAATGACGAGACGCGTTTAAAATGGGAAAGACAGGATGTTCGTCATCTACTTCTTTAATTAGATAGTCGACTAATTGAGCTCGAAAATAATTACAACACTGGAGACAGGAGTCTTTCAGCTTCTTTCAGGCTGTAATGACTGAAAATTAAAAGTTTCTCATATCCTATACATACATGGAGACCGTCACTGTTTTCATCAAATAATTCTGGTTTTAATCGAAAACCTCGAATGACGTCAATTTGAATCCTTGACCGTAACTTTACAATTTTCTTTAACAGTTATTGTTTGTATTTCAACCAACAACTATAAACAATATCTTTTTTATTTAGCATTTTTTAACAATTTTTTACAGGTTTTGCTCTCTCTCCAAAAACGTGACTACTGTAATAAACAGTTAGTAACCGAACTTGTGGAAGTATATTAATATTTCTCTTGTTGCACTACATTATTGTCAACATTTCAATTATACAGTTTGCATTACATTTAAACGGAATTTATGCATTTATTTCCAGTATATTCTGCATACTGTTTGTCATGTCTTAAATGGAGAATGAAGAAAATTGGTTTGTTTTCACTGCTGATAAAATCAATGTTAAATGTTTGTTTAGCAATTTTATATCAACAAACAAAATGTTATTTCGTATTGAAAAATTGTAAAGCGAACGCATTATTGCGATGTCTTTTATTAAAGTCTTTCAAACAAATATAAACCTTTCTTTGTAAATATACATTAGACAATTTGTGTTTATTTCTTGTATATCGAATTCAATAGCGTAGATATTGCTTTTCTTCAGTAGAAGCTGTAATTTAGGCCCGGTTCGTCTTGCCTTGATGAATCTCCACTTAAGTTCGACCCAAGGCATTTTCAGCTCATTTAAGACAGGGACGAATCCGTTGTTTGCAATTGTAATTGTAACAGTTCTACTATAACGCAAAATTTTCAGGATATTTTCTGGTTGAACAAGGTCGAAGATCTAAACAGGTATACACAATACACATACACAAACACACTCGCCTCTGATTACACATAAATTCTGTATAAATAAAACACATAGAAGGAAATTCCAGTAGAAGTTGCATTCAATTAAATCGGAACTAACTTAGAGGGTGGTTTTATTGAATTATTCGTAAAGTAAACTATATACAAATCTATAATGAATGAAACGACATTTTATCTAATTTTATCTAATTACATCGTACAGAAGTCTAGAAATGGGATAGCAAGTGAAATTAAAATAATAATAATAATTGGACAAAAGAAGCTTTTAGCTTTTGATTTTTTTGAAAATCACAATGAAAGTTAATTAAAATCTTTAATCTTTTTTCTATTGATAAATCAATTTTGTTTTTGTTCTGTTCGAACAAAGTTGACGTTATCTATGATGTTGGTGGAAATGTTTATCTTGTATATGGAAAAAAAGAGTAGCAGAAGTCCATTGATCTGTGCAGTGGTCAACAACAATAGAAAATCAAAACCAGACAACGATATATTAAAAAAAATAATAATAATACAGTCTGGACGTGTGAGTAGCACAATAACATTCAGATTTTATATAGATAAAACGAATAAAATCGATAACCATCAACAATAACAGTCAAATCTTCATTTTTTTTATTATTTATGCGATGTGAAAATCAGAAATTTATTTACAATTTATCAAATCATTTCTATAACGGATTATTCAAGTTTTGTTACAGCTTCTTTAACATACTTATCTCTGATTTATTAATATTCTATCATGTTTGATATATTGGAAAGTATTACAAACCTATACCACAAAACACACACACACAAACACACCTACACGCAATCTGCATATCAGTAAGGTCAAAATATAAATCTCGACTAAAAGGGATAAGAATAAAGTCCGTATAAAGGATGTAATAGAGATCTCGAAGATTATTCTTTTTTGGCATAGATAGGTACATTTATTCGAAAATACAGAACATTGGAGTGGAGAAGATTAATGAAGAAGAAACAAGAAGAGGAAGTCTAGAAAACCAAAAAATGGAATCGAAACAATAGACAATGGGATAGTGTAAAATTTGGCATAATACACCAATAGTTTTGCAAATAAACAAAATCGGTACCTTCCAAAAAATAACCAGTTAAGAATTAGTCTGATTCATACGTTGTTAGTGACAAATGTATATGGAGTAACGGTATATAGGTACTAAAATCTTATGAGAATATGCTCATTAAAAAAGTTGTTCTTTTTAAATATGGTGAGAACGGCATACTCAACTACTTATTTATAGTCATCGTCTGAATATTTAAACTTCACTTTTTAAAAAGTACCATTTTGTTCGAGTCTATTGTTGATACAGAGAGAGCTCCTGTTTGGAATCGAAAATTTGATATAAACGAATCGTATTCAGCGTACTTTTGACAATTCGTCTGTAGATTTAAAATAATGTTACTTGAGAGAACCGGAAACTAGACATGCTTCCGTTCGATAATCAACCAAAAACGATGATGCCTGTCCTCTTAAAAGCTTCCGGTGAATTGCAACGTCTACACACACAATATCGGACAGATTTTCTCAATTTTTTTTTATTTATCCACATAGAAAATTGTCTTTATATTGATTTTTCCAAAGTTCTTTCAATGTTTTTTCTCTCCAATTTTATTGATATAACTACTACTCTGTTTTTGAATTATTTATAATTCTTTTCTATATATTAGCTTTGTAATTATTCATTTTATTCAGTTGCTTTTGCCTTTTTATTCCATACATTATGTTGATATTGAAGGGAATATGTTCTTTGCATAAATTGTGGAGAATTTTTAATATCAAAGAATTTGATTGAATTTCACTTGAGATCTTCAACCTATTTCCAAGGGTTGTAGGTAGTGCGTCCTACGAGTTGTATATAGGAATTTTTTATTGCATTTAAACAGAATGTATGGACTGTTTATTTCTACATACAAAAACGCAGTTTTTGGTATTATCATATCGGAATTACAAATATGGAAATTGGTCGAATAACGACTTAATTAGCCAGTTCCAACCCACAAGTAGCACCCACTGCTGTTTTTTTTCCTTCTAGATTCAAGATTAAATTTATTTTTAACAATACTCGCTAAAACCTTCAATATTTTCACAGGATAATATGGTGGAAATAATTCTAAGTTTAGTTATAGATTGAAATACAAATCAACAACTACAAAAAAAAAAATTCAAAAATATTTCTAGTCGTATAAATCAGAGTTGCTATAAAAAACGCACGCACACACACACACACAGACACAAATTTCAGTTAGTTTCACACAATCCCAATAAACAATTTCAGAATAAACAAATTTCAGTAGATATAATATCAATAAGATTCAGTTTTGTCGACACAAAATTGAAAGAAATGATTTAATATTCTAGCATCGTTGTCAGAAACATGACCGCACGTCCAAACACTAATGGTCATCGTTTTCGTGGTGTTGTATAATACATTTTATATTTCAACTGAACCAGTTCTAATTAATTTCATTATTATTTCAGGTGTCTTCTTACGATCAATCTAAAGAGAGTTTTTATTAATTCAACAATAAATATTTAATAAAACGTAACATAACAGGAGGGAAATTAAGAATAAAAAAAAACTTATGTAATCTGTGAGAGGCGACTGATTATTCAGATTAAAAAAAAGACAGGGCGCAAATTTCCCACATGCTAATACCACCTACAGCATATTTAAATATCATATATATATTTTTTAAATTTACTACAACAACTTTCATTTCTGGATTTCACCAATTACATTACAATTTCGTTAATTACATCTATATATACTTACATACGAAAAAATTAAATAATTACATTAATATACATCTAAAATATGTATAATAAATAACTTTTATCCATTTAAATATTAAAGGAAAGTTGTTACTTGTGAACTTTTTACCTAGAAGAATTTAATTGAATGGTATTTAGTTATAACGTAAATTTCAACATCAATTTGTGAAGTTTGATATTCTAACTTTAGAGACACAATTACCACAAATATTAAACGATATTTATGTGTGTTCGTTGTAAATTATACAGTGTTCATCATTTACACTTATCAATTTGATGTAGTTGCAAAGTGATTAACAATAAATAAAAAAAATTGAGTATTATAAAAGTGCATGTTGCAGCGACATAATAGAACGCTTTCATTAGATTGAAATTAAAAAAAAAACTCCCATCGTATTTCTTTCATTTATTTAGAGCCAGATTTACAATGATGTTAAATTCTGAATTATAGAGAAAGAGAGAATAATGGGGGCGCAATTTCCACGTTTGCATATTCCTTATAATACAGTGAAATGTTCTGAACACTTAAAACACTTGAATACGCAATCTATATATTGTTGATTATTATAATTTAAATTACAAATGCAACAAAATCCATTGATTTACATCTGTGAGAATCTCGTCAAAGATGATGATGAT
Organism: Meloe dianella; assembly: GCA_028455855.1. NCBI lineage: Eukaryota > Metazoa > Arthropoda > Insecta > Coleoptera > Meloidae > Meloe > Meloe dianella. Next base: position 7,233,571 of record JAPTHL010000039.1, read on the forward strand.
GATGATGAAAAATAGACTGAATACACACTTTAAAATACAGACTTTCTGATTTTGCCTTAGTGATTTACGTCTGAGTGTGAGTGTGTGTGTATATTACCCTTTAATTTACTGCTTTTCAATCATTTCATTTACAAAATTGTGATTAACTAGGGTGTAACATTGCATGTAATATTATAGAATGTAATTTTTCATATACTCAATGTAATTGTTAGATTGTAAATTATATAAAATAATGGCAAATCGGCAACAATTAATTATCAAAATATAATTAAAAAATTAATTAATTAATTAATAACAAGTAAAATTCTCATTGTACAATAATTATTTAATACAATATACAGCATGTTCCCTTCAAGGCGTACCGATTAAATTCGTTAGATTCTGTTACGTAATCATCAATTTTCATACAATTAAATCGAATTGCTTAATAATTGATACGAATACCTGTCACAAAGTCGTAATTTCTGTCAAATGTTGTAAGCAATAAAAAAAAACACCGAGCAAGGATGATGCACTTACATTGCAAATATTTCTTCTCAACAATTACATTTTATAACATTTATAATAGATTAAATATAGTGAAAATGTTGACACGGTTGCTGATTAGGCCTTCCAGAATAGATACAGCCTGACTGACTTTACATATATTCAAAATCAGGTGTAATAGGTTCGAGTTACAGTCACATCAGTATTAGGTTATTGTCAGATGGTATTGTGTATTTCTCATATTTCTTTAAAAGTAATTACATTAATGTCTAAAGTTGATTAGAATAGCAATATAGAAACTTTATACTTCTGGTAAAGACGAAATAAGTCGTTATTGTCCGAATAAATTAAAAACTTATCCATTGCATTTATAAAAGCTGTCTTATTGAATTTGATAAAACATGAGAGAAAGTCTGTTTGTTTGTTTGTTGTTGTTTTCGTTATGTTCACAATTTATTATTTTGTCTTTATTTGACAAATTAAACAGATTCGCTTTCAGATTACGATTGAATGACGTTTTTTTTTATAAACAATTTAAAAATACCGGCGATTGTTATTTCACTTTCAATAAGTTAACGGAAAATCTTTGACCTAAAACATTAACTGCAGCAACAACAATAACAACAAAATGAATAGATCCAGAACGTGTATTGCTAAATATCTAAACAATCGGTTGTATTTAAATTTTAACAAGATCATTCACCTATCTAACAGAATTTGAATATATCTATCTATTGAAAAAACGGTATCTATTTGGAATAGTTTGAACCACAGAAAGAACGTCTTGTGGTTATTTAGCCATTCATTAACGACACAAGCATAATTGAAATTTAATTATAAAAAGTTCTACTTAATTGGAAATAATTATTTATTTACAGTACCTCAACATTTCTATGTGGTATTTTGTTTTCTTTAAATTATTATTATTATCATTGAACTTCCGCATAAAATTCAGACGGAAATACGATAATTCTTGTGTTCAGATCGAATTTGTCGTGAATCAAAAAAAAAACAACGTGAGGAAGAATTGTGAATTATTATCGTCAACTCCTTTTTATTTTTATCTTGTGTTTTTTTTGCGCTTCCTTTTACGTTCACTTTCATTTAAATGGATTTTTTAAGTGACGACCAAAAAAAAATCGTTTATAAATAGTAAATTAACTGTGTATTTTTGTAACAGTCACAAACATTTAAGAATCTATAATTTACGAATTGATTGTTGAAATAGTAATGAAAATTTTTATTGAATAGAGAAATATCTATATCAATGAACAAATTATAGGGTTCCGTAAGAGTATCTCTCAAAAAAAAAAATACAACCTCTTCCAATGTAAAATCGATGGAACTTCACCTGTAAACTAAAAAACTTTCAACTGATTGAGAGGATCGCTTTTTCTACGATTTTTTTCTCACTACAATGTTGAAGAAACTTTAGATCTTTGAACTTAGAAATGTAGGAACATTTGGAAATAAGATACAGTAATTTGCTATATTCTCAACAAATTCTTGTATATATTTCATAAGAATTTCAGACAGATAGTAGAAAAAGGTTTGTTTGTTTTTTTGTGTGTGTCATACAAGCCTGTATCTTTTTTACTATTTGAGAATGTAAGGATAATGAAATTGATTTTACAGTCGAGACATCAAGGTATTCTCCAAATATCAGATGATTGTCAGAAAAACCTCTTTACACAAAAGTTTTAATATCTCAGTATATAGCGTTTTCTTAGATTTCGTTTCCACAAAGTGAGAAACTCGCAGCGAGTTTTCAATGGTATTTTGGCAATGCGTATTTTATCGTTCATTCGCATAGAAGTTTCACAGTTTCTTAGTGTTTTGCTGGAATTTGTTCCAATCTCAAAGGAAATTCTGTGTCACTCATAGGTGTACTGATGTTACAACCGGATTGTAAATACATTGAATTTGATAGCGTTGTGTTTACGCTGTCAATTTTCTTGTAAAATCCTAGTTATTAGATGGGATATAGTTGTAACGTGAATCTGTATAGTAAATCGAATTGAATTTACAATTGTAAACATTACTAAAACCATGTTCAATCTATAATGAATTCTTTATTTTACAAAAACAACACTCACAAATTACTCCATACTTGTAAGACAAGTCTAAAGTTATATTAGCCAAATTAAACTTAATTCACTGGGTATATACATATAAAAATCAAATGTTGTTCATTATTGTTATGTCGTCTATTTTATAAGAAATCTAAGAAGTTTCATAGCAATAAACATCAAAATTTAATTAAAAATAAACCGAAATTACTATTTATGACAAAATAAATATTTACGTATTTTACGATAACAGTTATAACGATGTAAATATTTGTAAATATAAAAGAGATGCAAACAAAATCATTGTGGGTGTTCTGCGAAATTCTAAATTAAAAATACTTAATCTTTATTTCTCATTAATAAATTTTTGCAAAGTTACAATTTTTGCACCATTATCAAGAACAATTGTTTTGGAATTCCATGTTTTTTTTTGGCAGGAATTTCATGACATTCCAACAAATTAATAATAAATAAATATAGCGATTCCTGATAAGCAGATTGATAAAAGAACAAGTTCTATAACATAAACAATGGACAAGTGAGTTTTAAATGAGTTTTCTCCCTACAACACAATAACATGATCTGTTGAAAGGATTACCATTCGACAACAAACAATGAAAAGTTTTGGTACTTTCAATTGCGATCTCGATTAAACGATAAGAAAACACAACGAATATTTTAGAAATGTTTGTATCATATTGTTGAAGTTATCAGAACAGTTTTCTAATTTTCCAAATAGACCCAACATCTATTATTAAACACCGAAAACTTTTATACCAACATTGGTCCCTGGAGAATTTCAAGAAACTTTCAGGTATACATATACCTACAGACAAATTCAGGGTGTTTTTTTAAATTGCTGAATCATACCGATACCCTTCTGAAGTTTTCAATTGATTAGTGATTGATGTTAGAGTAGGTAACTTGGAGTGTTTATCAATAAGACTAGAAATCGTAATGTTATTTGTTTGAAGGAGTTCTTTTATAATAAATAGTAACAGATGTTTGTTTATTACAAAATCATGTAACCGGTGTCATTTCAAGACATGTGTGCGTGTGTGTTGTTTTAATAATTTCGCAATTTTCAATATTTACAAGAAATTTGTTGTTTGTTCACCGGTTATTATCAAATTTAGGATTAAATAAATCACATTTTCTGGTCAATGAGCATACCCACTGTTTATATTAAATATACCACAAACGAAAGCATATACAATGATAATTGAAAATGAGTAGAGATATTAAGTTTCGTAAACATAGTACACTATATCTCCAATTATTGTTGTAATAATACTATTTAAAAACAAATGTTCGCTCTATTTCTTCTTGTGGGAAATAGTATCAAAGAAGTATATTCTAATGTTGTTTAGAAAAACAAAAAAAACAAAACAGAAACATCTATCGATTAATATTTAAAGAACTGAACCGGAATATATAAATAGAAATGGAAATAACGAAAATAAAATCATTGTTTTGATTTTGAACAGCAGATAGATCGAAAGAGTTTGAGAGAGTTTTCTTACCTTAAAATTTATCAGGAAATTAATAAAAATTCTTAATACACAAACATTATTGTCACAATTTAGACGCAAGTTCACTTACAATAAATAATTCTTAATTATAAAAAAGACAACACAAAAATATTGTGATTTCTTCTGTTATTGTTCTACAACTACGACACAGACAACCTCCATCTCGACATTTGATGGAAAATGACTGAAAATTTACCATTTATCTGTTGGTACGCATGTCTCACACCAACTGCATGGACTAACGATCAACCTACGTTTGCACGATTTTAACTGGAAATACCGCTAATAATTATCGAAAAAACCCACGCAAAAAACCACCTTCAACACTAAAATAACCACGAATATTACAGTACGATCCAAAAAAATCACACCTATTCGGGTATTTGTAACCAATCAAAAAAGTGGAGTATGTCTCTGCTAGAGTCTTACGAGTAATTTCAGCAGCGGCAAGAAGTCTGTCAGAATTTTGACAATTTTGAGGTTATCTATTTATTTTTTTCTGTTCTAATTTTCCTTATTACGCTCCGAATAAACGTAAAATAATACCATCAGAAATGACTACAATGGCTGTTACTTCCTCTACGCTACTTCCATTGGGTAAATATAGCCTTAAATTCATACTATTAAAAAAATATGATTGATACAAAATTTTGAGGTTATCTTAAACGTTTTTCGTTTTCAATGCAATTTTCAGAATTGGTGGATAAATGTATAGGTTCCCGTATTCATATCATTATGAAGAATGATAAAGAAATTGTTGGCACATTGTTGGGTTTTGATGATTTTGTTAACATGTTATTAGAGGATGTAACTGAATATGAAACGACACCAGAAGGCCGTAGAATCACCAAATTAGACCAAATCCTACTCAATGGCAACAATATAACGATGGTACGTTGGTTTTATTTGTTATATTTCTAACGATTTTAAGAATTGTTGAATTTGTGTCGTTGGTTGCATAGTGCTCAGATGTGTAATTTGTGTTGCATAACGTTGTTTCAGCTGGTGCCTGGTGGTGAAATGCCTGAGTAATTCGAGTATTATCAAGAATTTTTGTACGTTTACGTTTTCTTTTCGTGTGTGTAAAACTCTCCAAGAAATACAGGTGTAAGGTTTGATTGAAACAACAGTAATTATTGAACCTTTTTTGTATTGTTTATTTATAGAAATAGAATAGACATTTTTCAAATCACAGTTAGAAATACTATTAAATTTAGGTACTTATAACTATACTACATAATATGGAATTGTTGTTATATTAAGAATAATAATATTGAGATTATTTTAATTTGAGAAAATATTCCATTTCTTTTTAACAATTCATAAACTTCTAATAAAATATTTAATTGTAAATTTGCCCAATAATACTTTCTACTACCCTTTGTTTATTTTTTTAGCGTTTTCATTTTGTACAATTTCATTCAATCTATTTATAATCATTGTAAAACATACCAAGCGGAATAAGAAGAGACATGACCTCGAATATAATTCGATGTTGGACTATACGTTTGTGTTTAGAAAATACCTACAAAGGCAACTAACTATATTAGCATTTGTATTTTTAACAAGTACTGATTGAAAATGAGCCAATATCCGATCACAGTCTTCTAATTTAATATCTAAAATTGAAATGGAAGTAATTGGAAATTAATTAAGGGCAGAAAATATATATTCGACTACAAAGAGCAATAAGTTCTAATCTAATTTGAATCTAAGTTTTGTTTTAAATTCTTGAAAACCATCAAATTAAGTACGATTTCTTCTGTTTATAGCATTTTAAAAAGTACGTATACTTGTAAGTAGATCTTTTTTTTAAATTTAATACTGATATTTTTGATGTCTGTGATTCTAAAACTATTTTGTAATCTCTCTTAATTGGATTGTTGGAATATTGTTGTTTTTATCCCGGAAGTGGTGCTTCTGCATAAAAGTCTGGTTCATCATCATCGGCATCCGGCTGGTCTCCATCAAGCTATAGAAAGACGAAAAAAATCCTATCACATAAAAATCGATAACACGTTTCATAATTCTGTTTCTAGAAACTAAACGAGAGATTTATCATATGGCTACAGAGGCACGGACAAAAAAAAATAATGTTTATTTTGACACGTGCAAGGGTAGTGTGAAAGAAATAAAAGGGGCGAACTATTTATAGATTTACAACAAACTTGAATTCTAAAAGGATTTTAATTATTAATATTTAAAAACATTCACACGTAATTATTTAATTGATATTACTGTTAGTAGTTTACTACATTTGGTACGAATTTATAGTGTTATTATTATTGGTTTTAATTGGAATGTCCGGCATAAATTCAACGAGAATAGTATAAACAAAAAAAAATAAGTAAGCAACAACATTCATGCTATTTTTATAAATCCGTTAACAAACGAAATTAACATTTATCAGTACGGTTCATTGTATCGTTTGTTTATTCGTTAAGAAAAAAAATCAACAAACACATTTTAACATAAATTATTATTTAGAAAGAAATGAAAAATATTAATGATTCGAAATAATTCCGACCGTATGTAAACTGAGCAATATTACAAATATCGAATTTAATTCAAAGCAATCAAATAATAGAATCGAGTTTCAAAAGAAACGGACACAGACGAGGAAGGAAACCTTGGCTTTTGATCGATGCGAGTTCGATGTTCCGTAACGTTCGCTCTCTTTTCTGTTTTCTCGATAACAATAAATGTTGCGTTATCAAATCGATTATTGTCAAATTAAAACGAAATTTGCATAATACTTCACAAGTACGAATTTTCTATAATTATTACTTATGCAAATCGACAGGAATTTACATTGTTTGCATGTCAAACATTATTCTATTAAATGACGTATAAATGATAATGAATAATTGTGGGTGTTCCATTTTCGATTTTTATTCGAAAAATGTGTATTTCTATTGTTGAATAAGAATTACTTACAGCTCGTAATTCTCTTATTGAAAATATGCGTGTCAAGTAAGCCCTTAAAGGTACCATTAAAATCAAACAGAATGGGAATGCTAGAGATGCTTTTGTCGATTTCACAATCCAAAGTAGAACCAGGCACATCAATTGGATGAGGGTGAAGAGGTGCATTTTCGCTGTTTTTACCTGCAACCAATAAACAAACAAACAATAATTTAACAAAAATTCCGTCAGAGGCAAAGCTAATTGGAGCGTATGACATTGGCCAGGAAACATTAAGATTAATGGACTAGAATCGAACGAGAACTATTGCTTGTTGTTGGGGCCCATTTCAGACAACTTTCCAAGGACACTTTTTCATCCTTGAAGGGTGGTTGACAACCACACAACCTAAGGGTGCTAGTTACCCTAGCGATTGACGTGCTTGTTGCTGACATTTCCTGATATCGCAGCTCTTTATCAGTAACACTTAAGCAAGTTTAAAATACACATCTCATTAATTATTAAAATTAATTCTGAGATAAGGGTTGATAAATACAAGAGTTGATTATTATTGGTATTGTTCCAAAGGTTATCATCGTTTATAATAATGTAAATAGCTTCTATAAATTCCCATTGATAACACTCCGTTAAATATTGGTTATTGATGGATTATAGAAAATGAAAATTCGCTTTATTGAAGTGTACCCATTGAATTCTATTGCCTCGCTTATCGTTCTCTTCAGGTGGTACGCGTATTGAAGAACATAATAACCTGATTGTGGAATAATTTTTTATTTAAAACGAATCAATTTATTCACAACTATATGTTGAAATTGAAATTCTGCAGACAATTGACCTTCCTTTAAATCGTTTAACATTTTCTTTTTTAAGTCGAAAAAAATCGAGATCTTCCTTTATTTGAATTGTATTCGTATTGCTAAGGGCAAAACTTCCAACCGGAGGTAATGCAGATTTCCACTTCTACCATCTCCTTGACCGGAACCGGATACTATTCTTAATTATTGCCAAAAAAAAAAAATGTTCATGAAATTAGCCCAGATTTTGCAAATTTTCATATCTAGTGACCTAAGATCAATCGATACAGTAGACCAGATCAATTTTGAGGATTTGCCAAAATCATTTCACTTTTATTTTGAATACATCCATATACGCTATTCACGTATTTACTGATAAATTAAATGGCAATACGTGTAATTATTGTAAAAATAATTCAAAACATGTCATTCGAACAAATAATAAACGAAAATATTTTTTGCCATTGCCCCCGTTTTCAAAAGAAAAGGCAAACGTTTACGTGTTTCCATTATCGATTCAATGTTTGTATGTGTGCGTGCGTTTGCAAATTGCGCCAATGATGATAATAAGTTGAAACGAGATAACATTATTGTAATTTATATGTGTATGATATTGATGACAACACCGGAATTTTCCTCATATGAAAAACTCCGTTGCTTGTAATCATAACAGATTGATATCCGTTCTATAGCGAATTATCATCATCAATATTTCATTTGGTTGTTTGTAATTCGTTTGTTTCTTTCTCCCTACTATTTGAGTCAAAACGCCCCTACCAACCGTAGAAATGATTCAGTTATACCAGTAGTAATCAAACTTTATGGAATACAAAAATCTATTTAAATCAAATAATTTCGTTTGAAATAAATTAATTACAAGTCGAATTCCAAATTAGGATTGCGTTTTTATGATAATATCACGAAAAATATCATAGATTTGCGGTTGTGTTATTTCGTTATAAATAGAAATTGGATAATGTACGTTTTAGTGTTGCTGGTATGTTGGCGGTGAATGAGGGGAGGGTGCGAACGTTTCGCCATCTACATGCAACAACCAAACCAAATTTACAAGTTGTGTACGTTGAGGTGGCTGGCACCGGTTATTTCTCGAAAAATTGTGTGAAAATACGTTAATTTCCAATTGAAATTTTAAAATTTGCGGTAAATTATTATCAAGTTAATTGATAGAATTTGTGTTTAATTTAGAAATTTGTAGGAGAATTTGAAGAAAACGACGCTACTTCGGGCGTGGCTGACCAATCAAACATTACTCATCCGTTCCTTTTCTTTCAATTTTGTTATTGTTGTTTCTTGATATCCATCTTGGAGGGGTAGTAAAACAATTGACAACTGTACAACAATCGCCAACTGGAGTTTGTTTGTGTGTGTGTGTGTGTTTAATTTACAATGTTGGTTAATTAATAGAGGAAAAAAACAACAAGTTGGCTTTGATTTAAATTAAAAGTTTTTGTTTTTATTGTTTCTTTGGAAGAAAAGAAAAATGAGTGCCAATAACGTGAATGCTCAACCAGTTCCCCCCACACAAACAACAGCAACAATCAAATCTCGTCCGAATATAATGCCGAGTAGTTATATGTATACATCTAGTAGTGCATTATTAAATCGTAATACAGAAAATAAACCAACACCACCACCAACATTACCAAAATATACATCAAGCTTCAATGCTGGTAGTGGTTTAAATCGTGACCGTGATAAGGATAGTATCGGTGGTTCATATCGTTTATCAAGTTTAGATCGTTTAGCAATGCGTCAAAAGTTTATGGATCAACAAAGTCCAACAAATGGCACATTATCAACAAATGGTAATAGTAATGATACAACATCAACAACAACAACAACACCTACATTAACATCATCAACAACACCTGGTTCATTGCAAAGTAAACGGGAAATGTTCTTTACAACGACAACAACAACAACAGCAGCAGCTACAACTGAAACAGCAACAATTAAAGATTCGAATAAATTGAATAAAATTGAAACGAAACCACCAGAACCACCAATCAAAACAACATTATCACCATCAGATTCAACAAAAGATGATACAAGTAAAGAATCAACACCGGAAATAGTTAAAGAACGACCTAAATTGAAAGAATTAGATGGTTATGTTGGTTTTGCAAATTTACCAAATCAAGTGTATCGTAAAGCTGTTAAAAAAGGTTTTGAATTTACATTAATGGTAGTTGGTGAATCTGGCTTAGGCAAATCAACATTAATCAATTCAATGTTTTTGACTGATATTTATAATCCAGTCGATTATCCAGGTCCTACACAACGATTGAAAAAGACTGTTGCTGTTGAAACGACACGTGTCATGTTGAAAGAGAATGGTGTTAATTTATTATTAACAATGGTCGATACGCCTGGTTTTGGTGATGCTGTTGATAATAGCAATTGTTGGTCACCAATTATCGAATATATCGAATCGAAATATGAAGATTATTTAAATTCGGAGGCACGTGTAACACGTAAACAAATACCTGATCAACGTGTCCATTGTTGTTTGTATTTTATACAACCATCTGGACATGGATTGAAATCATTAGATATTGAATTTATGAAACGTTTATGTGATAAAGTCAATATTATACCTGTGATTGCAAAAGCTGATACATTAACATCAGATGAGTGTGCACTATTTAAAAAACAAATATTAAATGAAATTGCCCAACATAAAATTAAAATTTATGAATTCCCAGATGCAACAGAAGATGATGAAGAACATAAATTGAACAAATCGTTAAAAGAACGTGTACCATTCGCTGTTGTTGGTTCAAATACCGTAATTGAAGTTGATGGTAAGAAAATACGCGGACGTAAATATCCATGGGGTATTGCAGAAGTTGAAAATCTACAACATTGTGATTTTATTGCATTACGCAATATGATAATACGTACACATTTACAAGATTTAAAAGATGTTACAAATAATGTACATTATGAGAATTATCGTTGTCGTAAATTAGCTGGTTTAGGTGTTGATGGTAAACCATCACGTATATCAAATAAAAATCCATTGGCACAAATGGACGAAGAGAAACGTGAGCATGATTTGAAAATGAAAAAAATGGAAGCTGAAATGGAACAAGTATTTGAAATGAAAGTACGCGAGAAGAAACAAAAATTAAAAGATAGTGAAATTGAATTGACAAAACGTCATGAAGCAACTAAGAAACAATTAGAACAACAAGCTAAAGAATTAGATGAGAAACGGCGACAATTTGAATTAGAAAAGGAACATTGGGAGAAAGACAATCAAATTACTGTTGAGGAATTACGTAGACGATCATTAGAAGGTAGTCGAGAGGCAGTTGATGGTAAAAAGAGAAAAAGAAAAAAGGACTATTTTAACATAAGTAATTTTGCGTCTCTTGTGTATTCATTATAAATTATATTATGATATAATGAACGTATATAGATAGTAATTTTTAAGAGATTAAGGGTGGAATATGCATACGTAGATGGATTTAAGGCCGCCAATTTAAAAAAAAAACAGTTGAAATACGGTCCTTTTTTGTTTCTAATGCCGAAACTGCCAGCAAAATGATTTCATTTTGTAGTCCTCTATCTAAAAAAAATATTCCGCATTCTTAACTATAGAATTTGCCAGCTGGTTGTTGTTTTCTATCTAGAAAAACAACAAACAATAATTTTAAGAGCATAATAGAGTTAGATGGGATAATTTAATTTATATGTTTACAATTTAATATTAATTTTAAACAAAAGTATTGTTTCTTTTCAGACAGAGAGATATAAAACAGTGTCTTTATATGACATTTTGCTTTGATGCAACGTGCCATTATTTTTTATTATCATTTTTATTAATAATGATGTATGTATCGAGAACAAAAGTGAAAAAAAAAAAATAAAAAAAAACTTTTCGAAATTCTCTGCTCTTTTAATGGACGAATTTAGAAATCCTACGACCATGATTTCCCCTTTTTAAAGAACACGACGAAACTTGATGAACAACATAAAAGAACATAGAAGTTAATGGAGTCAAGCTTCTTTTTTTGTTGGCTTTTTCTTAATTGACAAACCTGCTCATCATGCTTGAATGACTGGCAATTGTACACGTGGCATAAAAAGGAGTGAATGGATTTGTTGTTGTTGGTGTTGATTCAGTGGAATGATTTACCTGATAAAAATCGATAATTTCAAGAGCGCTTGTTTGCTTTCTTTCAGGCCAACGAAAACGGTTTTTAAATTGGCTCTTCTAGCAACTTAAATTTAAATAATACCCTTGATAGGTAATCCCTGTGGGAGAGAAACCGATCGAAATTGAATTCTATTATGGCCAAGATAACAATAAAGGAAATGACGTTCTTGCCTGAAGACCAATTATTGTGTCCTGGTTTTCTGTTGTTGTCATTGTCTGTTACGTGTAGGTAGAAATTGTTTTTAAATTGACCGTTCTTAATATACATCTACCATACAATAAATATTTAACTAAATGTTGATACAATCATAGCAATAAAATAATTAAAAGTACCATTATTTCAAATTGTGTAGAGAAAATCCGGTAATTTTGTTTGTCGATTTTCCAATGGAATTTTATCAATTAAAGTTGAAAAAACAAACAAAAATTTACAACACGGTTATCAACTGTCCTTGAATGAATTGTTTTTTTATCGGCGCACATTTTGTTAACAAATGTAGGAGTGGTATAGATTTATTCGGTATTGAAATTTAGAATATTTACGACCATAAATGTTTAAAAAGAACGATGAATTCTCAATTCAACATCTATCAATAATTCAAATTTAATGTATATTGTGTTGCCTACAAACGACCAACTAATTTCATGCATAAACTCACCCTACGAACATACGATGTTGAAGGATGATGTTTAACTGGCATAAACAACAGCTTGATGCGATCAAAGAATTGTATACCATCAATGGATGCAACACCCATATAGAGAAATACACCAAATAATACACACATTGGCACTTGTCTTAATAATGGTGCCATTAAAACAGATAAACCAACCAATATTGATACGGTTAATGATGTGATACGTTGTTCTTTCACTTCAATTAAATGTGGCTTCTCACCGGGTGCATGTGTTCGTGACATAACAGTCAATGCGGACACATGGGCAATTGAACGGACAGTTGCTGCACATATCCATGGTAAACCGAAGAATCCACAAATGATATTTATTAAACAAACTAAAACAATGTCTAAATGGAAACCGCTGCCTTTCTTCAATTTACGTTCTTTCTTATCGATAATTAATCTGTAAAATATTATAATATTAATAAATTACGATTTTATAGATTTTGTTAAATTAAAAATAAACGTACTCTGCAATGTGTGTCTCCATGAAAAGTAGGATATAAACAAGCATTGCTGGTATAATTGCAGCAAACATTATCCATATTGGTAATGGTTTATTTGTACCGTACGGCGGGATAAACCATCCTCGTTCATCTGCATTCGATGGTGATAATCCTTCAGGAACATTCAGCTTTTCTGTGTAGGTTTGTGGATTCATATAATCGATGAAAACCATAAATATGATAGCTATTGGTACACCAAAATCACCAAGTGCTCTTCTTGCCTAAAATCGAATATTTATGTAATTGATTTCTATAATAATATGAATAAAATACTTACATTACGTCCTAAAAACTGGCTATTTCGAAACATTTTCAAATAATAAGCAATAGCAAATGTGCCTAATGCTAATATTGTACAAAACAATGCTGTATTTGGTTGATTAATAGGTCCAAATTCATCAAAGATTGGTAATTTTTCTATTGCTTTCGTATATGTCTCAACAATTGTTTGATTATAATCAATTTGATTTATTAAAGTGTCATTATTATTATCATCATAATCGTTGAATGTATCATTTTTAAAAATAATCGTTTCATATTCACAATAATTCGATAAAAGTGGATGTTTACCATAAACGAAAAACAGTTTCATAACACTTTCAATTATGTAAAGTAAAACAATAAGTGCTGAGAAAATATCTTCAGTGAAACGTGTAAATAACTTTACTAGAACACTTCCTTCTAAACATGCAACAAACAAACCAATAATACCCAACCAAAGACTAATATAAACTCTTGTGGTTAGAAATTCCATACCATTCGTTTGACAAAATTGATATAAACTTTCATCAAACAATAATAATGGTCCTGTTGTACCAATAATAACCAATGGTTGTCCAGATAGTATAGCAAATATAATACCAGAAATGCATGTACATACTAATGTTTCAGATATGCCCATTGAACTGTCAGTTTTATCGCCCATTATACCACCAAATGCTATTGCACTAGATAATGCAGCGAAATACATGAAAATGGAAGCTGCCATACATTGTACATTAAAACCATCAATAATATCACTTTTGAAATATGGATAGCGTCGTTTTAAATCGTTGATTAAACCACCCCATGGTTTTTTAGTGCGCTCTAATGGATTTGGATATGATGGTTTCTTTTCATCATCATCACCACCACCACCACCATCGCCAGAACCACCACCACTAGCACTAGTTATTATTGTTTTACTAACAATACCTTGTGCTTCTGCAGCTGATTTCAATGCATTCTCTTTACGTCGACGTATCGCTTCACTTTTAGCTTTGATCTCTTCGATTGGCAATAGAGCCTGTCGTTCCCAATCACCCGGCGGTAGAACAATACTATCATCAAGGAATTCGTTGATTGCTGATAATAGAGCTTTACGATTATCAGCACCATAAGCAATATTCTGAAATTGATGGTTTGCCATTAATGTTGATATTGATCTACCAACTTCATGGTAATCAATATTTGCACGTTTCGGTCCTAATAATATAAATATAAATCGTACAGGTATATTAACTTCAATCAATGATGGTATGGTAACACCCTCAGCTAAACGTACAAATGCAATAGCTGGCTGTTCAAGAAAATCAATTTCACCAACTAAAATACTGGAACTTTGTGCACCAGCTGGTATACGTTTCAATATTGTATCATTACGTACTTTACGTACATCTTCTGAACTAGCTGAATACGTATCCTCTTTCACATCAACAATTGTATGATTATCTGGACTCATTAAACGTGTTGTTGCATCTATTTGACCACCATTCTTATGTGGAATATCAGCAGAGAAGCTGATCTTTCTCTTCTCCGCCTCTTGAAGATTCTACATTTGAAATGAATGAAAATCAATTTAATTCACACAAAAAAAAGAGGACTAATTAGAGAAACTATATGCAATTAGTTCAAATTGATTAGTTTCTCGATTAGATTAATAGAAAAAGATAGAATTGGATTAAAATTGTTTGTTTTTGAAATTAAAATCGATTAAATTATCATAAAAGCTGCAACTTAAATTAAATGAATTCCAAACAGTTGGAATTTTATTCGAATAATCTTAATTATAAAACGTAAAGAAACCAACTGGATAGAATTAGGATAATTCAATTAAAATAAAGCGAAAATGCATAACGAATTTTTTGGTTCAAAAACAACGTAAAATTTGTGGGGAAAAATTAAAATCAACTAAAACAAAACAAAAAACAAGGTCCCAAATACATTCAGGTCGGATAAAAGAGACACACGTGGACATTACGTGTGGAAAAGAAAAACCGCGAGGATGATTCTGTTGGACATTGAGTTGTCCTTGTGCTGAAGACACCGAACAGCGGGCCAACATCATTGCATCCAAACTGACGCCATCTTCTAACCATAACGACTGCAAAAAGTACGATTTGAAACGAAATCGAATTATTAACGAATTTTTTATATAATTGATCTATTTAACTAATAGAACCAGTAAAGCTCTCTTATTACGTTTTATTTAAATAGAATTTAGAATTTATTCATTGATATCAACAAAATTCATTTCTTTTCCACTTGTTGTGCCACAATCCAGTTATTTCATTTCAACTGAATTATCGAATTTTCATGAAGAGAATTTGGAATGTTCGTTTATTTTAATTCGATTGATGTTAAATTGTTTTGGATGAAAATTGTTGGACATCTATTTTCAAGATGTTTTCCACTTTACAATTGTGAAAACTTTCAAAATTGCTTCAACAAAAGAACGAAACAAATAGAAAAAAAACATATTTTATTTATTTAAAAATTTCTTGTATTTTCCATTTTAATTTTTTACTTCGAGTAAATGGAAACCCATGTCCAATCTGGTTTTGTTTTTTTATTCACTTTGCGTGATTACCGATTACCAGCTATCTCAAAAAGTCTGGAAGAAAATGGGACACGGATCTGTGCCGCATCTAATCCTGATTACGTAACAGACATCAATAAAACATTGACGTAAAGTAAAGTTTGATATGGAAATCTTCATCTGTCCAGATTCTGATTAATTAATAATAATTTTCATGGGCTTTATTTGCTACAGGATATTTTATTCTGTCACTAACTAAGATGCTGTTCTTGGTATAAAACTGAACGACGTTACAAGTTGGTACCAATGATTCTATTGTGTTTCTACCGTTTAGCAAAATATCATATGTTAACTGAAAATAGATAGTTATGAAAACGGTAAATTGCACCGTATTTATGGTAAATTCGTCTATTTTAAACTATAATCAATAATAAGGAAAATCTAGAATAGTCGTTGGAATAATATAGTTTTATTTCAAGTTTTATTATTCAAAATAAATGTGTATTGACGTAATCTGTGTATCTATTATTGTGTTTATAATGAAACAGGAAGTATTTGTAGTATGCTTTTAGTAGTTGTACTTATATAAACAATACACACCTTTATATATAAATTATTTGTGCCTAACAATCAATTCTATTTTATGATTTTATCTAGATTTCTGTATTACTCGTTTATTCATAACTTTAAAAACAATTGTAGTGGCTTCGATCCAATAAAACCATCAAATATTGAAGAATATAAATGCGTAGCCGTATAAAAGAATGGATAACAAAAAAAAATTGATGTAGAAAAACCAAACAACATGAAAAGTACATCATGAAAAAATTTTAATAACCAGAATTGAATTACTTCTTCTTTTATTATTATCATTATTTTGTAATATGAGAGCTCCTCTGGAACACCTACAGGTGATGAATGTATAAATGTTTCAAATAAATTGTTGATGGTTATTTTCTTTGGATGTAATGAATGATAGATGATTGTTTTCACAAGACAAGAGAACCAATCATCATATAATACTATTTCAAAAAAAAAATAAAAAATAAAAAAACCCAGTTTCAACTTACCTGTAAAGACGCATAACTCTGTTTCTTTGAAAATCTAAAACCACGATCATGATGTACATTAACATGTCTATGTCTTAATAATAATGCTCGCATAATTTTTGCTTTATCTTCCTCTCTTATTAGATCCTCTTTATATAATTCTTCAGATACACGATACGATATAGCTGGTAGATCATATTCTTCCATATCCAACATAACTAAGCCTTCTTCAAGACATTTCCGTAAATTCAACAATGAATGGAAACTTAACGATGCCACATGCGGTTTACCCCAACGATCAACACCTTCTTCAACATCCTCTTCGTATTTAATCCAACGTGCTGTTTCTTTCCATTCACATTCATTACCATCCGTACATAATTCATCTAATTCAACGAAAATCTATGGAAAATTCAAACAATTTAAAAATACAAATTGCTTCTTCGATACGATGTTTATTTTTATTTTTTTGATTCTTACAGCATGCGGGCTGTGGTCGAACAATTTCTTAATTGAAGGATGCAATTCTACACCTTCCTTTCTACCAATATGTATCATAGAAGCATTGCTAGAACGTGATGTACGATGTCTACGTACAGCTCTTGCATCGTCTGATCGATGACTATCTAACTGCTGACGAGCAGCAGCTATAAGTGGAAGATCTTCTGGTTGTGTTGATACGCGACGTCCTTCAATTTTATCTTGATGATGTCGATGGTGATAGTGATGATGGTGACGATGGTGGTGATGGTGATGTTTGCGTTGTGCAGCATCATCGGGTAGTGAATATTTACGAAATTTTGAGCGGTCACCACTGTAATAATCCAAATAATTAGAAAAAAAGACTAATTGAATATCAATTGCATATGATCCCATTTGTAAGTTAATTCGTAAATGTGCCTGATGTATGTTTAAAGGATATTTGGGTGTGTGTACGTGCATGTATTGAAAAATCGATATACTGAAGGGGTACGAATCAACTGGATACAAAAGTTTATGTAAAACTTCAGACAATTTTTCCTAACTAATAAAAAAACTTATATTTATTCAAGTCGATCAATACGAAGCTACCAAACGACAAAGTTACAGAAGTTAAAAATATAAAAGTTACAATACATTTTCCTACTAAATTCCCATATTGAAAATTGTTTTATTGAATTTGTTGTTGGCAATCGATTTTCAAGTTTCTATCTATCTTTCACGTAGATGGAGAGTTTCAGCTCTTTAATTGAAACACTCGTTTTACTTTTGACTTTATTAAAGTTATAATGGCAATAATCTCTTGAATTGTTCCTTTTGTTAACGAAAAATACAAAATTCAGACTTCAACACAGTTTACAATTTAACTATCGAGAAGGAAACGAGATCTTTACAAAATTTCTAAATTAACGAAATGAAATACAAATAATTCTCAATAAGTTGCTGAAAAACCATTGCAATTTAATAATATGGAAAATTGCCGTTATTTTTCTTGATATTTAAAACGCTAACACAAAATTTAGTGGTTTTCCATCTCGATTTAAAATTACGATTTTTTTTCTGCGATAAGTAGGTGGTGTTCTATAGAAACGTTAGAATTAGAGATTGATTACTGTGAAGAAAAACTGTAAATTTTGAAAAATTGTAAATTTTGAAAGGGTGAATGGTATAACAAACAAATTATAGTTGAAATAGGTTCAACAGAAACGTCAATTTAGGTTTGCATAAATAAAACTGAAAAATATATTTCAACAAATCCGGACACCATAAACTTTCAAATATATTGGACAAATTATTTATAAAGAGAACATAATTACGGGGAATCTACTTTAAAAAAGGTGAGACAACTGGGAATATAACAAGCGTTTTATATGATTTTTTTGTTAAATGTTTATACGGTCTTCATCGTTTTTAAGGATTCTTTAATGAATGGGAAGGAAGTTAGAAATATCACAATTATTTTTCTACATACCGTTGTGTAAAATAAAAACGACTATTAAAAGTGGCTTCCATTTTTTTATAACAAATTCATGATACCACTAGGGTTTATTTTATAGTGTCTATTTTAAAATTGTATTCCTTTTGGCAATAATTAACAAAGTTTGTTCCAACTTTTTTCAAACAATTGTTAAAAATAGATTTCGAAAATCGATAAAATGCTCAACTTACCTTTCTTTTTGTTTGACTTTAAGTCCATCCAAATCAAATGTATCAATATGTTCATTATTGACAAACTGTACTTTGCGTTCTGGTGAGATATCATTTGAACTACGATAACCA
This sequence comes from Meloe dianella, assembly GCA_028455855.1. Classification (NCBI taxonomy): domain Eukaryota; kingdom Metazoa; phylum Arthropoda; class Insecta; order Coleoptera; family Meloidae; genus Meloe; species Meloe dianella. Next base: position 7,252,854 of record JAPTHL010000039.1, read on the forward strand.
CAAGGATCTGATAAAATATATTCCGATTCTGAACTATTCTCATCAGATTCTTCAGGCAATGTGAATGATGATAATAGGGCCGTATCGGAATCACCTGCACCACTACCATGTTGTGTATTATTCTTATTATTATTATTATTATTATTAAAAACTGATGGTTGATCATCTGATATAGTTGATGTTGGTGATATAACAAATGATGGGTGTTGTGATAGTGGCGGTGTACCATATGATGGTGTTGAATTCGGTGTGATTTGTTGTTGAGATGGACGGCGTTTCATCGATTTTGTCGTGATTTTAAGTGGTGCATGCATGTGTGGATAACTCCTTTTACGATGATCTGTAACAAAAAATTGAACATTTGCCTCAATGTCAATTGATTTTAACTAAATACCTTGTCGCCAATTCTCATAAACAGCCACGGCAAACATGATTAACATCTGATTCACGACAATTCACAATTATAAGTGAATTATAATCGTAATTATAAACAACGAATTGAATTTTAATGACCATGATTCGATAATTGACAAAAAAGGCACGAAACACTCATTGTCATTTGTGTTTTAATTGAATTTTAAACGAAAAAAAATTCAATTAACATAATCCTTGTTATACTTGTTCAAATAACAATAGTTTTTTTTTAATTTTGTTTTTAAAGAAATTTTAAAACCAACTTACGCAGAAGTTCTTTTTCGCCATATTGTCGTGGAACACCGGTATACGGTTGGTCGCAGATCTTCTGTAAATTGAATATGTCATCATTAACAGTGCCCATAGCGAACACTTTGGCGCATTCTTCGTCAAGCTGGACGACGTCTTCCACATTACTGCTGCCATCATTCTAAAATTAATAAAACAAAAGTAATCAAATTTTAATTATTATTAAAATAGAAACTAACTGTTTGAGAATTAGTATTACGTAATTAATCAGTAACAAGCTAACATAAAACAAAAATTATACGTAATTCAATTACACGTAGTTTGAAAGGTTTCAGTAAAGTTCCACGCGTGGACAATTGTTCAACATTTAACAACAATTTTCTTTAAAATATACGTAAAAACCGCAGATCCTTAATTGCAGTAACAAAATATATGAAACGTCAAAAACAGCTTTACTCAGCTTTAATATCTTCTAATAAGAAGAAAGACTAAGAGGCAATTACAATATGGATAAATACGCAATTTCTGGAAAACTGACAGTGCAATTTAAACGCCAATTTATAAAGCCGTCATCACTGTTGATAATGTTGGAAAATAAAACAATAAAAAAAACAACACTAATAATTCTCCGATTATTACAAGACTGTTTTGTTGTTTACTTTTAGAAGATTTATTGAATTTCTTATAAATAACCATGGAAATAATGATCTAAGCGGTTGTGTGTGAATTTTGGTGGATGCGCCGGGCGAAACATCATATATTTTTTTCAAATTTATTTATTTTAATACCAAAACACGGCCATTTCGTCATTCAACACATTGAATCGTCTAGTTTACAATTCACTTTCGATGAATGTCCAGAACCGCACTTTACAAAGTTCTAGCCTGAAATTAATTAAGTCTGGGTCAGTTGTTTTTCTTCTTCTACAATATAAAAAGATGATGAATGCTCCAACCATGACACGAATCAAGATGAAAGTATATATCGCAAATTTATTTCAAAATTATATCAATTACCATGACATATTTAAGTTTTGCCAAGGTAAATAGACCAAAAAATAAATAAATAAATAAATAATGATTCATTACAACAATGTCGTGTTAAATGAATGATTGTTTTAAAATAAACTCACCTGATGCCCCAAATTTCTAAACCAGTTAAACAATTTATCTCTAGCCCGTTGTAATAATGATTTTTGAACTACTGTTGGTGATTTATCAGTAGGCATAACAATAGTTACATTCTAGTAAATGTTAGTAATACAAATGATTGCGACAACAAAAACATTGACATGTAGAAATGGAGGTGGCGCAAAATTGGAATATAAACAATTTTAGAAAAAGGGAATTTAAGGATTCCATACGGAATATCAATATAATCGTATTAAATAATCCACTTTGCTTAATAAATTTGAACACAGGCGAGCTTCTTCGAAGTATAGATAAAAACTTGGACAACTAACAAATAACGGATAAATGTTTTATTTTTCCTACAGCAAGTTCAAATTTGCCATTTTCATTGATTTGTGCGATGGTGAACGAGAGCGCTGTCTAATTTGTAGTATTGCAGCTTTGAACTTGAACCTGGCCCGGATTCGGCTTGTTTATGGATTGCTAACTATCTCCAACACGAACTTTATTCTAATTAGTCAAATGGTTGATTAATTCGAAGTGAACTTTTTTTTTTCATTAACATATATTTAACTATCTATAGAATACAATCAACAACACGTGATTTGTATGTAATTCAAGCAAACTTTTTATTAGAATTTTTTAAATAGATATTCTCGAAAAATGTTCGTCTCATCATTTTTCTTGATTGAGATATTTTTTTTAAATTAATTTTGTGATAGTCGTAGTAATAAACAGATCTTCACAGCTTATAATTGTTTAAAATCACAATAATTTCTCTATAGCCTATTTTTGTTAATTTTTTTATCAATTTTATTCTTTTGGGGCGATTTGATTTTTCGCGTTTGTCGTGAATCCCGCCTGCTGGTAAATAGTTATATATATAGTGTCTGATAAAAGTGGTATCTAACGACAACAAGTAGGAGTTGGCGCGGCTGACAGAATCCGCCAAGCACTGACCTAGTGCGGCAGGAATTTCATCCTTCCAATCCTAGTCGCACAGGATGCGGTCGATAAATGTTGGCCGCGCATGCAATGAGTGTAGAGGAGCCTCTTCGAATCCAACCTCCAAAGACCATAATCTGTATATACACACACACACACACACACACACACCCAAAAAGGCACAGTCAAAGTCAAGGTCATCACCTGGCTCGTACCCACCATGTATCTGCATTGAAAATGGAAAACCCAAGAATGACCTTCACAAAAGAAAAGTCAATAGTAATGTATTTAAACGGTTTATACGACTACAAGTCGAGCATATAAATTATTTAGTGAAATCTTTATAGATTACGAGCAGACTTTATTGACTTTTTAAAAAGATTTATGATAGTGTTAATATGTAAAATAAAACATTCTTTAATTTTGATGATAAATAGAACCAGTCCGATGCCGCCAAATAGCCCAGCCAAATATTATCTTGACATATTTATCCATGATTATTATTATTATTATTATTATTGTTATTATCATCGTTGGAAAATGGAATTATTTTATTCTTACTGATCCATTTCAGGGTCGAACATTATAATATAAATAATTTTTTACAGTAATTGTTTGGTTTAATTCAATGATATTGGGTTGCATATTGTAAATAGAGCAGGGGAAAAAAACGTACACACTCTTTCATGTGATAAACGCCATTTAATAGTGTCTAATTGTCTGTAAAATAACGAATTCAAAACGGAAATGAAATACAACACCAATTAACAGGATGTTTTTCGTTTTGTTTTTCCTCTCTAAAATACGACACCTATATAAATAATAAATAAATCAAAAAAAAACAAACTAAAACTGTTACGATTTATAAATTTTCCATGTTTAAAAATTGATTTGCTCATTGTTTGATTTTCTATTGAAATTTTATTATTTTTATCAGTAATATTAATTATAAATAGTGATTAGATTAATAATATCACCGTATCACGTGCTACTTGTCTATGTAGGCATTATTATTGTTATTAATCACTTTAGTTTATGGATATAACTATTGTTTTATTAACATTAAATAGAAATTACGTTTTATTATTATTATTATTATTATGAGTACCTATGTTATTAACGCCTTTTCAAAATACAGCATCTCTCTTTGTCAGTCAGGTGCAATGCAAGAATAGGAGAAACCAAGAACTCATCAGGAATGTTGATTATAAATATTTAAAAATTCTATTCATATAAGAAGATTGTTAATTAAGTTGCTTTTTATCAACAAAGTAATCGAACGAATGGATACGAAGGGGAACGATTCAACGGTTACAAAAAAAATTGGATAGGAATGGGACCGAACGCGAACGAATCGGATCGACAATCAAGCCATTCATTGATCTTCGTTTTTGCGTTCGTACCCATAGATGTGGACGAAAACTATATTACAATCTGCAAATATTTAATCTTTTTTGTTTTTCACGTGTAAACGTGTTGGTCCTCATATTTCTTTTATTTTTGAATTGAACGGGACAATGTTTTGACAGCAAAGGGTACCTTGTAGATAATTTTGAACTGGGCATTGATGACTTTTATTATACATTGCTGTATAGCAAATTAATAATGTTGAATATTCTGAATAGAACATTCAATATTAGTGACATTCCAAAAGAAGAACGAAAAAATATATGAATATGCGGTGGCGGCGGATTAGCCGCCCTAATAACATTGACATACAGACAAAGCGCCCCATCATAAAGGGTTTAACGTTAAATATCTCAATACGTTGTAAATATTACATGCATATAATCTAGATGCTAATCGTTGGCTTCAGTTTGAAGGATCGTTGTTTGTTCAAAGAGACATAATAAACTCTTGGTAAATTTACAAACGCTTAACAAGGTACTTTTAAGTTCTAGCCTGATAAAAATCGTTTATTTGTAAGTGATCTTAAACAAATAGACTTACACTTTAGCGAATACTCGAGACAATATTACAAGTGAACAAATTATAAAAGCGGATCAACTTTCCTTTTTTTCACCCAGACATTTAACAAGTCACACCTGTCCTTGTTAAAGAGAGTCTCCTCCATCGTACATTGACTCTTATTCCATTCACCCAAATCACATGATTCAAACTAAACACCATAATACAAACGCATTGCAAAATAGCAAATCATCACATGATATCCTTCAAATATATATATATATATATATATACTTATAGAAGAAAATTAATAACTTTCTAAAATAAAACTAATTGAGATCAAACGAATTTGATTTTTCACTCTTCAATCGTAATTAGACAAGCAAACAACAATCATTTAAAAAACAATAATACCTAACAATAGCAACTTTATTAAATGCAATCAACGATTCGAAATGAAACTCTAAATAGAATATTTTCCCCTATATTTATAAGTTTTTGTTGGTTTTTTTTTGTGTACCATGTAATGTAAATGTGATTGATGTTTCCATAAATCGAACTTTCATTTTTTAACAATATTCATAAAGAATATTTGGAAACACAATTATTATTCGTACCAGGTACATGAATATTTGAATTTAAAAAAAAAACCTCCTAATATAGAAACAATCCACACGAAATATCGTAAAATTGTAAATAATTAAAGCATAAGACACAATAGTATGGTAATATAATCAATTAATATAAAATGATATCAATTGATGTCTAATAAAAAACAAAATACTATGATCGTCATAAATAATGATATAAATTAATTTGGAAATAAAGTTTTTAAAACACATTAACGATTGAAGATTTCAGCCTTGACGAGACAATTACACATCTCTTTTCAATCAATAATTTATTAGATTTTTATTGATTGATAAATATACTTTCAAGTCTATTTAAGAAACTGTCTATAATCTATAATCGTTTCCAATAAAGTTTATTAGAATATGTGTCAATTAAAAGGTGATAAGTCGAAAATTTCAACATACATACATATCGAATAAACCAAAGTAAGTCGGCGAAATTTCAGCTGACTAACGTAGTAATTCTTGCTTTACATACATGTTGTTCGACTGACTATTGTTTGTTTTGATAAATAAATATAAATGGATATAATAAACGGATAGATCTTACCTGCGGTGTACATCCGAGGAATGACAATTTCCTAAGGTTGGTTTTAGCAGCGTGACTCATATCAATAAAACTTAATCTTCTCACATATACACAGACACATGCACAACAAAAACAACACACAGTTTAAAAAAAAACAAACAATGTTTCGATATTCGAAAACAAGCAACAAATCGAGAAAAATTAATGTAATTATTCTTCTATTCTATTCTAACACAACTACGGTAGAGATTGATGTAAATGGACTTTTTTTCTTGGTGAACGTCCCAATCGTATTATAGCAAATAAAACTTGAAACAACATGGGGTATTCTAAGTCTGACGTTTCGATTAGTTTGATTAAAACAGTTGTTTGAGAATGAAGCGTGATTTTTCTTCTCTATGTGCTAATTGCTGCTCTGCTTACTGATTGATGATTGTTAAATCCCAATTCGAAATAAATCTGAAATTATTAAAATACGAATAAATGAATGTTTAAATAAATATATCTATCTACGGAAAACAACACACATTTTATTTGATTAAATAGTAACAGACCGTGTTGTTGTTGTTATTGATATGACTCCCAGACAAATTTGTGACTGTTTGTCTCTCTATTAAATTGTTGTTTTCATATTTTATGTACTTAAAATCAACCAGATGGTTATGAATACGCGCGTATTTCCACAATTAAATATTATCTAAATAAAAACAATTGATTTATTAAAAGAAATCCTTGAATTGTTGAATATAACGATAAGTTAGGCCGCATTCGGCGAATTTCCCGGGAATTCCTGAGTCCTGGCCAAATATCCCACAGAGCATCACAACAAAAACAATCACATTATTATTAACATCATCTTACAGACGCATCGAAATTGGAACACACAGAAAAATCAAATATTTGTTATAAATACGATGTGATTTCGATTGAAAAATTGCCATTTCTAACATCAAATTACGATTAAAAATACAACGATAGATTGACAAAAGACACGAAAACAGACTTATATCGAATTAACACTAGAAGAGATTCCAGTCAAAATGGCAAATGTTGGAAATTCCCAAAGAGCCTGAAGTGTAAATCGAAGAATTTCAACGATTGTTTACAAAACCTTCAAGCATTTATTGATAATAATCATGAAAGGTAATTTCGTTCGTTTGTTACACAAGACAAACATATTAAAAAAAAACAAAACAACAAATTACAATCAATCATCTTTGGAATGTGGTAATAATTTTTTTATTTATAAAATTATTAAATCGTTGTTCTTATAAACAATTCAATTGGATTTAAAATGGATTTCTGTTATCAACAACAACAGGATGGTTAGTTTATAATTTCCTCAACACTATCAAATATTGTATGGTTTCGATGAGGCATTATTACAGAAGTATTTAAAAAAAACAACACTCACCTATTCATTCATTAAAAATAGAAAACCATCCAAAATATTTATCTCATAATAGAAATGATGTTATGAAAAAATAATGAGAGTGGAAAATTATGGGAAAATTTACGAAATTTATTTCGCAACGATGTGTGTGTGTGTGTGTTCAATTTAAAAATAACATATGTATACAATAAGCTGCTGAAAATTACAAATTATTTGCTATTTACTAATTAGAAATTATTGATATTACCTGAATTATTGTAGGTGGTATATTGACACATATGTATATAGTAGAAGATCAATATTTCTGTGATAATCAATACGGTTTTATTCAATTATAATTGTCGATAGTAAAAGTAGACACTGGTCCCGAACAAGTTCAAGACAATAACAACAACAACAACTACTAAACACTATCGAATCAATAAAATGGAATTATAAAAATTTATGACACGATTATTATTAATCAACCACACACAATTCCACATCTCCCATTTTATACAAATATTAAATGTTTTCCAATAGGTGATAGCGACAATAACAATGCAATTGATGTATTTCTTATAAATGTACAACATACAATAGATATTGATTTATTTCAACAATCACCCAAACGAAAATTAAGGATACGAACCAACAAAAATCATGGATTTTTGCATACGTCCTTTTTTTGTTGTTGATGATGATGCAATTAATTATGTAACAATAATCATGGATTTATTATGAGTTTATCCGACCTAATCTGAGTGATTTGTTCAATTTCCTACAATAATTTTAACAAGCAACAATGAAGGTCTCCTTGAGCTGCTTTTTTTTGTGCTACTATTGTGTCTAACCCACAAACCATTATCTATCAGAGAGACACTTTTGCACGAGACATACATAATTTTCAAATTAAAATTCGCAAAAAAAAAATGAATAATTGAAGATTAATCGTATTTTAATTACATTTAGAGATAATCAACAGTTAAATGATGCAGATGTTAATGATTTGTACATGCGAATTTTTTGCATTCATTTGTTGTAAATCAAATTATTTCATTAAAAGAATAATTGATCATTATTCAATTTTATACGTACACAGACTGAATGGTTGATGATTTTTCGATATAATTGAAGTCCCATTAGAAATAGCAAAGGACAATACCAAGGCTTTGCTTAATTAATTGACAAATAATAAAATTGCGAAAACGAAAAAAAAACAACATGTAAATGTTGTTAATGTATTTAATTCGATTCGAAATTCGATATGAGTGTAATCCACTGTTACTAAAAAAAAAGTGCATTGTGTGAAAAATATTGCAATCTTTTGAAAATCCTGACAATAGACTTTCCAAAGATCAGTTTTGCAGGTGTGTGTGTGTGTGTGTGTGTAGGCAACAATAAAATTTAAGAACGTAGAGATTTTTCAAGAGTATTTCGAAGATTCCACTAACAATAAGTGCCACCTAATATTGACGTGATCTGAATAATTTAGTTTATAAATTCCACCACAATTACAGTTGAATATTGGAAAATATCATTAAGGATAGTTAGAAATTGTTATGTGGATAATCTTGGAAATTTCAAGACTTTTTAATATTTAAATGTTTGTCGAATGAGAAAGTTGAAATTGCAACTGTTGAAGGCCAATAAATGAACTTTCAGATGAACTATATTGATATACAATAGACGAAATTCTACGAAACTATTGTCTAATTCTTAACGATTTCTTTTATGAACAGTTTAACGTTTTTTTGTAGAAAAATTTTCGACTTAAAGTCGGACGAAAAACACAATAAAATTGCGCATTTATATGTCACAGTCAAAATAAAACCTGCTTTTATTCACACACAAAATGTCGATACAACCACTACAATTATAGTTAATAAATGTGCCAAGTCAGTGAATATTTATTGGAATAGTTTTATTTTGTAAAAGAAAAGAATCAAATAAACAAAAATATGTATTCAATACGTTGACTGAACACAACAAAAAACGACAAAGCCATTAATAGAATGTGAATAATTATATTCAACTATTGACAAGGCACGAATGTTACATTAAATTTTTTTTTTAAATCATATTAAAATTATTATTGTTAATAAAATGTTGCATTATTGGAATTTTTCTATAGTTAATATTCTATCGCATAAGCATTCCTTTTCAAATATGGGAAGAATTCAAAATTGAATGCCATTTAAACAACGAGACCATACAATAAAATATCATTTCTGCATTGTTTTCATTATTGTGAAATTTCTACAAATAACAGAAATGGAATATTATCGGCTGGTAACTATTTACAAGGTGCTGTTACAAAGTACGTTGCTACGATTACAGGACTAAACGGGCTGTAGCCCATTCTATTCGATTATTGATAGATAAAACTGTTCTCAAGCTTTTGTGAAATTTCACCGGTGATTCCGGTTCTGTCAGTGCTGCCGTGTATTTACCTATGAAGAGGGGCGCATTATGGTTAGTAGCCCACGGGCGTCAAGTATATTAGTACGGCCCCGATGACTATGTTAATCATATCGAAGTCGCATTGCAGCCCACCCTTATTTTCTGTACATCCCCTAAACTTCAACAATTGTTTATGAGTTTACCAGACAACTGCCGTTTTGTTTGGGAATTTAACATGTTACTTCCAAGAAAACAGCTGAAAATCTAATTTTAATTTGAGTTGATTTTCGTAAAAATAACACGTTGTTGACTGAAAACAAAACTGCAACAGGATAGCCGCTATTCAAAACATTTGATAATTTCGAAAATATTAAACAAATAATTGTGTTTATTTGGTAAAAACTAAATGTATAATTTATCATGCTTACTGTAGATGTTGATTTCTGTTGAATAAACAACCGATTACTGGAACACTTTCATACTGTAACCTCACTTTTTTCACTTTTATTCTAAATGGAACACAATAAACACCATGACACGTTTTATAAAGAATTAATGAAACTTTTTCAGAGTGTTTTCATTCAAACTTTTCCGATTTACCACCGATTTGACTGCTAACTTTCTCGAAAAAAGACCACCATTAAAGTTGGACAACTTTTTTTGTGTGCTGAAAAAAACTTTCAAAAAGTGCTTAGCGGCCTTGGACACATGAAAATAAAAGCACAAGCGACATAAAGCAATAGCGTCATCTCTTATCCGTCCCCAAAACAGCTCAAACAGAACCCTGTAAAAGCGTCACCATTAATCCGTTGCCCTTCTTCACCACTATATGGAATTCTTGTAATTATTCCCAATTTTCCACAATTTGTTCGCTGCAAAAAGTTCGAATTTATGCTCCCATATAGAAATATTTGTTGCTGTACCTGTGCGTCCAATGGTTCTAGATGACGCTACTGTAGATTTGTCGAGTGGAAATAGATTTCTACTTTGCCGGTAGTGTTCAAAATTTTCAGCGTCGTTTAAGTTTAAAATTTCTATTTGAAAACCGTTCAAATTTTATCCTGAAAACAATTCGTGATTGAACAATATTTAAAAGTGATGTGTTCTAGTGATTGTGTCCCGAATGGTCCAATGGGAGAATGTAGGCAACCCAGTGGTTTCAGGTAGCTCACAGCCAACTAAAGAGTTAGTGTTGAAATGTTCTTTTTTTTTAAATTATCCTCACATTCTTACATTGTTTGTTTCAATTACAGTAAGTCTACTAGAAACGCAATCGGTGAGTGCTCATGTTTTATGTATTACGGTTTGTTTCGCCAACTTACGTTTGATTTTCCTAGAGTTGAGATTGTTCCAATGTTGTGTACTGTGCGCAATTAAAATGTAGGTTAAAAGCATCAAATAAATTATTATAAACGTTAAAGCATTGTATTGAAAGTGAAATTAATAACAATTCACATAAAAGATGCAAGTTATAATTGAAATAAATCATTTTTAGAAATGTTTAAACATTAAATATAACATAAATATTGCAATACATTAATAAATTTATACAAAGCTTCTTTTATTAGATAATGTTATAATAATAATCAATTATTATTATTAATAATAATAGTCGCATATATACAGTTATTACATAAGTAGTAAACAATGATTTATCAAAAAAAAAATCAATTAAATGTTGTTAACACAATCAATTTTGTAACTTACAACAGATCTCATTTTGTGCTCTTTAATTTCCAAAAAAAAAAACTATAAAAATATTCGAATACAAAAGAATTCAACAAAGCCTTCCATCAAACATAATTTGTCTACTGATAGATGAATTATGTGCAATTATACTAAATTGATAAAAATAATCGAGTTAGTTCAGACTTATTAGCAGCGATTTTTTGTTTGTTTGTTGTTGTTGAGTATTAAACAAAATGTTAAATTGGCGGTAGAGCCCATAATGTTGCTGTTTTATCAGCTGATGTTGATAGAAATGAGAATTCAGTTGGATGCCATCGTCCAGAAATTACTTTATCTTGATGTTGAGCAACTACAACACTCGGTAGGGGTAATGTTAAATCACCTACAATATAAATTTATCGATTAGTTAAAATGAAAACGATTCGATTAGTCGATAGAAATTACCTTGAAGATCTGTTAATACCAATTTGTTATCATAACCAGCTGATAAAAGATAATAAGCTGATGGTGAGAAACGTATTGATCTAACATCAGATGAATGTGGTTTAAAACATTGTACACTTCTACCACCTCTAATATCATATAAGACACATGAACTATCTTCATGGCCAGATACTAATAAACGTCCAGATGGATCAACACATAAACTAGCAACAGGTGAACCTTGTCTAGTACCTGGTACTGTACATGGTGTCACCATATTCACACAACCACGTGTACGTAAATCCCAAAAACGTACAGTTTTATCATGTGAACCACTGACAAACATTGCACCACCCCATGTATATAATGATAATACATGACCAGTGTGACCACTTAATGCTTGGAATGGTGTGCCAGTAGCACAATCTGTTACATAAATTTTACAATCACCAGCACCACCACTTATTAATAGACTTGATTTATTCGATGTATCCTCCAAGAAACATAAATCACGTATTGTACCATCATGCATTGATAATTCGATTTCATCACCTTCGACATTTGATGTGTCACCATTGAAACGCATCAATTTTACTGTTTTATCATTTGAACCGGTTGCCATTAAGTCGCCCATCGGTGACCATGCCAAACAATAAATAGAACCTTTATGGTGTTTTGTTCGTTTAAACAAAACCATTGGTTGATATGTTTGATGGTCTTCCCTATAGAAATTACGAAATAATTAATAAAAAAAATTATTATGAAAATTACACAAAATTCACCTGAGCTCACTCAATTTGGGATAAGCACAAATCCGGAGTGTTTTCGAATTGGAACCGACAGCATATAATTGCCCACCTGGATGGAATTCCGCACATCGTACAGCTTGGACATCTTCAAGGGATGTAACAGCAACAAATCTAGGTCTAGTATTGTTACTACTATCGCTAGTATCATGATCTAAGATATTCCTCGTGACAGGCTATAAAAGGAATAAAAACAAAATTATGCTTTGTTGCTAATATAAAGGACATCTCTATAGAAATTTGCATATTTCAAAATTAATTGCAATTGCCATTTAATATAAAACTGCCAGATCTTTACGATACACAAGAATTTCTCGAATAGTAACAATTTGATTTTAAAGAAACAGAATTTTCGTATTGTACATCCATATACCGTGACTAATTGTTAAAAATAATAATATTATAGGTAAAAGCAGATTACGGTTTCTTAGGTTTCATCCTAATAAACTTCTTGTTTTAAGAATTAATAAGACTAACTTTCTTTTTAAAAAACAACATATTGAATGATTGTTTGTTATCAGCTATTTAGAAATAAGTAATACGAAATAAATTATGAGGAAAACAACAGGTTGTCGATAACCCAGTTCAAAAACCAGAAGCATAACAATTATTCGCGCTAATTATTAATCGATTTTGCAACAATAATGAACAATATAAAAAAAACACGTACTTTTTGTGTAACATTAAAAAAAAAGAGCAACATTATATAATCATTCGTTTGAGGAAATTGTTATAAAATGAATTTTTTTCTATTTTATATATAAAAAAAGTTATCTTTAAATTATACACAAATAATTAACTTGACATTTACTTTAATTACCAGTAGTGAGAGTTGAGACTCTATTAACATTTCAATTCAATGAAATTTCTCAATGGTCATCTACTGTAATTGTCATAAGTTTATTATTATAAATCATTAAATTGGCTAAAAATGCGCTCTATTTACTTGAAACATATAAATAGATAGAATTTCTTTTAAAAAAATTGCCATTTATTCTACAAAACCAGAAACATAACGCGTCGATAGTTCATTTAATTACCGGATATAATAATAAAAAAGATTTTCCGTTATAAATGTGATTAAAGATGTTGCCTAATTAAAAGCTAACCTGCGATGATCGTCGATTATATTTATGTGATGATTGTGATGGTTTTATTAATGATGAATTTGTATCGATTAATAAATTCTCCATTGAATGTCTTTCTGAATATTTTTTAAATTTCTCTCTACTGAATGGTATATGATTATTATTAATATTATTATCCCAATCAGTTAAAACAATATCAGTTCGTACATCTTCCATTGATTTCGAACGACAATAACAGGATGAATCACTATTTGTACAACCGACAACACTATATCGACGTCGTGGATCTATCATTAATAGTCTATTAGGATTTGGTGGTTGTAGTGGCGGTGGTGGCATAACATTACGATAATACGGTACTAAATGGTGATGATCTCTATTATTATTATTATTATTGTGATTAGTACTACAACTTTGATTTGGACGAAAATTGTGGGATTTTGTTGAATAATTTGAACGTTGATTTATTGACCAACATTTACGTGAATTATTAGGAATTTGCCAATGATATGAACGAGATTGTAATTGTTTTTGTTTTAATAACAAATCACCCATCTTAATTAATTAAAATGACACTATCACAATATAACACATAACTAACCAACTAACTAACTAACTAAACTAGACGTTTTGAATGTTAGACAAGATTCTTTTCATTTGAAACTTTATAAAAGTTGATGAACCTATAGTGCGCTTCAACCTACTTTAGAAAAAATAAAAGAAGCCCCACCAGATGATGATTATATTAGAAGAGTTTGTATACACATTTCTCTCTTGATGCTAATTTCCGAAACGATTTGTTTTTGTTGTTTTCTTTATTATTATTATTATTGCAATAAAAAAAATCATTGGGTTAAATGATGGTTTCGATTTCTAATTTTACTAACCCTAAATCAATTATAAAATTTAACAATTAAAAATTTAAATTGACCTAAATAATACTTTTTTTTATATAAATGTATATAAAAGAAACTTGTCTTTTATTATTAATTAAATACAAGTTTTTTTTTGTTTGTTCAGTTATCTAACGGTCAAATTTTCGTATTTATTGTGGTACGGTATGGTCGTTTAAAAAAATTAAAAACCTTTAGAAACCAATAATTTAGAAAATGTCGTAAAACACGAACAATTCGTAAATGAAACAATTGTTTTGTATTGCTATAAATAACGTGGGAAATAAATCTTCCAAATTGATTGAAGGAAAAGTTTTTCAAATATTAAATATCCAAACCATTACTAATTAACAAGTAAAAAATTGAATGGTATATAGAATAGACATTGTTTGGAATTTAAACAGTTTTGTTGCAATTTTGTAGAATTTTCAATAAATTAATCGGTTTATTTTAAAGAAATTGGAACGCTTTCGCGTCAATTCAATGTAATTTACATTGTTCCGATCGATATGAATTGATTATAATTACTGAAATAATTAAGAACAAAATATAAAAAGAACAAGAAAAAAAATAGAAATTATTGGAAATTTCTATACAAGCATATGGTCGTCATCGTTTTCACTTCATCACAAAAAACAAGAATAATTATAATTACATACGGAAAATGAACACGTACCAAATTTTCTACATTTGTACTTTTATTAGCTAGTTCGTTTATAAATTTATTATTTTCACCATGTAAACATTCACATATTAAACTACCAAGTTCTGGTGCCGAAATTGCTTTTTTCGGATGTCTTCCACGTAAACATTTTCTATTTTCACTCATTTTTCATCTTTATATGATTATCATTATAATTAATGAAATTTATTGTAAACTACTTAAATTTAAACTAACTAAACTGAGACTTTATTGGGGTATAGGTGTATTATAGATAAAAGTGGCAATTGAACAAAAAAATAATAATAATAGTGATCTGGTTCACTTTCAAAAAAACAACCAATACAATAAAATTATAAGTTGTGGTCAGTTTCCTGTTCATGTTGACTTAATAACAATCTAACAGACTATTGATTAGATATACTTTCTTTTTAATAATTATAATAATAATAATAGTAATACCAACTGAGAAAGTGTGAAGTAATCAATTGTTGACTTGTAGTGTTGTAAATGGAAAAATTCATACAGCAACAAACAAAACAAATTAGGATTAAAAATAGTAAAGTGATGCAATTATTAATTAATAATTTCTATATTGATATTGAAATAAAAAAGCTATAAAAGATCCTTTCACTTAAATTCATAAATATTAACTGCCATAATCTAGATAAAGTCATATCTTTGTTTTTCTAAATTGTTCTAAAAATAGTAACGAAGACAAGAAACTATCAAATTCTATTTTAAGACAATTGTCAATGAGTGTTGTTTCAATACATGTTACAACTTTCGACCAAATGCACAGTCCATATTTAGTTTTTCAATAATAAAAAATACAATAACCAATAAATGTTGTAATAAGACCTACAAACACCAACAAACGATTGCAATTGTTGAATTACAAAAAAAAAGTTTATGCTTCGGCCAACTTATCGGCCTTATTCTGATCCACCACTAGAAAATTTTAAATAAAGTGATTTAATGAAAACTTATCGCCATCTATGGGTGAACAAGAAAAGAAAGTATTAGTGTACTTTGAAATAAACAATTCTGTTACAACATTCATCAAAGAATTCACTAGATGGTGATATTTACCAAAATTGATCATTTTGAATTTATACAAATTATTTACAAAAAAAGAAACGCATTATTGAAAACCTTGAACAATCAACATTATAAATCGTATAAGGAAATATTAAAGGTGAACTTGCGTGGGGTGACTCTTTATAGAAATATAGCCAAAATGCGTCATCCATACCAATTTCAGTTCAACAATTAAGATATATATATATGTATATATATTAGAAGAGAAATTTAATGACGCATTTAATTGAAATGAGAATTAAATAGAAATAAAAACTATATAGAAAATATAATTAAGATAAGATAAGTGATTGTAATCATGGAGACTTCAATGATCGATTAGACAACAAAACTAACTGAAACAATGTACCTATAGATTTTAAAAACTACTCGTATATATTTTCTTTTGTTTTATTATTAAAAACTATAATTGAAAATTAATAAAGGAAATAGATCATTATAATTAATATTTAAATCCAATGCGTGGGTTTATAAGAACAGTGGCAATTTGTCAAGCTCTCCATAAAAGTACAAAGAATAAAATGTAGTCAACAAACAAAAATATCCAGCAATATTAATAATAACAAAAACAAACAATGACAAAAATGGTATATCTAACAGCGTCATTGATGTATTGAATAAACATTTGTATAATTTGTAAAAATACCTCCTTATCGGTACTTCCTGAACTATTTCTTCTAATAGGATCCCATGAATTTCTTCTACCATCTAATGAATCTGTTGAATAATGTTTTGAATTTCGCCTAATTTGATGATTTGGTACTTGTAAATGGTTGTTATTTTTTAAATTCAACATTGAGCCACTCCATTGACGATGATTATTATTATTAATTGGTTTTCTTAATGAATCAGTTGATGTTGCTAATGGATCTTTTCTTAACATTGATGCGAATTGACTTGGATGTTCTATATCTTTTCGTGGTGGTATATGTGGTAAACCAAGTGAATCACATCGTCTATTTATTTTTTGTAATTCAATAATGATAGATCAGTTTTTCTATTAATTTTCCACAGGATATATCAAGAGGAATACAACTAATTAATAACTGTTTTTCTTAAAAGGGCATAATTTAAAAGTTCATATTATTTCCGTTACACTTGTAAATGTAATTACATTAAAATTAATTTGTAATATTTTATTACTTGAAACACAACTACCATCACTGACTAAATTCGATGAAAGAATAGTTATTAGAGAATTTGATAAATTTGTTTTATTGCATTTAATACAAATGTAAAACATTCTAATTGATGTTAATTGAATGTAAGCGCCCATAATGTGAATAAAGGCATGTCGGAAAAAAAATGGGCGACATACTTCCCACCGGTAAACGAATTTTTAATTACAAACAAAACAATTAAGATACTTTTTTATCCATATAAAATGTTCCAATTAAGTTAATTAATTGTATTCCTCTTTTGATAATTTAAAATGTCCCTAATCTCACCTATAATAATTAGTATAATTATTATTAAGGGCTGGCATTGATTCCCTTCTAGGTCCTATACCATTACCAAAATATCCGGCATTATTATGATTTGATTCTTTTTTTAGATTCAAAACATTACCCAACGAATCACGACGATTTATATGATGTAAACTATTTGTTAATGATCCTCTACGTAAATTCTTTTGATTTTTACCATGCACATCACATTTTTTATTAATTTTCTTATCATATTCTATATGAATCTCTGGTGGTGGTTTTTGATCAATTTTCACATCATTAAATAATGCTTCAAGTCTTTTAATAGCTGCAGCATGATTAATTGCAGCGGTATTCATATTTGTGTTTTTTTTTATAAAATTCGATTTCAATTCATTAAAAACACATAAAAACAATCACACATTTATTATTCGAAACTGTAATTTTTAAAATACACACGAGATATATATATTTTTTTATAATACTGAGAGAGTATGTCAGCAGGTTCTCATAAACGCGGCCACATTCCAACAGTCGCAAAGATATACTGCCACGGTAGAGGCCAAGTCACACGATATTAAAATACAACAGAAAAAAGTCCGTGAACTACAACCCACAATCATAACAATTAAGCACCTACACGAGATTTTTTATTTTATTTAGCATATAGTTTCCATAGATGAGTTTGTTTACAAACAGACACCCAAATGGGGTGAGCCTACCAAATTCGGTACAGATATACGTATAAAATTATTAAAATGAAATTCTGGAAAGTTTTAAAAAATATATGCATACATTTGTGAATATAAATGGCGAAAGTATTTTTATTTTATTATAACTATGAACGAATGAAAAACACTGTTGTTCATGTTTTTCTAAAGAGTTTTCAATATCTAGGCCATAAATAAGATTGTTATTATGGGTTTTTCTTATTTTTCTTTTTATAGTCTCTTCAAGTAGTATTTTAATAGAAGAAAAAAAGTATAAAAAGACTAATCAACAAAACTGGATTAGTATATCGAAGAGTAGATTAAGATTTCGTGATACTCAAAAAAAATAATTAAGAAGTTTATAATTCCATATAAAAATCATTATTATTAGGTCAATGTAATGACCAAACTTGGTAGATAATAACAACACCAATTTTCAGGGTTACAACCTTCAAAAAAAAATAATACGAAAATCAAAAAAACACAAGGGTCAAGATTAGATTCTTTTATTATAGATTTATCCTTCATCAAATTTGTGGATAATATGAGTCTTTATTTTATTGTCTTTATAAATAACCAACGTACGCATATTTAGTGATGATGACAGTACAGTGAATATGGCTGATTTGTCCTTTCTATTACTATAAATACGTTAATTTGTTGTTCCAAATAAAATTAAGGGGTTAGTCTAGTCTCCTTTAGAACGCTTAAAAATAGGGAGATTTTATTATTTTCGTTTTTCACTGAACAATTAACACAATATTATTGTTGTTTTTATAGGAGTATTATTCTGTGGAAATGACCATTAAAAATAAAGATTTTACGGTATTTTTTTTCACTTTAAGTTGAAAACATCGAAAATATTAATTGAATTCATTATCCGTGATTCATGGGATAGAGAAATTATTAATGCTGAAAAAATGAGCGGTAGTTGATTTAAATCGGTCCACTGGTTCGTCAGTAATTGTGTGCACCAGTTTGAAAAACAGTTTTAAGAAAAACGAGATTGAAGTTTTATTAAGTCAAATAAGATTGACTTTTGGAATATTTGTAAATTTTCAAAAATCTTGCTGAGATTTATTCTAGAACGACCACAAATTGAAAAAAAACAACATTTTTTTGATCCTAACGAAGGAGAACCCCCCTCAAGTTACAAAAGAAAATAAATAAATTCCGTCCTTCAAAATTATCCTGTTGTTTTCCCCGTCTCTTATTCTAAATAATCATAACAAAGAAAATGAAACGCAATTTAGTTATTTTTTATTGGCATTCTTGTAAAGAAACAACATAATTATTGATACTTGTGTAGGTTGTTTACGGTGATCCACTTAAGATATGATGGTACGCAATAAAATTTCAATTAATCCAAAAAAGTTTTGGATTGTTCTAATAGATGAAGGTCAAAATTATTGGCAAAAAAAAAACTAAAAAACATCAAAACAAAAATCATCAATTACCTTGACTGTATCGTAGACGCCTTCTTGTGATACTCGTGGATCCGTTTCATGGGTTTTTGGTGGATCTCTATAAGTTTTACAAATTAATTTTGATATGTCTTTTATTTTAATATTCCACCTTTTACCTGTAAATGTCGCCATTTCCATTAAGATTGGTGCGAGGTGAAGGTGTATTACGATTTATACCGGACGTACCATTTACTGGTTTATCTGCAGAACTCTGTTTACTGTTGAATAAAACACACACAATTAATATAAAAAAAAATTATAACCACAAAATGCTTGATCGATGATGGGAAATTTACCTAGACTGTCCATGTAAAACACATTTAGATTTATCAATATATTTAACAATTTTTCTAAAACCATGTTCACGATATTTTGTTGTAACTGGTGGATGTAAATAGTGATTATAAAACATGTTTTAAGATAGATTACAGTTGTGAATTCTGTGCAATTTCAAATCATTTAAACAAACAATAAAAAGCAAAAAAAAGTGTTTTAGAGATGAGCAATATGTTTAAAATTTTATATACTGTTAACGAACTATAACAATTCTCTACACTAATCTAAAACAATTGAAGAACTTGTTAATTGAGAAATCTAATTGATAATTAAAGTTCACTGATTAACACACCACAATTTCCTGACACTAAACATCATCATTTTTAATATAAATATGATTTAGAGAAATATTGATTGACAGAGTGTTAATGAAAACCAAAAACACTGACAAAAATGATTGCCGCAAGTTATGTGCACACCTTAAATTCTTAAAACAACAATGGTAATTATGATGAATAATAATGTTGTTACAACATTTTTGCATTAAAAAAAAATTACCGTGATTAATTGCATTTGAAATGAACCTTGATTTGTTTTAGGTAATAAAAAACAGTTAGATTATTCAAAGAAAATTCTATGAATTTCTAAAAATCTAAAATTTGCATATACGATTAGTTGGCTTCAAGCTATTTAAGAGAAACTTAATTGTAGCTTTTAATTTTTCTAGAACATTCAAAGATGTTTACCAAATCAATTGATAGGATTCTAATCATAGCTATTTGCAAAAATGATGGAATTATAAATATTAATGATTTGAAAATTCTCAAACGTGTTATGACGTCGTGTCAATCAATATACAACAAAAAATCGTGAATTGAATATCGTTAAAGTTGAAAAATTTGTATAGATGCATTTGGGGAAATTTCTAAAAATTTGATTATGTAAATCGCCTTCATTATCTCTATTTTTATTATTTTGAAAAGTTGTAAAATTTAAGGTGCTCTAATTAAATATACATTTCTATTTCAACTTTCACCATCGATTTGAAAAACAAATTTGTCAAAAAAAAACTATCGTCATCAACTTACCATCCGTCATTGAATTTATTATGTTCATGATTCATCTTTAATAACTCCTCCCTTTCCTTTTCCTTTATAGCCATCGTTTCCTGATACTTTTGCTTTTGTTTCTGGAATTCTTTAAATAAATTTCCATCGACAGATGGTTGTTGTTGTTGTTGTGGTTCTTGTTGCGATTGTGGTTGAGGTATTGTGATGGTTGTTGCCGGTGGTGATAATGTTGTTGTTGATAAAACAACATTTTCAACAACAGCAGCAACCGGTATTAGTCGTTCATTTAATGAGTCCCTACGTGATGATAATGCTGTACCAGTTGATGCAGGACTTTCACGTCCTTTATGTTCAGGTGTTGATGCATTTGATACTTTCCGTTCAGGACTATGTGCTTTATTGTTATTGTTATTATTAATATTATTACTTGTTAAAATCGAATGAGTTTGATTAATTTTTGGTGTACTCGTATGTTCTTGTATTGATGGTAATTGTTGGAATTCAGCATAACTATTACTTAAAAATACTTCACCTTCATTTTCAAATAATCGGTCAACAGATGTATTCATTAATTTATTTGTTTTGATGCCTGTTAAATGAAAACTAGCAAAACTACTTCTTGACATTGGTGCATTTATATTAATATCACCAGTACTTAATGCCATTAAACGCGCTGTATTATTATTTTGGTGTTGATTTGTGTTTTGCGCCAAACCATATGGCAACCCATCTAACACTGGCATTAATGAACGTGACATAATATCAGCAGCTGAACGTGGCCGTGTAAATGGCATAGCTGAATGTGGAAATGTCTTTGGTTTGATTGGTGTAATTAACATATGTTCAGTCCATGATGTTTCTAATGATGGCCGTTCTAAACGTTCAACATCAACATTTAATGTTTTTTGTTCAAATGGTACAGAAAATGTTTCTGATGGTACACTCTGCAACCAACTTAACAAACTTAAATCTGAATCACTGAAACCAACACTGCCATCTAATAAACGTGAAAAATTCATTTCTTGTATATGAGATTGTGGTGTGCCTGTTGCTTTAGCTTGACAATAATTAACACATGATTCATACAATATACCTTTTATTATTAATTGAATTAAACGATCATTTTTAGCTGAATTATTTGCATTTGTATCTGTTGATTTACGATCACCCGGTAGAAATTCAGCTACCAATGGATAAACTTCACGGAAACATTGTACACGTGCATTACTTGGATTCCAGTCTTTATATTGTAAATGATCAGTTAAACGTGGCAATGTTAATAATAAACACAAATTTGAATAATCTTCTTTTGTTGGTGCGAATTTTTCTAAATCATTTAATACTTTAACAACTTCTTCTACAGCGTTATCAACATTATTCCCTTGTACATTTGCCTCAGATTTGATACACAACAATTCTATATATTTATGCTTCATTATTGTATAACTGAATTTACGCATATTAAATGATTGGATAGCTTCTAATGGTTGAATAAATTCTAATACATCATCCCATTGTCCATCTAATATTAATTGTCTTAAAAATAGTACATCATCTGAATAATTACCATTAATAACACCAGTTTCACGTTCTAAACTCAATTGGGAAATGTGCAATTCACGATTATGTAGAAATTCTAATGTCAGTCGTACTACATCCTCCTCACGGAGGGTGAGTCGAGCTGACGGCATGATGTACCGAATTTGTAATCTGAAATCAAAACAACAAGCGATTAGACAACAAAAAAACAAACAAACAAACAAACAAAGATATTAATATAAATATAAAAGAATTTTTGAGATAATTGTGCAGTTAATTCAAGTTATATTTATACTTGATTGCCAGACCGTAAATATATTAGTCATTAGATTAATCAGTTTCCCTATTTAAAAGTTTTCATTAAAAATTGTTATAAGTTTCAACAGCAGTGTGCCAAGATTACTAAAATAAAAAATAGAAAAAATCTAATTATGAAGAAAATTTTCTAATAATAACCTCGTGAATACTAGATAATACAAACATTAAAATTTTAATTACTATTATTCTTTTTTCTCTAATCAATTTATGCTAATTATATAATTTGAGTTTGTATTAAGAAGATATAACTGTTTTGGCGATTTTAATGAACGTTTTTAAATTGAAGAAAAGTGGAAAAGACTTACAGACACATTTCCATTTGATGTACAAGAAAGAGTTATTGATGATACTCCCCACACAATAGCAATTCAACATCTAAATACAGGTGTTTAATAAATATTAACGGTGCGGTTGACAAATAAATCAATTGAATTCATTTTCAAAATTGACCGGAAATAGGTGCGTTTTATAACAATTGAAATATATTATCGTTATATATTGGATGATTTTCAACTCTAATAAATCATAAAATTGATAGAAATTTTATTCTTTTGTAATTTAAAGCAAATCCATGATATAATGCGGACATATTTCGAATATTTTCACCGATTTATCAGAATTGGCAATAAATGTAAAAGAGAAAATGTATTTATAAACTATAATAATAGGTCTTTCTGTTGAATTTCATCCACTACTAAAATAAGAAAGTTTTTCCATGAATAGACTGTTTTATAATTAAATGCTGAATAATTTAAGGCATTTTTCTTGGTGATTTTACGTAAAACAAAACTCTGTTTATTCAAGTTGATTGAGTCTTTTGTGTTGAAATGTTATCCATTTTAAAACGACTGCAAAATAATCTGCATATGCACTTCAAAAATACCATCAGATGAAAATTTTAATCTACTGTATTTCGATGTTTTAGTTCAGTTTCATATTTTCTTCTTCTACAAGTTCATAATTAATTTTTAAAAAATTAGTAATTTGTTACAAAGCAAATCATTCATTAACTTCTTCCTCATAACAAAGTGAAATTTGTAATGATAATTGAAAAGAATGGAATTTTTACGTCAGGACAATAAAAAACAAGGCTATATAAATGAAGGGAGCAAATTTAAAATAAACCAATAAATGTAAAAATATTGTGTGCGGTCTATCGCTCATTGTCACCTTTAAAAGAAAGTCTCATACACCCGTAAAAGTTTAAGAAAAAAAATTATTATAAGTTTATTGTTAAGCAAATTACACAACAAAAGATACTTCTTATTTAGTATTCACGTTTATAAACAAAAATAAAGTTACGATTTTTATCAAATTGAATTTCCTTCAATTGCACAAACCTAAATCGATAGAATCAATTGCAAAACTTTTCTTAAGAAAGGCGCTCGCCTTAAAAGTTTAAAATTGTTGAATTTGTATTAAACTTAAATCTAAAGAAAAAACAAGTAGCACGTTTGTAAAGAGACAATCAGTGCATACGAAGTCTTTTAATAAATACAGTGACTGCCTGGAGTCGTTCCTATAAAAAATGCTTATTTTTATTTCAAATTCTTAAACAAAACACTAAAGCTTCTATTGATTCATTTTCTAGCAATTATTTCAACTTATGTTCATCAATGATATCTATCCAATCATTTGATAAAATGAGATTATATTAAAGTGTTTAACGTTTAAATACTGTGTTCGCTTCTGTGTGGCACAAATGATAGAACGATAGGTTTCACAATAAGATCTAAAAAAAAGTTTGCAGGAAAATTCGAGTTAAATTTATAAGGAAAATGTTAACGGCGCTTTGAGTTCTTTTCGATCTATTCCGACATCTACTCAAATCTATGTTTATCTCATATTCTACTTGTTGAGCCTTCAATTCATTCTAGGATAGTCAGAATAATATCGATCACAACATCAGTTAGATCAATTTCAAGTTGATAATATAAAACTAATCACATACCTTTCTTTTTAAGTAAATACTAGTAAATAAATAAGGAAACAAAACGGCACAAAAACAAATCGAGTATTCAATTCTCTAACATAAAAATCACTAATGAACAAGTCGCATTAAACACACATTTAGAAACCACAAGTCGGTCATGAACAAAAAAAAAGAACGTTACCATCTGACTGTCTATACCATTCACCGAAAAACCGTATACCAATAAACGATTCTTGCAATTCAAAGTAGCTAAACAAGATTTAATAACAATAAACAATAATTAATTACCTTGTAAGGCTTATTTTATTTTCGATAAAAACAAACAAAAAAAATGTGTGTACTATACAAAAATTGATGACATATAAAAAAAAAATTACAATTATACCACACTGACGCAAATAGTTTTAGACGATTTTAGAAGAAAAAAAAAGAGAATGATATACCTTGACAGACGGAACAAAACGGAACTCTATTGAAAGATATTTTTACCAGGTGGGAATTTAAATTTATATTTTTGTCAATGATATACAATGAAAATTATTTATGAGGCTACTATTTAATTAGTTTAATTAATTTTCAAATAGGATATTAGGTAAATCTAATCAATGTATCACTATTACCTTGCCTTCTTCATCAAAAACAAACAATACCGAACGAATAAGTACAAATAACTGAATAGAATTTTCGACAAATTTTTTTCGTATAATCATTGAAAAAAAATTATATAATGTTTTTTATTTTAAAAAAATTCAATTAAGACGAAAGCGTTTTTTAAAAAGTTCTTTTATATGAACAACCACAATGTATTTAAACGCACTAATTAATTTGAAGCATTTCTTATATAAATAGCCTACATAGTGTTTATAATAATAATAATATAACGGTTATGTTAGGAAAAGGGCACGCAAAATCGGCCTTTCTTACAGAACCCTTATAGGAAACTTGACAGGACATAAAGACAACAATCAGGTAGATTAAAGTCCTTATATATATATATATACGATAAATGCAGTTTCTTGACCTTCTTGTGTGCAGTCACTTGCACTAAATAAATTTTTTCCCCTTAGATAAAACTCATTTAAGTCACGATATCGGATGGTAACAATGAATACACGTTTAATTTATTCATTTTAAAACAAACAACCACACACATCTGCAAACTTGTGTAAAACTAACCTTCCAATAAGATTCTTCTGTTTATACGTGATTGGTATAGAAATTCCTGTATGAGTTACAACTACCATACTTCATATTGATCCATTATTATCACTATTCTTGATTTCAAACAAATAAATTTACCACAAAATTCGTTTTCAATAACACTAAAAGTTCTGTTGTCTGTTGGCAACAACTGTTGCACATGAAATAATAAAAGAAGCAAATCAACGCAACAGATTGCGGCAATCAACAGAGAAGTATATATACATATACCGTAACTTTTTATAATAATAACATTTAAACGTCAATACAAAAATTGTTGTATAGTAATAACAATAATACAATGCAAAAAAAAAAGTATCTTAAGGATTTTTTCATATGTTGGCCAATTTTCAGCACGAAAATGCAATAATAATTCCGTTTAACTCAAATTGTTTATAAAATATTTTATTCTGAAATTTCCGTGTTCGATGATTGGAATAATAATAGTTATTATATATAATAGTTTCAGGTGAGAGAGATTTACCGACTACTATATAGACGCTGATGGTAATGATAATAATAGTGGTGACGTATTTTATTTTAAGGGTAGTTTCGATCATACCATTGCGCAGACGTTATTGTCCTGAATTCCCTAAAATAACATCAAAACAAATAAGGATATGAATTCGTTAATTGCGGCTTATTACAATAAAAATCTATTTGATTCTAAAATTGGTCATCACATCATCATCATCGGTCATCTTTAAATGTTTTAATGATTTAAATATCTGTGAACTCTCTTAGCCTACATTTATTTTTGTGTTTATTTTCCATTTACATTAAGAGTATTAAAATTTACTTTTTTTTTACTGACAATGATAAATATGTAAAACATAAATAATTTTAATTGAAAACGTGGATAGTGCTATCCAAAAATGGTGCGTATACGTAAACGCAGAGGAGTATACATAGAAAAAATAATCGATTTTAATAGCATCAGGTCATTGTTCACAATAAGCACACGTGAATTTTTTTTTACTGTAATTATAATGAATCGAAATCCTGCTGAATAAATTTTATTAAGGACTCTTTATATCGACATCTTTTTATTTGCGAATTTCTAATACCATCAAATTAAAATTTGAAATAGATTCTACTTTCTTTTCGTTTTTCTCGACATAAATGTTAGTTTAAGTTCGATTCATTTCGATTTTAATTAATGTTAATGCAAAACATCTAATCATTGTGTTGGATCTTACAAAAACCCCCACAGGTGTTATTAATTTCTATTCGTGGTATTTCGTTTTTAAATGCGCTAAATTTCAGTTATGATTTCAAACCATTAAGCTGATTGGTTGTTATTTACGTTACAAATCAATAAAATGATTGAAAATTAAGAAATTATGAAATTTTTTCAACGGGTTATAATTGAAAGTAATTTAAGGATTAAATTACTGTTGTAATAAACTTTAAGAACTTAATAGTAATATTAAACTAACGATAAGTTAATTTCGATAATTTTAACTGATACTTAAGACATGATTAATCGTTTGAATAATTATATAGTTTTTGCAAGATATAGTGGGTAAAAAAAAACACCGCACTGTAATTTTAATTTAATTTTACTTTGTAGGATTTAAAGTTGCAAGTTTTCATAGGCAAAAACGATGTCAAAAAAAATCCAACTATTCCTTGCATTTTTGCTATATTTTCCTTAATTTATTATTTATTTAATTTGTCTATTTTCTATTGCGGTTTGTATAATTTTGAAATATTTTTTAATAAAACGGAAAATTAGAAAATTGACCGATAAGTTAATAAATAAGGATTAAAAGTAAATGAATTATTGAATAAAAGAATAAAAATGTTACTGTATCGTAACCTATTTCATTATACAGACTGTCAAATGTTTACACTATCAAAATGAGTATTTATAGAAAGCAAACGGGCCACGATTATTTTTTTCTTAAAAGTATAGATGTAAAAGTTGTACGTAAATCGATTAATAAATAAAAGGAACTATTAATATCACAAAAATTAGGCTTTTTTCCAAAATACAGTAAAAGTCCTATCTGACACGCTTCTTATTATATCGTTTCAATCGCTTCAAACATACTTTTTTACACTGTCAGACCTTTTTCAGCCCAAAGGAGTCACTTGATCGACAGCCCCAAAATTTCATATAAATGATAGTAACTCTACTGCTCAGGGAATAGAGAAATAAATCGTGATCTATCAGATATTTTAATCAACAACCAGAAATTTGACACCCAGAATTTGAATAATCTGAAGATTAATTTTAAACAAAATGTAATGCATATTTCAATAGAAGCCAAATTATTGAAAGAAAACCAGTTACTTGTTCTAAATTTGAATAAACTTGAGAGTGTTTCAAAATCACACCTGGGAAATATGTAGTGTACCTTTTGACACATGTTCATTTCTATGTATTGAGGATATACAGAAATTATCAAAAAACATTATTATAGAACCGTTTGGGAGATTAATTTGTCTGATAAAATAATAAAATTGATGTTGTTTGAGTTAGTTCGAACAAATCAGGTGTTATTTGTGATAACGTATTTATCAAACTTAAGAAGTGACAGAAACGAAGCTAGAGACAAACGGTAGGGATATTTTTACCATAAACATAATATTGACGGACCCTCCTGTCTTCATACTTATCCAAATTAATTTCATTCAACATAATGTTGCTTTATTCAATGTAATATTACTGTTTTATCACTTTCACATCTACAAATCTGCATACCTACAATAAAAATCTGCTACTAATCTTTGCTTTATCTTCATTTCAAATACAATTATTATTTTATTGTTATTTTTACACGATTGCATTGTTGGTAAATGAAGCTTCATTCTTCTATATATATATATATATATATATATATATATATATATATATATATATATATATATATATATATATATGAGATGCATAAAAGTAGCTATTTAAAATTAGAAATAATTCTTCAATAACTCATATATGTGTGAATTTATTATTGTTTTATTATAAAATAATTTCTCAGAATCTTATCGCATTCCTGATTATTAACAGACATTATTCAAAATGCAAACAAATTTTATTATTTATAAATAAACAAACAGAAGAAAAAAATTACTTGGCAACCACCTGTATTTTGAAATAATAATTAAAAATACATCCAAAAATACGTGAATCTTTGAAATTACCAACGCAAAACAATTTTCAATTAATAGATAGATGAAATAATGATTGATTATAAAAATAAAACTCAGAAAGCTCTTGGAAAATATTAATTGGATCCAGAGATATATTTGAAACACTTAAAACATCTACATTTAAATAATAAATGGATGCATCTTGATGCAGCTTAATTATCGTTGTTACAAAATTAGTAAATCCGGTTGTTATAAAAATAAAATCTTGAAAGGAAGTTGGGTTTTGGGGGCGCCGTAAATATTAACGAATCATGACTTTCAGGTGTGCATGTTGGATTTAATAATAAAATGAATCATACGAATACATATGCCGGGTAAAAATATATGAATTATTAACAGGAATAATTAACTGAATTAAATGTTAACGAATTGTCTTCGACACATTTTTGAATGAAATTTTCAAAATTTTCAGTAAATATTGATTTAGAGGTTATGGTAAATAATGTGTACATTAATTTGTTGAAAATCGTGGAAACTTACCAAAAGTAATTAACAAAATTAATAGATTAACACGATTTAATTGATAAAGTCA
Source organism: Meloe dianella (assembly GCA_028455855.1). Lineage (NCBI taxonomy): Eukaryota > Metazoa > Arthropoda > Insecta > Coleoptera > Meloidae > Meloe > Meloe dianella. The sequence goes on from JAPTHL010000039.1 coordinate 7,282,727, forward strand.
TTTTAATTAGAATTCTTCAACAATAATAACAGTGTTTCTTTTCGGTTTTGTTCAGCATCTGACATTTGGCACTGCTTGTCGTTTCTATTGATCGTCCCGAGATGACGCCGCCATCGACAACAATTTAATTCAACATAATTGGCTAATTTACAATAATTTTCATGTAATATTACAAGATATTTGGTTGAAAATCGAAGATTTTCGGAATTATTCCGTTTGGTGTTCGATTTTCCACAAAAATAATTTGAATTTTCCTATCTGTGGGTTGGCGAACATGGCATTTTCATAACAAATAAGATGGCGGAAAATCTATACTGTCAAGCGGGAGATTTAAATAGTTTCAAGCAAATCCAAAATAAAACGCAACTTTGTTTTTTTTCCATTTTCATTGTATTGAAACAAAATATTCGAAATAAATAAATGTCAATTATAATAATAATCGATGTAAAAATTGATATGTTACTTGACAATAATTATTTGCAGTAATTTAAAATATACAACAACTAAATCACAAATTATTTATTGCAAATATCAAAATCTTAATTAACTTAATTAATGATATCATTATTATTATTATTGATTATTGTTTTATTATTATTGTTGTGCCTCTTATAATTATTTTGGAATGTTGTTTTATTTCTCTTAATTTAATTAATTTGAAACAATTAAAAATGTAATAATAATGTGCACATTGAAAAGCTTGAAAATAATAATACGTAAATAGCTACTATGGGTTAATTATAAAGCTTATTGGCACATTTAAATAAAAACATACATTAAGAGTATTTATTTAAAAAAAGGTTTGAACAAAATTCGGTGTCTTTCTTTTTTGGTAACTAGAAAAGTATTATTTAGTTCTGTGTGCTGCTTTTATTATTATTATTAGTTTTTAAGACATCACTTTTAAATATAAAGCACAAGAGCAGTTATTCAACAGTTCAAGTTATTCAGGTGATATCATTTAAAATCGTTGAGTTTTTCTTTTATTACATCATCATAATCATATAGGCGCCTCAATTGACTAGTAAATATAATAATAATAATTATAGTATATATAACACTGATATTACTTTTACATTATTATAATCTATACATTGTCTTGAATTATTGTGCCATTGTGAAGTACTTTATATAACAAATGGGTAAAGCATTATTAGGCAATCGAAAAATTCTAATAATCATTCCAAGGGTAATGTGCTTTTTATTGGTGATTGAAATATTACTAGAATTTTTAGACGTTCTTCTCTAATCAATATAATCAAAGAAAAAACTTATAGAAAGCTTTAAATTCTTATAATTAAAACAATTAAAAATATAAAGATATTATCACCCTGTATCTATATACATAAAGTTGTTGATCCCTCTAATAATGATAGTAATAATAATAATAATAATCCAAAAAGAAGTATGCCAGTCGTTCTAAATGAAAACATTACTACGTAGGAGCATATCCTAGATTCTTTCTTTGTAAGAATATATGTATCTCACGGAAACTTGGTCGTTCATTATCTTTACGTCGCCAACATTCTAACATTAAATCATAAATATCTTTATTAATCGTTGTTGGTCGAGGTAGATAAATATACTGTCCATCATCACAATGTATATGCGCTAAATTCTCCATAATTTCTGGATCAGTTAATGTATCATCATATGGTTGTTTACGGCATAATGTGAATATTTCCCATAATGTGACACCAAATGACCATACATCAGTTTTTGTTGTATATTTTGTTTGATATACAGATTCCCATGCCATCCAACGTATTGGTAATGGTGTATTACCATCAACTTTATAATAATCATTCGTATATAATTCGTTGTATGTACCGAAATCGCAGATTTTTATCTGATAACCTTTACCTATTAAACAATTACGTGTTGCTAAATCGCGATGTACAAAATTTAATGATTCTAAATAACGCATTCCCGATGCTATTTGAGCACCAATATATAAAAGGCAATTTATAGATAATGTTTTTATACAAGCATAATGTATATTACTGTTATTACTATCAGTTGTATGGCTTTTTAAAAACTGACATAAATCACCATGGTCTAAATATTCCATAACAACACATATTGGTTCATCTTGACTACATATACCTAAGACACGTGCTATATTTGGATCTTCTAAAGCCGCCAAAATCCGCACGTCACGATAAAAATCTTTTCTGCAAATCAAAAATATTATTATTTCAACGAGAACATATATAACACAAAATAAATAAAACTGAATTACTTCTCTTTTTCTGTACCATTATTGCCTAAGAATTTAATAGCAACTAATCGAGTTCCTAATGATGTTGATGATGAATATTCAGCAATACCATCAGCTTCAGCTATATAAACCTAGAATATTTGCAATAATTCACAATTAATTTTGATCAATTTCTAAGAAATCGGTAGGTCATACAGTCCCAAAAGCTCCTTCAGAAAGTTTCGATAACATTCTAAGTCGATGCCGTGGAAATTCAATCAGTTGTGTTTCTTCTAAACGTTTTTTCAATGCATTTAATGCATCTTGTTGTGTTGGTGATTCTTTACCACCACCTTCACTATGTCGACTTCTTGAACTTAATCTAGAAGCTTTCGTGGATGCAGCACTACTAACTCTACTTCTAGGTAGTGGCAATGTACTGTCTGTACCAAGTAGTGGAAGTGTTCCAGGTTCAGGTACCGCGTAGTCATAAGCGTCTGGAAAAATATTCCTTAATTCACTAATTCACTAGTTTCACATGTGTTTTTTTTTTTGATTTAGCATTGAAAAAACGTGCAAATTACAACGAGATGCTACAAAAAAAGGAACAAAAAGTGTGTTGTTGAACGACTGAATTGTAATTGGAAGTTTTTTGTTTTTTTTGTGTGTATGGGATAAATAGAACAGTTACCTATTTGGTGATGTTGTGTTAGACATTTGTTAATACTATTGGGTATAACATCTTTCATTTCCATAACAACTGAACTGTAACTATAATATGGTGCATATTTCATAGCTTGATATGGTTCTTGATATTCATTATTATCAGATGATGACATATGTGCAGGATGTGGTAATGGTAATGTTGATCTTAAACTTGATTTTAATGTACCACGACTTCTATAATCATCAATTTCTGTTATACCATATGCTTCAATTGAATTTGTTTTTTCATTAATACCAAGTACAGATTCTGGTTGTAAATGTTGTAATGTATTATTATCAGGAAAGCCAATATTTGATGAATTTGGACTTCGAAAGAATTTTCTATTACGATATCGATTTATAATTAAATAAATAACACCACCTAATAATAATATAATACATGTTAATCCCAATACAATGATTGTCAGATATGTTGGTTCATTTATTTTATTAGGAACTGGTATTTCCATTTTATGTTCATGATGACGATCACCAACATGATTATTGTTATTATTACTATCAATATTATTATTATTATTGTTTCTATTACTATTTATTTTAATTGGTGATATTGTCGTTGGTTCAGCTTCAACACTAAAATTTCCATGTGCTACAACCGAATCAAATGTTATTTCACTAATTAATAACCATTTTGTTGTGAAATGTAATTGTATTTTAACAAAACGTCCAACACGATGATGTAATTTGATTGAGATATTTCTAGCATCTTCGAAAATACGATCTTCCATATATTCGTATGTTATTGGTTCACCTTTATAACGTTTACCACCAACACTAAACATAATTTTCACCATAGAAAATACACTTATATCTTTCGTAAATTGGTTATTGCAAAAAATATGTATAGCACTAAATTCACGTACTTTATCAAATTCGAATTTAATTTCAATTGGTTTATTATGACGTGTATCATTCTTCCATCCAATCCATTTCTGATTATCATTATAGAAATCTGTTTTGAAATCATCATGTCCGAATTCACCATCAGTTAATTGACCTAAACCATGTTTTAATTCATTACCATCCCAATGACCATCATAGCCGAAATCATAAAATTCCCAATTTGCTCCACGTTTATCACCTTGTGGCATTGAATAACTAACGATACCATCTGTCCAACGACAACCATACAATTCAACACGCATACAAACAGTCCTCTTATGATAACTGTATGGATAGAAACGGATCTTACTGGCCCATATTGGTGGTATTAGATGTTGTTTTGCTTCTAAATATGTATTCACATTAGCTGTAAGTACCTGTAAATCAATTATATCGATTATATAGAACGAAGATAACTGAAATTCGCACGAAACTTTTTCCGGCTAGACATGATGGAGACTTTCCACCCGGTTACAACTTGGAGCCCGGCATTGTTATCACTCCCTTTTCTCCTTTATAATCTACCTTGTATATGCTGTGAGAATTCTAATTTCCTTTGGTCACGCGAATAGTTGTCGTCTATTTGGCGCCCTAACACTATGTATGTTTTTCTTTCTCTAAACTAATGGTTTCCTTATAGATTCTATCTCGCTCTTTTCAAATTCCCAAAGTATATTTGTAACAATGATGGAAATTTTAGACATTGTCAGTTTGGTAGAGAAGGGAAAGTTTGATCACGCATATTTAGAAAATAATAGAACGGAAAAAATAAATGAGTGAACAACAACAACAACAAGGTGGAAAATATTAAAATGTATTGTTTTTTTCTATTATTCGAGGCACGCTCATTGCCAGAACGCTTTTGTTTAATTGTTCAGTGTGGTAAAGGTTTTTATTTAGAGAGACAAGAGCTTTTCCTTTTTTTTTGTTGTCTTTTATATGTTCTTTTGTATCACATTAAATGGATGTGGTGAGAATTGGAAAACTTTTCAGGATCATACTGAAATTAATATCCAGCTAAAAGTTTATTTATTTTTAAACTTTTTAAAAAAAGAAGATGTATGTATAGAAGAAGGAAAATGAAATTTTATAGACGATTTTTGATGATATTAAATTTATTACATCTAAGTTTTATAATGTGATATTATTAGATGTTGTCAACTGTAAATCGAGATATTATTTATCACTTTTTAAATTTTGGTAGTTGTATCACGTAGTGCACGATCTAGCCGTTCAGCCGATCATTCCCAAATAAATCTCAGTCAGGATATAACAAATTCTAAAAACTAATTTATTATTGATTCTCATTTATTTTTAATACAGCTCCAAATGTCACTGGACGAGGACGAAGGGAAATTGATGATCTTGAACGAAAACAAGTAAATTTTTCATGAGTTAAACTTTCGACATTTTTCATTTGGGACAAATAAGTCAAATTATTGTGTGTTTTAAAATAAAACGAACTTCTAGTACATTAATTACAATTACTATTAACATTGTGTCTAGTTTCAATGATTTAGAAACAAATCAAAATGTCGAATTTAGTGTATTTTACCCCACTAAAACTAAAACTAATTCGTATGTATTTCATTGTTTGTTCAACAATGCGGTTTAAAATTGATTTTGAACGACTATTATGCTTTAATATCGAATATTGTGAAATAATTTGTAACATATTCAAGAGATAGAAATCGCTATTGATTTATGTTGAAATGTAGTAGATGGAGTTAGTTGTGTGGATTACAATACAGTGATTCGTGGTCTATTTTAAACCCATTTATAGAAAAAATCAATAGAAAAACAACAATAGAATTATTCAAATCCAGGACAACAACGATCGCGTTTGCTATACAGTGAAAAAATACTGTTTTTCCAAATCTCTTGTTTATCCAGGGTAAAACTGAAGCCGATTTAAAATTCAGCAATTATTTAAGTCAATCTAATATTTGTGTAAAATCAAATTTCAAAGAAACAAACTTTGTGTGCTGAAGAAATTCTTTTACATAATTTTCAGAGACCTTGAAAATTCACCGACATTTTTCAGTAATTTCTAAAGCAAACTTAATCGTAGAAAAGCTAACAATTTTTGCTTACGGCACTATTTTATTTGAAACAATATTTATAGGTTTGCAGGTAGACATCATAAATAATTTACTATTGTATTAATCTTATTTTGTCCATCTATATTTGGTTAAAGTGGTTCTATAAAGAATTCATTCTGCATGTTGTAGGCGGACTTTTTCATAATAGAAGCCCTGTAGAATAGTGAGATGGAAAAACTTATAAAAAGCAATCTCAACAATAAAAGATCGTTGATATAAAGTTGTTAAATTAGTTTAATAATAGTAATATAATGACATTATGACCTTTTTTCATTCTTTTTTTTTGGTTAGCTGGATTAATCTGTTTCGAAAAAAATAAAAAGTTATCCCACGCTATTTTATCGTTATACGACTATATTGTTAGTTTTTCCGCTAATTGGATACGAAGTGTACGTGCTTGACAATTTTCAGGTGTGTAGTTGTGGTTGTTCCGTTCCAAATTGCACATAAAAAATAATGATGTTCTCTTTTCAGTTTCTGTGTGAGATCGTATTTACTTGGAAATGGCCGTAGTGGTTTTTTCTTCCTCTTGTTTTTGATGATCACAAAAAATAATTTAACATTCCGTAACTGTTTAATTTTTTTTTATTATTACAAAGGTAATATAAAATGAATGGTCGGTATTTGTTGTTAATTTGTTTTATTTTCGAAAAATATAATGAAGATTTATGATTTTTTCTTTCTTTTAAATTTCAAACCCCCGAGGTGTATCTGGTGATTAATCATTTCTTAATTGATAGCAATACGGTGTTTTCTATTTTAGAAAAATGAAAATTTCCGGACAACCGTTGTTGTATTATTGTGATTAGTAAAAAGCAGGTGGTAGAAATTGGCTTATTATTCATATATCTATTGATGTTTTCAAAACATCATCGTTAATATTAATGATTGTTATACTGTTAAAACATATTATAAGTCACCTTTATAACAATGTATTTTCTTCTATAATTTAATATTTTGTTGAAAATTATTCAATCAAAAAGAGGAAGAGAACAATTGTTGTTAGAGACACGTCTCTTTATCATTAAAAATTATTTATCCGTGGCGCCAGTAATAATTCCTTGTCTCTATTCTAATTCAATAATTTTTCGTTATTGTTGGTGTTACTGAGCGCGATGTTATTAACAACGAAGTATAATAAAGGTGTGGTGGGTTTTGTGAGCTTTTAATGCAATAAAAATCAATATGCAGGTTGTTGTTTGCGTGACAACAACTTTAACATTAAAGTCAAACATTATAATATAACATACAGAAAGAACCATATTCAATTGCCAGCCCTTTCGTTTTATTTAAAAAAAATCTTTTTTTATATATTTTAATTTGAATTGACACATGAATAAAAATAATAAACAAATCAGTAGACCGGTATCCGGTCTTTGAAGAAAAGCTTTCAATGTTATTTCTGGACGTCAGTAATTACTAATAATAACAGCACAACGACTTGGTAGTGATGGCCATGTGGCATACTAAAATAAATACTACTTCACATATGATTGCAGTTTTGATAATTGCTCGGGCTACGGCCGTAAATTTCGGAAATATTAGATGCAAGCGACAGGCGAATGTATTGCGGTATATTCTACAATCGTATCAAGTCTAAAATTATAACAAATTCCACCTTTAAATGTTTCACAAGTTGTTTTTCGTTAGGTTTATTATCTTATTTTTTCTTTCACGTATAAAACGTCCTACTAATCGTAAAAATTTTCTTACCTCCTCGCCTTTACTGTTATGATATCGTATCCATTTAGCTAGTCTAGGCCGCCAATATTCCAACATATAAGCTTCAGCATATTCAATTCCGACACCATTCCCAAAACGACCCTGTGTACCAGTAGCTGTTATCATATGGATTGTTTTCAAATCAATTTGTAACCACTCCTCCGGTTCAGTAGTGGCTTGTTCTTGTGGACACCAAGCACCACCATTTCGATCAGTCCGTACACTAAACAAATAACAAATTTATAAAATTTCTAATCAAATAAGTGGAAATTTCGTTCAATTACAAGTTTACTGAAACTAATTAATTTCGGATAAAATGCCAAAGTAACCAAATAGAAATAACGACGGGCTAACGCCGAAAGACGATATTTTCTTGTAGAATTATCTGTCCACTTATTGATTAAGGAAGTTGGGACAGATTCTTTTTCATTTGATCCAAATTTTTTTTTACTCTTGTTTTCTTGAGGGCAAATATTCAAGTGAAGTTTTCCATTTATACAAATAAAACTATTCGGATTTGAGCCTTTTAATTCACGACCAAAGAAGATTAAAAGCTTTGATTAGCATGAAACAAAACTGGTGAATTTCCATTAACACATTTAACTTTTGTTTATAAAGAAAAAAGATTGAATAATTGGAGCAATCGAAAATTTTGAATAGGTTAATGCAAAATTGATTTTGCTTCGGGTGAATGATTGAAATTCCAGCTGTTATGATGATTTGAAATCACCAGCATACGGTTATTTTTAATTTTAAAAACTGAAACTTTAATTGTGTGTAGAGAGGAGTTTGTTCGAAATTCTTAAATTGCCCCTTCATCAGACCATAGATGGGAATATTTGATTATTTATTTTTCGTTAACATTGATGGAAATTGAATATAGTTCACATTTTCTTTTTAATGAAACATTTAAACTGTACGAAGAAGATGATTTAAGGGGCTTTTTTACTGTCGCTTTTTACAAAGTATACGTTAACATTGTCGCAAATAGGTAAATATTTAGTTTAGCATACATTTTGGTCCACCTATTCAAGTGGTATACGAAGGGGATCGATGAATAATGGATAGAAATGCCCTGGAGACCGCTCTCAAACTAAAATGTTGAAGAAACTTTAGAGCTTTTATAGCGAACACTTTCCTCCTCATCCTTTTTTCACTCTTGTATATGTGTTGAAAAGTAGAAGAATGTTCGAACAAGTATTAAGTGATCAATTGGTCGTTTTTATATTACTTCCGAACAAGAGAACAATTGACTCTAAAGTACTTTAATAGATAAAAGTAGTGAAAGTTGTTTTGAATTTTTTTAATCAAAATATTGTTAATGGATAATGAAATTCTTGGAATATTTAGAAATGGCAAACAATCGGGATAACAATTATTCGCATTATTAAAGTTTATCGGTGACACCACGTAAATTATGGTTAGCTTATGTATTATAACATAAAAGGACTATAGTGCTCTATAAGGATAACAAAGGACGAAAATTTAAACAGTTTGATAGTTGGATGCAAACAATGTATAATGGAATTGTTTGTAACAGATCAACGGTAATAGTGAGGCATCGATCCGTTTGTAAACTGTAATGAATCAAACTGTAATTAGTAAACTCGAAGGGCTTGTATTGTTTCTACTAAATTCTACAATCAACTTCAAATGAAGCCCTTAACATAGCGTCTTCTTGTACAACTACTACTGTTGTGTAATACTAAATGTTTATTGATCGCCTCCCAAACGTATTAAATTGTAATAAAGCAGGTATAACCGTTATGATATTCTGTCTGTTTTGTTCAGATCTAACGCCTTCCGCCATCCGTCACTGTCAAAATGTACGAATAAATGTATGTGAACATGAACAAAACTGGCATTCATTTCAACGTGGTTCAGTCAGCTCTATAAAAATATCAACTTTACACACCCAAAAGCGAATGAAAAAAAAAACCAACCCAACATTGAATGACTGTTTCTATTCTTTTTTCCTCTTTAATATATAAATGTATTCATGCTATCTGATTCGATTAATATTAAATTCAACTCACCGACCATGATGTGGGGCCACATTACCGCTATCGAATGAAGAGCTTGCGGTGATGTCCTCGTCTTTGATAGCTTCATTTTCCATTCCCAATGGCGCAATACATTGTGCTAAATTATATGACGAAAAACAATTATTAATTTTAACTTTAAACAAATTCTTTGATATTTACATGGATCTACTGCTTGGTTAGGAACTAGGAAAACAAGCAGAAGTGCGGAGGACACTCCCAGGAAACTCTTCATAGTTGATGCAGTCTAAACGAGGAATAATCCTCGTATATAAAAATCGTCTTCACGACATGATTTCTGTAACAAAAGAAAAATTAAAATTAACAATTCCATTTTCTACAATGTACAAGATATTGCATTTCGTTTTGTGGCTCAGATGTCTGCCACCCTAATCATCAATAATCTTCTTCTGAACTTATTCTTAGGGAGTCTTAATACGGCTTCTCCTCTTGCCTCATTAATATTAACCAGGAGATCAATGGAACAGTAAGATTGAATGATAGAAAAAGATAGATTGTTACAGGAACATGTCAATAGTGTAAGGTAATACCTTCAATAGGATTAGGGAAATACGAAATAACATTTCTCGTGGTTAAGTCAATTGTTCCATGAAGATGGTTCGTTTAACAATGGCTTTCCTATTTGCCTACGCACAAAGTGAATGCAAATTATAGTCTAATGTTGTTTTTTGTCGGGTTTTATTAACATTTTCACCATTAGACCCTCTGAAATTTAACCACATTCTAATAATATAATGAAAGCCTCTTTGTATCGTTTAGCTTTAAGCATTTCGATCATTTTTAAGATTATCTTCCAAATATAGAGAGTATCCTTAGCAGACTACTATTTTTTATATTTTGGTATGTGATCAGTTTATAGCGGAGCCGCTCGAAGAGAAATAGTGTTGTCCCCATTTTCGGTAATCTATAATTATCTAATTATTTATGAATTAACTATGGGCATTATTCGATTTTTTTCTAGTAGCCAAGACTACACAGTTGAAGCTAATATTTCAACGGAGTGTTAGATGTTTGATCGATAGATTGTTTGGTAGCCAACTTGCTCAATATAAACATAATTAAATTCGATTTTAATATGCATTTGATTTTTAATAAATTGGTGATGAACACCTATAAAATTGAAAGGTACATTAATACTGATTGTGTTACTCGTTATTTTCTATAATTAATTCCAATTAGAATCAACAACACATAGCAGAACTGAAATAAATATCTCATTGTAGCCGAAAACTGTAAATATTAGTGTGAATTTGTTAAAACCATGTGTGCATTAAAGAAATTTCACAGAAACTGGTAGTCAAACAATCTATCGTCACATGCAACTGTATTGTGCGAAATTTAACAAATATAAACAGAAATTCTAAATCGAGAACCAAATTAATTATACAACAGAATTTATGTAAAATACTTCCACAATAATGTTAAACCAAAGGTTGTAGAACAGATCAGCAATTCTTAATCAGTATGGATTCCACCCTTTATGGTGGTGAATTTGTGGTGCAACCTACGTAATTATTGGAATGTCAAAAGAATTGTTTAATATTTCATGAGAAGTCACGCATACTAGGCTACACCAAATAATATTTTTGTGCAAAATTCCTTGTAAAGCATCACTGTTGTATTTTGCAAAGTTTAAATCGTTTGTCGAGGACTGTTAAGTTTTCCTTCAACAGGGCGTTTTCTTGCTATCTAATAGCTTGATTTGCATTTTTTTTTCGCATAAAAGTTGAGTTTGATCTGAATCAATTATTTCTTTTGTGATTCCTTTAGTTTTTGTCCCATTATTCTATTGTTGTCGATTTTATTGTCTTCAACTCTGCCAAGTCATTTCAGAATAACTATAAAAATTTCTTAAAAGGGCAAAAAGTTCCAAAACAAAGCAAATGCCAGTCGCACCTCAGGTTCAATGAACAAGCAATATTTTAAATGCATCATAAAATCAATATTTACTGACAACATTTTTTTATTTATTATCCACATCATAATTTAATCATTAGATATTTATAACCAATCATTTTCAATATTTATTTATTTATTTTAGTTAAATGTATACTGGTTACTCAATAATAATAAATTTTTTAATCAACTTGTTTTCAAAAATATAATTGATAAACATCTATTAACAGTACGTAAATATTTCTTAGTATTTTATAACAAATAATAAAAATTCAAATATATACATATACAACATAAATTCCAATGATGTGAGAATTTTCGGTCGGTATATTCTTTGTGTCTGCAGGAATTCCGCCAAATAATCACATGACCGGAACTTTCACGTGTATCTTATAGAATGATAATGCGAATTTCTTTGAACAATAGATGATACAGTCGAATTTATCGGATATTTCAATCCGACATTGATGTATAGAAAATGTCCAGGATGATCAAAGGATCTGTCAGAGACAGAGATAGAGGAACAGAAATATTAAACTATAACACTATGAAGATTATTTAACGAAAATAATACAAATGTTATGACTGTTCTGCATTTATTTAGCTTTTAGGCTAATTGAGATCAACGGGATCTTATAAGAAGCAGAAAGAATGATTGTTATTGTTAGTGTCTCATAGATTTGAATGTCGGAATCCACAAATTTCTGTTGAATATAGAAATTAGGATGATTCGTTCTTGTATAAATATTATTTTGTTCTAGTTTACTCAAATAATAGATGTTTAGAATATGTAAACTGTATTCAAAGTCATGTTTGTTGAATTTTTGTTGTTGTTGCTTACAATAACGTGGTGTTGTTGTTATTTAATAACACTTTAGTGTGTGAAACTAAACAATAGTGTAATTGTAATAGGCATTATTCACTTTAAAAGACAATCGACGACTTGAAATGAATACGTACAATATTAGATGCATACATAGATATACTCCAAGTTTTCGCATTCAATGCGTCTTGTATTTAAATTGATAGCTTTCCGTAGTTCATTGATTTTACTAAATAGATAACGTATATTTAGAATCAACATATAAGGGTTGTGTTGTGCGTTCTTTACGAAAATATGCAAAAACAACATTTACCACACACAGTCACCAACGTTTACTCTACTTACAACATATGTGTTGATATATACAATACTCTTCTCTTTATTCATTCAATACAAACTTGAGTTGATTGAAATGGAAAAGGATAAAGAAATGGTCGATATATATATATAATCAAGTCCATTCTCTATTTGTACTCTTCTAGATTAAAATTCAAGGTAAAGAAAAGGGGATGAAGTAAACGTACAAGCAAATAGCCGGTTGATTGGAAAAACGTTGATCAATAACTATATATAAGTATGTATAACAACAGTAATATTGCTAATGATTTTATCAAATTTTCAACTCCCCTCTGAATATCGTCCATTATCGTTTAAACAAAAGTAGTTTTTGTTTTTGTTTCAACTGTTACTAATTCAATTATTCTGTTTCTCTCATTCTTTGTAAAAGTAATTGTTTGAGTCCGAGCACAATCCAAATAGTACGCCTTATCTCTGCCGGACTTAATGGATGATTTCAACAGAGAAATTAAGTTAATTATATCCCGGATGTGTCCCTTGTGACGCCACCACCACCACCACCACCACCATCATAATCATCATAGTGTGTTCCACACAGGGGTGAAGATTAAACGAGATTCTTCTATTTATTCGTTAATTAAAAATTATTTAGCAACTTTACGATCTATAAAATTGTAGAAAAAGTTGGTGATATAAAAGTCAATTTCTAGACAAGAGTCAATAACGGTCAGTTTACACGTCTCAATACAAGGGCCCACTAGAGTCCAAAGAAGTAATGAATAGTATCGATCGTTGTTAGTCCCAGTCCGACTGTATTAACAGAGGGTGGAAGTCGTCCTTATATACAACTTGTAACTAACGAAACGGAGAGAAAAAAAGAACAAAATGAGTAAACCAAAAAACCAAAAAAAAGACGAAGAAAATTGTGTGGGATAATTCAATTTTTTTACTTGTCAAAGTAACATGGTGGCAATTCATCGTGTTCTGTGAATATTAAAATTCGTGTTACAGTATATTCGCTGTCTTTTTTCTTCTTGCTTTATATTACAAATAAATGAAATTGTAACAGTTGTGAGAAAGATAGAGAAATGTTGAATAGTGAAGTTCATTTAAAAAATACCACGATTTTTCGGGAATATACACCGTCATGTTGTAGCAAGCGACGCGAACGAATAGGTCGTTACATGTCACAAAAACGAGTCCGAGTTATATTCTTCTTCTCCAACATGCGATATCTGTGTAATATGAAATATTGTCCTACTAGGAGAGGTGGTATTCACTTTAGCGTGAATGCTGGCAATTCTTTTGATTTACGTTATCGTTTGTTTGTTCGGACTTGAATTCTAGAGTGTCGTTGTGACTTGCTGTTTCAGGTAATGAGACCCTTTGGGCCATTTCGAATTCACAATCAGCTTCTGTTTAAATTACACAATCATCTACTGAATTATCAACAATATTATAGAAGGGGAATTTAAACAAAGTTCTAAATAAAAGTCAAAATAAGTCATGTGATATAGAAACATCAAACACACAAGCTTCCCCCTTTGTTCAATTCGGTGTAAGATCAAAAGATACGTTAGTAAAACGACTAAAATCAAATAACTGTATTGTACCAATGCTACCATTACTATTACCCCCCGAAGTTCTAATACACAATCCCAAAATTAAGTGAGAACGAGTTTTGTAGAACATTACGACAATCATTTTCAATCTAACAAACATAAAGAGGTGGTTGTTTTTCTTAATGGTTTGGCAAACGTTTTATTACATATCGAAATCTGTATTTTCATTTAGAACTCCCATTGAAACACAGTGATTTTCGCCTTGTTTGATGTAGCAGAATTGTTCTTGATAAAAATTAAGGGAATATTTTACATGGTATTTATTCTCCTACAAATATCGAATAAATCAATGTAAAATTCTATCACTTATTACTCATAATTTCCGTTTAAGCGAAGAAAATTTTTAATAACAACCCATAATATCAATATTAAGGAACTTACTTGCACAACGTACAAAAGGCACAAACGCTTTGAAGAAGTTCGTCGTTTCAAATTCATATAAATGCGAACTTCTTGTTGTAAATGTAAGTATATACAGAAATTAATTAATGAGTCCACTTGCTTCGTGAATTTAAATCAAACAAATTCAAAAAACGACGGGAAAACTGGTTAATTTCGAGATTTTAGCCATTTTTAAGTAATAGAACTTTAATATTTTTATAAAATTTCGATTAAACTGAAACAATAACTTGTCGTCTAATGGGGATAATAATTGATGACATTTTAGTAGTAGTGTAATACGCTCGTTATTCAAACCAAAGACTGGATTCTGTTATCTTTACATTAGTTACTATCACTGAACAGTTAATGAGCCGTACTCTATTAAATCTGTATATCTATATAGATATACAACCGTTTATGTGTTAATCCTGCTCCTTGTTCTTCTCAGCATGTAGATGAACGAAAAACTCGATTTCTAAAGATTGAGTTTTTGTTATAAAACATTCGTATTCGTTCACTTTTACGTTAATTTTCTCATAGAATTGGACACGCAGCTTGCTGTGCTAATTGAGCGCATCTCTTCACCTTATCATATTACGCGAAGAAGATTTGCTCGTGCCTCTTAAGGACATTAATTCCTGAATTTATAGCAATGAAATCCTGTTAAATTTCAACAATTAATCAAGCCGGCGACACGAAAATTTCTTATCTTGTTGTTGATGATATAAATTTCACACTGATTCAGCATATTATTTCATCGTTATGTTTGTATAGGTGAGGATTTTTTTTTGTGTATGTATAAGTAAAAATATGGAACAATGTTGGACATAAATTGCATATAGTATGGCAGCTTATCTATGCAAACAGTTCCGGAAAGAGCTGCAGAGCTCTGTTTACATTTCCGGTGGCCATCATGATCATCATCACCATCATTGGACGGCGTGAGTAAATGCAACATTCTATGCATACTAAATGTTTCGAGTACCCTATAAAACGATAAAGAGACTATTCAACGTATGGCTCGACTTGATGAGGCCTTCAACACATCACGGCCATTTCCATGCTGTTGTTGCCAATTTATTGCATACTTTCTTTTATACTGATTTTTATCATTGTCTGAGTACTAAATGCAAGAAAGAACAAGTTTCTATCGACTTATAAATGGTAATTATATATCAAGGATTCATTCAATTTATTACAAGTCATCGAAGACATTTACATGTGTAATAATCATATGAAAGATGAGATTATTTGTAATTAAACAAACAATAAATATTTCAATTTAGATACAATTTCATCGAGTTCTAATTAAATGGAAATGAAATCAATAAACTAAATAATTGGTGAATTGGACTGTTGTAAACAATAAGAGATAACAATGCTATTGGCAAATAAACCATCAACGTCCACACACATATTAGATTTGTGCAACAAGTAAATTTAATCTTTATTAAACAAAAATTCAATTTACTGAATGATTATTTGAAAATCAACTAATTTGACAACTTTAAAACATAATTTAGGATCAGCCAGTTAACTGCATGTCCTCACAAATATTGAAGTCGCAAGATTTTTAGATTTTTTAGCTATTTAGATTGTTGTTGTTATTGGTTGGGCTCGATTTAAAACAGGATCGAGTGGTAAATGATTCCGTTTTAACAGTTCGCAACGTTCACAATGTAACAAATAATACTGTTGTGTTCTACTGATGTATATTAGCCCTAAAACCACATTTTGCCCATTCTAGTTTTCCTAATTTTTGGCGAAAATGTTTCTACGTATGGACTCTTCCTTACTGCAGTATTTTAGTGGCTCTGTCATCATAAATGATGAATTTAGAGAGAAAGGCATATTAACTAACAGGAAGTTTATGAGTTTGCAGGAAACTGTCTGCAGCATTTGCAATTTAACTAAAACTAATCAATTAGATACAATTAGTGGTAAAATAATCTAAAATTATTGTAAATATAAATCTTTTAAGAAATTTACAATCAATTAACATGTAAACTATAAAACCATTTTAATTATTACTATATACATCTGGAGAATGTTGGTGTTTAAAATATTTCTTTTTAGAAATCGCTTAATAATGATTTGATTTGATAGTATTCACATATAATTAAGTGTTTCTAAAGAGAAATTCCAATTTATGTCTAGTTGATGGAAAATATGGGAAAATTCAAAAATAGACAACTATTTAAGTTCGGTGACGCGCCCCCTTTACTTTCTTTTTTACTTTTTTTCTATATGAAAAAAAAATCCACACATACACACACAGACAAATCAAGACTCGAAAAACGTAGAGATTCCAATTAGTAATTTATAAAATAGGAAAATGTCAACTGGAGTGTCAACACAATCTTTTTCTTTTTGATTCAAATTAGATTAGACAACGACTTTTGTCGTTTCTTTTTTCAAGATGACGATCTAGTTTATGTGATTGATCTGGAAAAGATGGTAGTAGTGATAAAGACAATTTATTCATTTCGAAAAAGACTTTCTCTTGATTCCTGCATATACGAACTAAACTAACAGACAGGACGATCGGTCCATTTTTCTTTCCGTCAACTGTTTGAGTTTCAGCTTTATAGTAAGTCTACAGTTCGTTTAATCAATGCAAATCCGATCTGATTTAAGACGGTTTATTTAAAAAGCCCCTATTGTATTCTGACAAAAATATGTCTGACTCGGACAATTTTCCAAACCCAAACAAGTAAAAAAAAACCTAGCAGAGACAGCTATTTATTAAAATATTGTGATTCGAATTTTTTGAGCTCGTTAAAATAACAATAATAAACTGTCATTGTGGGGAAAGTACGTTATTTCAGTATTAAAACGTCAAAATATCAGTGTTGAAAAATATTTACTCCGAGTTAGATATTAACTTTTGTTTTACTGCTTGATTTTTTTTCGAACGCATGTCGGTTAGAGTAAATGATTGGCCTATTATTAGTTTGTTCAGTAACCATTGTTAGATAAATGACCACTATACGGCAAGGATAAGGCTTATCTTTCACTACCTTTAGTACCAATTTCTGTTTGCAATTTTTCTTTTTTACGGTTCTATCGATTGGTTATAGATGGAATAAGAGAAGAAAGTAAAAAATATTAGCTTAAATACAAATAAAGTGTGTGACAATAAAATCATGTCAACATGTGTGTACAATTGGGAAAATAACAGGAATGATGTCTTAATCATATTTTCTTCCAACTAATAATCGTTTTTTTTTCTTCTCAACAATGTTTGTTTTTTTTTCGTTCGTATATTAAACCATAAAGCGTCCATAAAACAAACAAGAGTTCTTGAAGCCAAATGTTGCGAATGTGACCATCTACTTTTGTTTCTATCTTATATTTATTTCACTTTCTAGACAAAATCTCAATCCAAGTGAAACGATTATTTCTTCTTTTTTGCTTCTGTTTCACTTCCAAAAATAAAAGGGGAGAAATCTCTACTATAACAGACTGGTTTGTTGTTTAGGAGACCAAAAACAAGACAAACTCATGTAAATATACGTACAATGTTTTAAATGTTGTAAAGGGTGACTTTTACGAGTTTTACGGTTTGCTTGTGGTGATGTTGTTTCAGATAGGGGTTGTAGAGGAAGTCGTCGTATGAAATGTCAGTTTAATTACACAATTTCAATTAAATCTGTTTTTGTATAGAAGAAAGTGAAACAATTTTAAAACGATATAACAACAGGTGCAGTCAACGTGGAACAACAAACTCATCAGAAATATCATTCCTAAAATCAAGTTGGAATATTTAGAAATTTAAAATAGACAATGGAACAGGATACAGAAAAAAAAAGTGAGAGCTTTGAAAACATAAATTCAAATTATTTATCAGGAATGTTAAAAACTTTGAATTCCTATCAATTTCATGTCATGTGTATGTTCGAAATTAAGATTAAGCGGAACAGGTGTATCCACCGTTTCAAGTTCTCAGTTTATTCTATTTTGAGAATTCTACTTTGAAGTACACCGATTTTTTGATAATCTTATTGAGTAATTCCTAACCATAAACTGAGTTTAGTGTTTTGTAAATTCGCTATAAACTTTACGATACATAACCGAACATCAAAGTTTAAAAGAAGGATTGTAGAACCCAATTTCTAGATATATCTATATATATATATATATATATATATATATATATATATATATAACAATTGCCTCAATCTGTATAGAGAAAATATTCAATAGATATGGGTCAGTGAATTTTCAGTCAACTTCTCGATCAACACTGTCGAAAAGACAAGGGGAAAAGAGAAACTTTCTTCCTTTTGAAATGTTTGCGTTTGTCGCATGTTTTATTTATTTCTAGATCGTCTTCGTCTCTACCACTTTTTTTTCACTAGAGCCTATTTTGATGTTTTATTCTTTCGAGGGTGGAATACATAAATAATAGTTGTTTTAGAAATCTGTGTACACTTTCTGACAAATACACACGCCATTATATCTTTACTTCAATAGATATGCACATTTATGATGGAAGAGGTAGATAGATATATAGGCTCTCCCTATATATTTGGATTTAGTCGACATAACTTCGAAACAGTGTGAGTAAGCAACAAGAACCACAACAGTAAAAATCTCAATTCCTCATCTTCTAATTAGGTATTTTCGTAAGGTAACGAAATTTTCTTTCTGTTTTGACAAGGGAAAGTCGCACAAAAAAAGGATTCTTATTGATTAGGTGTGAAATAGCAAAATGACATCGTTGGGGAAAAAAGCTGGAATTTTATACGCTTGTCATTATATTGATTGTAATTGCAATTCAATAGTGAGATGTTATATATGGGCTTATTGCTCAGTAGACCTCTCCACAGCTTGTCTGTCGCCTTAGGGACTATCTATATTGGTTTTTGGTGTCGGCTTGTCCTGTTCATTTCTTCCGATTTCTTCTATCAAATAACATGACGCGTCCTACTATATGGATAGGATTGATTGGCACAAATCGAGGGATGGATATGGATGGTAAAAGATCACTGGCGCCATCAAAATATCATACATCTCCCCTTTCAACACACATACATAGAAACTTTTAGTTCTGATAACAATTTTATATTGTTGATTTAATGGTGGTGGAAACATTTTTACAGAGTTGATTAGTTGTTATCAGCCGTTATGATTTTAATAGATTGGAATCAGTAAAGTAAGTACTTAGAGATCGTTATGGAAGAGAAATATGCTTACATCCCACAATTCTTGACTTTTATTATTTTTAATAAAAACCAACTAATTCACAAAAATGATATACTGTCGAAATGGTTATAGTCAATAAGAATAATCCAATGACATTACCAATAAATTTAGATGCTGTTTTGTGAATTTTACTGAAACATATGAACATTTTGTTAGTGATGGATAGTAAAATTTGTTATAATAATAGCGCAATTTATTTTTAACAACTGTTAGAGTTTAATAATCGTAATATCCTTTGTATAGTTGCAAAACTCGATAGATATAATGTGTGTGTTTTTAGTCATCTTGTCGTTCAATTAAGAATCGTTTTATGTAAACGAATAAATATTCTAGAAAATTTATTAGACACTAAACAATCCATTATCATTTAGCAGATGCTTTCACTACAATTTTATTATAAACAAATTACACAACATTCAATATAATTAGCTAATTACATATATAAAATCTTTTAGATTTACAACATTATCATTAATTATTGTTGGATATTTTCTTTTAAAGTAAAAGGGAATTTTGAAGTATCTACCTTCTATCCAGCTGCAGCTTATATCCAACACGTGGCCATTGTGTGGAATTTTGAAAGTTACGAATCTGCATATGAATGATTCAGTTAACGCCCCCTTGTCAGTTGCCACAGCTGGAATATATATATATATATATATATATATATATATATATATATATATATATATAACTATAAATGTATCCAGAATTCATTGATTGTTATAGTAATAACCCTTTCACTAGTCACTTTCAGACTTTGTTCAGGATATGTCTCCTTCAGAATATCTATGTAACATCATCGAAATTTAATCAAACTTAAAGTAGTGACATCATTATTTGTTTCTATTATTGAAATCTTTTAATATAAAGTTCTATGAAATTAAATGTGACAACTATTTAATTTGAAAATTAGATTGTTGATTCATATATCAAATAAATAGATAAACTGGCGTTAAAGTTTAAAGGTTAAATAAAACATTAAAAACGAATTATTAACTATTGGAAGTTTATTTTGAATTATTTAAAAATGTTATCATATAAATAACTAACACATCAATATTATTTATGTCGAAAAAAACAACCATTAATTATCCAATAATTTTATCGATAATAATTGTAAATAAAGATTAATGTAGGATTTTTCATTAAAAAAAAACATATTGTATCTAATAAGATAACAAACATTCTCATCAACATCTTGGACCATCTGTTGCTTCAATTGTAACATTTGCATAATCACGCCCTCAACACACTAAGGATCATGTTGAACACACCTGTCAGCTTCTGTATTGCCATACAGAAACAACAATCAAGAAGTTCAACAATTATAGAAATAGGGATCATTCCATTCGGGCATATATTGTGTAGGTGTCTAAATCTTATGGTTCTACTATAACATATAGCATCCCGGAAAACATCAAACTGTGTTGGTGCATTCAAAATAAGTCTTGATTTGATTTAAAGATGCGCATTAAGTAATTGTCGGGCGTGATGACCTCAAGAGACATCAAATCTATATAGTTTAAACGAATTATTTGAAAACTAGCTGAAAGAAATCTACAGATACTACTAAAATAGACTGTTGAGTTAATTAATTCGGTGTCATAATGCCACGTAATTACTTTGAGCGTACAACAAAGATGTTAGTAGCCACAGAACATTTGCAAACCATATTCCCGATAGCAATCATAGCCGGTTTTAATCCACCTCTGGTTACCCCGTAATAAATATATTCAAACAACTGGATATTTGAAATTTTTCTTTGCAACATGATATCCTAATTTTTATGGAAACTAATAAATAATTCTTAGTCATCTGTTTACTGTGTCCTGATTCAACTTGCTGAGACTGAATTGGCTTGTTAATGGGTTGTTAAAATCAGTTGTCTTATCTTTTATACAATCGGGTTTTAGGCGACTATATACGTAAAACTAGATTTTAGCAAACGTTAGCAACAACCATATCTGTATAATGAGAATGATTTTCACAAGGGTAACGAGCAAGGGAATTGGTTAATATCCGGCTAAAGGCGTCAAAGCGACAAGGGTTTTCACTGGGAAAATCGAGGGACATAAGAGATATAGAGTCTTAACGAGCAAATGTTATATCATGGTTGTGTTTGTATGACTTTTCCTGACATTAATTATAAGTCTTTGTAGATGGTAAATCATTGTTGTTTGAAGGAGACAAATATATTTTTAAAATCTATTCATCTCCTGGTGGACATTTTCGAACTATTACAACTGAATTCTTTTACTAATTATTTGATTTATGAGTTAGTGCGGGCTGTAATTCTTTCAATATATGTACATGAAATGCGATATCTCGTTGTTGTTGGTGGTGGTGTTTTTTGTTGCTGTTGTTTGGAACTCCACAACGACAAACAAATCATTTAACAAGACAACAAACATGAATATAAATTATTTAGATTTGTTCCATGACAACCAATCAAAAATGAAAATTTGAACACACTGTAGAATTTATACGTTTTATTGATTGTATGTTATTCGTCTACTGTCCGTATACAGTTAATGTAAAGATCAGATTAGACAAGATGCCAAGTATGTTTGTTGTTTGATGTTAGCACTCTTTTAAGTTGAAGCAACTTGTCAGAGATTGCCAACAAGAGATTTTTGTAAACAACAGCTTTTTTAAGAAAGTAACTGAAAGAAAACGAATGAATGAATGAATAAGTGTCTATTGAGAGAGAAAGAGAGTGGGAGATGAAAATGTAGGCGTTTAAGTTGATGATAGTTCTTAAAAGAAAGATAGAGATGACAAAAAGGCCACCCAAGTCCGAAAAGCTCATCAATTATCATATGTAATTATCGTTGAGCTTATTTTTCAACTATGTTTATAATGTTGCACACATTATTAAAGACAAACGTAAAAGGGAAGAATGTGGAGAGGTTTCTTTTTTCAATTTAAATTTTCGAAAAAATTTAAATAAAAATGTAAATGTGATTGCATCAAAATGGCATTTCCTTGTCAAGACTAAAGCGATTCTACAATGATATACAGTAAATTTTAATTAAAACTGGCTTGTCGTAACAGCTCATTTATACCAATAAAACTCCAGTTTTTAACTTGTCTCTAATTACCAGGCTACCTACTCTTTAAGTTGACCACAATTAAAATGAAAATCAGATTTTGTTTTTTTTTTGTTTTGTTAAATCAGATCAATTATTTGCCGGCAATACTGTATAAAGGAGCCTGATCTTCATGTCCAGCCCTTATTAACATTTATTAATTTGTTGGGTGTGCATAAGGCTTTTGTAGGTAGGGCGTAATTCCATAGCCTAGTCACGTATTTTTGAAGGGTTGGGCCACACGAAATTCATGTGTTACTTGACACGGTATATATACTGACAGGAACTATGTCCTGAATATTTACACAGAGATCTCATCTCATTAAAATGTAGAGAAACAAAGAGACCGCGAATCAACAGATAGTGGTACTAACACACACACACACACAAAGATTAATTATGAAATTCGTTAATTTCGAGGACTGTTATCAAAGACATATAGATAAAGATAATTATAAATTATAGATCGTTTGTAGGATAAATATTACAAGATCAGTAATTAAAGTTTAAGAAAACGTATAAATTATAAAATCAAGGAAATTGCATAGAAATTCTCGTGGCTAAATCATTGTGATTAATTATCTTAAGTAACAGATGTGTTGTATATTATGGTTATTTTAATTATAAAATAAAAATTAAGATTAGATAATGGCAAATATACAAGACTATTAAAATTCATGATTATTCTTACTATTATTAATAATAACGTTATTGATAAGATTATATGTAGAGAATGTCCTTAGTCTTTATTATTTATTATATAATAATTGTATGATAAATGTGAGATATAATCTGAAAACGAAACACCGAAGGCTACTTAATAAATCTTTCAAACATCGATAGCACCCATCGCGTAACCATCTAATTAGCATAAACACTTCACACTTTTAATTGACATTTATAAATATAAATTGGAGGACAAAAGGCCAACATCACTATTCAATCAACAAATAAATATGATGAGAGATTGTCAACAATCAAATGTTTTAATAAAAAAAATTCAATATTCTCTAAAAGTTACCGGAAACACTACCAAATGCAATCAAACAATATATCAACAAAAATTGACATACAGGAAATGTATTAAATATGTCTATGTTGTCTTAGTATTGTGTCGTCTACACACCTGTATGAAACATCTCATTGTTCTTCAATCGTTTGTATTCTATTTTCCAAAATAGTGGATATTTCAACCTGTTACATCAACTAAACAATACCGATATTGTTATACGTTGAGAATATCTGCAATGAAACATAAATGAGTGAATTATTTTTCGTAGCGTTTCGATATCAACTCATTGTTCGATTAATGAAATATTTACCAATAACGGATCAGATTTGGATTCAGGACAGCTATCAAATTGAATTATTTGTAGTGATCTTGACTATTCGATCAGATCTTTCAAATACCAACAACAAAAATATAAAGAAAAAACATATAAATCTCGATTAGCCGTCATAAAAAGGGTTTAAATAGAATAATATCATCCTTTGTGTGCTTGTTGTTTATTGTCAATAAGAGAGTTTTAACGTTTTTTGATTAGTTTTACGGTAATTTCAAGATTTTACAGCAATTAAACCTTCTTTATCTTTAAACAAAACAGTTATAAACATCTGGAATTACTTCATTTAGATAACAATTTTATAAACAACGAAAAAAATTACCGGAAATATAAAAAAAGAACGACTAAAAGTAAACAGATTTTTTTGAAAATTTTATCGCATCCACCATAAAACACACACGTCTTCTTGTTCCTGTTATAAAAACATTTATAATAATAACAAAGATGTAAAGATAAAACATTAAATTCTCGATGACACCTAGATTAGGATTTGGGGATGGTTCATTTAGATTTGCATAAGTCACCTGCTATCTTCATTATTTTGTCGACATTGTTTTAATTTAAAACGAATTACGGCTTACCTACCTCGTCCAATATTCTTCAAATAATCCACGATTATTATTCGATAATAAATTCACACACTTCACTGTTTGTTTGTTGTTTTTTGTTTAAATTTTTGTTGATTTATGTTTTATATGAAAATCTTTCAAAACTTCCACATAATTGAACAATCGATCTTAAGGGGTTGCTAGTTGCCGCCGCTCAAATTTGTGGATTTTACAGTGTTTTATGGGGTAAATTTTTGCTTTAAATATAGCGCACTCGATTTCGTTTGATAATTTCAATAGAGGGTGGTTATTTATGAAAATACAAAGCGCGTGTTTGAACTGAGAGACATTTTAAACGTAAAGCTACTCTATGAACGTGCACATTCGAACTGTTATCCGCGCCTGCCCATAAGTCCAATATAGACGAGTTTTCCCCTTCTTCGTTCACTATACGAAAGACAACCCCACTCTATATTGTATTATAGATATTTTATATATGGCCAATTCCAACTTTACACCCTGAATTTTTATCAGGTAAGGCGACGGCGATATTCTAAAGGCATACTTGTTTACACACAAAGTAACATTACGAATTTTACAACTGAAGAAAAATTTATAACACAAGCCACCCAACATTCGGTTTTGAATGAATTCCATCATGTTTTTCAAAGTGATTAAAGTCATTTAACTTCATTAAATTGATACTAAAATGTGGCATTTCAAAGTTACATCCTCGTAAATTTGATATATGATGGAAGAATCAACTGAAATTTATTCAACAAATTGGCATTATTTATCTTCGTATCCTAGAATATTTCAAAGTTTTTCTTAAACAGAAACTATTTTAATTGAAAACGAAATCATACTAAACCGTTCTCAATTATTTACCGTTGGTTTCTTACACAAAAAAAAAATGGGATATGAAAAAAACCTTCAAAGATATCATCATCTGGCGCCGTATTTGTCGCAGGCTCTTCCAACCTGCTTTCCCACTTTCAGAAATAGTAACTCGGTCAATTCTCATTTAATTAACTAGTAATTCGGTTCGTTAACTGCTTTACAGTTTTTAAGGTGGTTTAGTCTCTTTATCAAATTGAAAATAGTGGTTGATCTTAATCTGTGTGAAGTCCTCATTGCCTAGGATTTTGGTGCTAGATAGTCAATATTCAGTTTTTCACTATAACACAGTGGATGCCACAAATACAGAAGAATTTTTGTGATAATTTAGGAGTAATCGTTTTAAAGATCACAGATCGCATTATAAGCAGTCGGGTAATATTAGTTATTATAATTCATTCTGAGAGAGAGAGAGATAATTCTAGGAAATACTATAATATTAGAAATGAAATTGATTCTTGAGAACTTTCGGTCGTTTTAGACCATCTTTAAGGGAGCATAAATTGTTATAATTTATATTGATGATGAAAATTACTAGTAGAACCATACGACATTATTATGGCCTGTAATTTGAGATTCATTTTTGAAATAACTTAAGAAGGTAGAAAAATTAGGTCCATATGGTGAATGGCGTTATTTTTCTCTCTTCGTCTTTTTTCTAAAACCCCTAACTAGAAAATCTCTTCAACAACAATGACAAAAGATTTGAAACACAAAAGAAATGAAAACAACCAATTTCCTTTTATAAGAAATTCCTATTGAATTTTGTTCTTTATAATCGTTCAAAATTACTATAATTGTCAACCATTATTGTACAAAAAAAATAAATAAAAAAAAACATAATTAGAAGGTAACATGGGATTTCGTTGACAATCAAAGCTGAAAAATTTGTTAAACTGTCCTAGATAGAACATCTGTGCGATGATGAATTTTTCAAATCCGAATCTCATCCTTTGTTTAGTCTACAATGGATTTTCTACACGCAAAAAATAAATAAACAAAATAATTGTTTTAAAATAGGTGTTTTCCCATTAATAAGAACGTACTATAGTGAAATGTCGTGATGAAAGTACCGTGTACACTGTCGGTAAAACGATGGAAATGACCGATAACAGCGATAATATATGAACAATTTCAGCTCGATCTAAGATAGCTTATATGACAACGTATAATTTTTTTTAAACAATATCTTTTCTCAGTCTTTAATAGACATATTACAAAAATTTTCTAAACATGAAAGGACAATGTTTGAGTGTTATTAAAACAGTTGATTTTTGTTTGGAAAATATTGAAGGGTTGTTGAATATTAAACAAAAAAAAATATATCAACAAACATCAAAATGAAACAACAACAAACAACACAGAGAGTGGACGAAAATTCGCATATTTTCGATTTAAATCATTGACAGCGGGTGAACGAGATCAACCCTGTCGACTGGTGGTTGTTAGAGAGTTAGGTTGGACAGTTGACAAGTGGAACAACACCAGCAGGATTATGGAATATTATACATACATACACACATGTAGATAAAATATAACAACAGGAACACCTCTACACTCTCTACAGTTAATTACAGTTTTAAATATAAAGCGTATGTATTGCGACTGGCAGTTAAACAACTTATTTAGAAAATTAATCTCAACACAAATATACACCACTTTAGAATATTTTAATATGCCGACATAATTGAATATTTAATGAGATTATTTAATTTTATGTGGATTATCATTTGAATAATAGAATTTAGAAACAATCAAATATTCATTCATTAAATCGTTAACGTTATACGATTTTTATTATTTTGAATTTTTATTAGATCAATCTAATAGTTAATATTTGCAAATGAACAAACTCGATTGATATATCACTGATTACCATTTCTACTATTCGTTATAGGTACGTGTAAAAAAAATGTCTGAAATTTTGATCAATTCTCCCCATTTCCAATTTGAATTTGAAATAATCTCTCGTTGGTATGTCCAGTCGATATTCTATCTACTATATCTATCTCACTCATGCATAATTTTATTATTAATGAACACATACACCGATATTTAGCATCATGATACCATTCTGTATTTACAATAATGGTATTTATAGTTGTAAAACGTAGAATAACCCATCTGTATGTTATGCTATTTGTATAACATTTATGTTTTATATAAAATCATCTCAATATTGTTTATGTTTACCGAGAGACACTATTTGTTGGTAGATATATAATAAATAAATGGAAAATTTCAAATTTTCGTTTATATAATCCGGTTTTCAAGGTATTCTCAGGTGATGGAAATAATGGATTTTAGATTATATTATAGTGAATCCAATTTGACTTGACTGGCTTGGCTGTAAGCCAATAAAATCGACAAATATGAATATGGCGATACAGATACCAAATGTTTGCGAATGTAAGTTCACAACAATCTCTATTCGGAATTTCGGCCAGAAAGGAGCAGAAGGCACTAATGTGTACATTGCTGTACGACCGTATTAAAACAAATATGTAAAGAATGCATCAGTCGAATTCGGTTCACTATAAATCAACGTTTAGTTGTTTTTTTTTATGTTGTTTTATGTTTCCCAACGTAAATGTAAAAGTTGTGTAATTTAAGGGTTGAATTTTTTAAATTTCATTTGATCTCATAAAAAAATTATATCCAATTTCTTTTCTTTTACACATTTAGTAAATGCCTTTCTCTCCAACTATATGTATTTCTATTATAGTATTGAATATTTTATAAAATGTTTCCACCCTTCACGTTATATTTTCTCTTTATAGGTATATGTCTCTTTTCCCATTTCTAGTTCAACTGAGTTAAATAATGATACAATACAATTTGAAATATTCATCAAATTCTACCACATAGTTCGTATATCAGTTGTAAGTCCAATTTCTATTCTGTAAAATGATAATCCACTTGAATAATTCAAATGATAGTTTACACAGTAATCTAAATATCCTCTTTAGGTTGCCTCTACGTTTCTATACACAGGTGATATGTTTCCCATTCTTATTTAATTGATAATTTCCTATAAATAATTAAACAAATCGATACAATTCTTTTTTAGAAATAATTGAAATATTTATTTCGATTCAAAATCATTAAAATATCATTATGCAAACTATTTAGATAGCATACGATTTTATGATTAAGAAAACTATAAAATTTCTATATTTTAATTAATAAAACTTGTTAAACGAAATGATAAAATATGAATAAACAAAAAATGTCCCATCAACAGGAAATAAAATGTTTTTACTGTTATATAAATGTGATACAGGTTTTAAACTGATATCGTTTGAAATTTTCGAAATTTATCAACACTAAAAGAAAAAGATCAAATTATTGAATGAACAAATCGATTTGGATTTTGAACAATGTTTCATGTTTTTTATTTAGAACAAGATGCCGAAAATAGTACACTGAAAATGAAAACATTTTATTGCCCGTTGAAGAACATTTTTTGTTTATTCATATTTTACCAATTAACTATCAATAAAGATGGACATTCGATATTACAATTGTTAAATTTGTTGTTAAGATTTTAATCACGCTACGTAAAAAAGAATCAATGTTACAACATGTATTTAGATGTTTTCTTAATAAATACAGAGGGTTGTTTTTTCGACGTGTCGAGTGTTACAATATTCAGCATTCTCCCTATGAAAAACATCATGCCCACCCTTATCATCCATGTGCAAGTTCTCAAGAATAATAGCACGCATATTGTATTGTGCTGATAACAAAAAACTTCCAAGGTGTGATGATAATACGGTCATGAATCATATGAAATGCCCTGTCACGTTCAAAGGGATGTTAACGAAGTGTTTTACTAACTGTATCTATTCTTGGTGGAAAAAAGTGGCGTAATTTACCATCAACCTGTAATGGATAAAAGTGCGAGACTTTTAATTGTGTGAACACTCGTTGTAATGGAATTATTTTAATTTAAATTATGTGGGCGTATTGTTAATTTAATATTGGAAGCATTGCCTGGGAGTTAAGTAAGCTGCTTTTAAAGGAGAATGTCGTAGCGGTGGGTAGTAGTGATTCTATTAGCGGTTTTACTCTGTCAAATAGCACTGACCAAAGGATATTTAAGTACAAGTACAAAGTAACCACTTGATAGAGAGTAACCAACTCCCCTTTTAAAATTGACAACAATATTTCTATTACCCTCCAATATATTTCTATTTTAAGTGTAATTTATTTCATCCTGTCATTGGCAGAATTTACTTAAAAAAAAATCACCTGTTTAAAATCGATATTTGTAGAAAATTATCGGGATATATTGGACAAATTTGTTAGAGTTTTTAACAAGCCATCAATTTTATCGATTCTGTATTGATTTTCAATTTGAGGTTGTTTTAATCATTGGAAACTACACATGCCACCCTAGCGTTTTCATATATTTACCACGGCTTACTGTGGGGATGATTAATGGACCAGTTAATATGCAATATTTAAATTTCAACTATGATTTAGTAATATTTTATTGTCAATATTACCGGGAAGCATCCATAATCTCCTCAACTGACTGGTAACGATATCAATAATTAATCTGAACGAAGACAGGTTGTGTTTTAATATTGAAAAAAAAATCGAAATTAAATTATTTGGATCTTTGTTGTTGTTTTGTGTTGTGTTTGTGTTTTGTCGTCGTCGTCGTCATCTGCTAAAAAGTCTGAATAATGTCCGGACATTGTTATAAAGTTTAATAAGAAGATATTTCCTTTTTGAATAAAGAAGTAGCTAATTAAATCAGCAACAGGGACAGAAGTAGAAAAAAAAATACAAGAAAACGAGAAGAACGTACAAAGACTGGCAGGCTAGCAGCTTGGTGAGCGAAAAATAACTAGTTTACTTTATGCACTGTCGCCGTTTCAACAGAATATAATGAAGAATTCTCAACGGGACATTAGCAATAGGGAGTAGGAGCTCCAAGATGTAAAAGTTGGAAGGTCCAAAGCCCCCTTTAATTAGAATGGTAGAATTGTAAAGAATGTGCAATGTCGTTGAATCTGGTATGTTCGTTTAGGGATTTGGAATTATTACGTGTCTGGTTTTATTTTAAAGTCATTATGGTTTGTGAATATTTTAGATGATGGACTTGGAGGAATTAATTGAAAAACAAAACTTTACATGTAATTATTGTTTGTTTTATTGAATTTCTCTGTCTCTCTGATGACAATATGAAAGGAAATAGTTTCAACAGGGGTGGATTAACACATTCCAAGGCCCTTGTCATGACAAAGTTGTTCTGCAGAACTTAAAGTCTTCATCAACTTTAGACCTTTGGACGGCCACTTAATCCGCCTCTGAGTTTCACCGCGATCAGATTTAAACAGTTACATTTGCTTGACAGTTTGACACCCCTAGATGACAGGAACTTGAAGGAGAAAAAACACACACACACACACACACACAGTAATAACACTTTTTTTTCGTCTTTTAAATCATCTGCTAAAAACTCCAGCTATGGAACTTGTAATTTAATCTCATATTTTCAAAGTAAACACGTGCATCTTATATGTTGTCATCTGATTAACTTAAACAAATTTACATACCCACGAGTCCGGACTACCGAAAAAAAGAGAAGAAAATCATAACAAGACCGTCATGGTCAAATATGGTGACTTGTCAATTGAGAAAACAAACAAAAATAATGTGCCAATAACGATAAAATCAGAGTTGTTTTATTCCAATTTGATTAGTTATTTTTAATCCTTGAATGATATGATATGAAATGATTAATAATTTGTATCTTCTTATTAATAAGGCGATTTTTTCTATGTGAAACTATAATAAATCTTCCGTTATTCATCTAAAAATAATCCAAACAACTGCAAACTGAGTATGATCGATGGTTTTTGCACAGATGACTAATTTGGTACGTGGATTAATATTAATATAGGATGATTTTGGTTGTTATAGTCATTTATACAGCAGGACTAGAGAGAGGGGGGCTGTGTTTAGGAAGGCAGGCAAACAACTGCACGTTAGCGATATCTAAACCCCTATTCGTAAAAAAAAGACAAGTTAGGGGCGAACGGCGGTGGGACATTGGTACTAAAATCCAAATTACCACTACCAACTTGCAAATATTTACTTTCAGAGTTGTAAATTGGCTTAGCTGGTGTGATTCTTTTGCTCATAAAAAATAACCAACTAGCTTTATTATTGTCATTAGCAATCTATCGTTAATATTACAATGTTTGCTTATTTACCGGCTGATGGATAATTAGCTTCAATTTGAATCCATTTCTCGTGGTCTTTGTTCTTTGTTTGTGGATTTCTGACAATTATCTGGCGAGCTATATAAATAGAAATCTTATATTTTACGTTTGTATGTTGAATGATATCGCTCTGTTGTACTGAATGAAAGTCAGGAGACCCCATCAAGTTGTAGTGAAACAATTATCTACCGTTTCAGGGTCTTTTGTGTTATCAGCGAATGGATATGTCGTTCAATTAATGAGAACAAAAGGTGGACCCTGTAAATGGCGGCTGTATACAGTCATCATGATCATATGACTGAACTGAATACAATGGTTGTTTAACGCTTCGTTTATATCCATAGTACTTTTCTCTCTCTTTTAGTGTATGTTTTACATTGTCTTGATGAAAATTGTCGTCATTTTCTTGCATCTACACAACAAAAACCACACAGTCCCCTGATTTTCTATTAAAAACATTGTAAGAGGACATTAATATAATTGGTTTCAGACTATTTTAGATTCATGTGATAATAGCATTCCTTTCATAAAAACGATGATGATAATAATAGCTCACCAAAATTGCAATCATTATTTACCACCTGTATTTATATAAAATAAGAATTATTAACAATTTTAACACCTGTATTACCTTGTTTGGTTGTTGCTGTAACAGGAAAAATCTTGATTGGAACAACAACACAATACACAAACGATACTTTCGATAACTGAACATCAACTCCAATTTCAAATCGAGAACATTATCAGAACAAATGAAATCTTAATGGATATTCGCACTTTCCATCTTTCAACAAAACATACGAGTATTGTTTCTTTAGATAAAGGAAGTCAAGATACTATTTCTTGATTTTGTTACATTTCGATAAATTGCCACATTTCATGCTAGTTTCCTGACTGTCTCTCTAATACCATCCGGTAACTTTGTTGGTTGAAATAACAATAACAACACTACACAACCACCACTGTTGTTATTTTAACAAAATGGCAGATGTTTGCAACAGTCACACACACACACACACGCGCATACACAGAGTAAGATGATATATTCTTAAAATTGAAAATCATTTCCTTAACATATCAGTATCGATGATTTTTGTCTCTTATTGTCATCAACTAAAAATAAAAAGCGTATCTGTGATTTATCGGGTGTGAAATGGGGTCGATCTTTAAAACTCTTCGGATATAATGGAAGTGAAAACTCACAGCAATGGTAATTAGGAGAGACGAGAAAAGTAAATGATGTTAATGGCTCGCTAGTCGTACTCTACAGGACGAGAAAGGACGATTCACAATGATTACCTTAGAGCTTTTATTGGCCCAGAACGTGAATGTCTTTGAAACGTGAATTTGAGTGAATGCTATTTTTAAAATGAGTATTTATTCAGTTTTACAGCTATCGAACCGTAAAACTTTTCATTAAACAGTTTTATTACTTAAATACGAGTACGTTTGTGAAATAAATAAATTCATTGTATAGGTAATGGTCAATATTTGATGTAGACATTAAATATCATGACAGCCCCCAGCATGGATAGCGGTAATACCCTTAGTTGTACATTGTTAGAAAGATGAAAGGAAAATTCTCCCCCAAAACATGACCATATCATATGCCAGCCTTCAATATGCTTTCAGCAAGGTAAGAAACCGACCGCAGATCTGTCATCTACAGCAAACTACACCGAAACACAATCAAAGGATTACATTATGCCACCTCAATCTTGATTTTATTCTAAAACGTACATCCATACATCTTCTGCTAATTTCCTGAAACTTCACTTAGGCATTTCCTTTCTACACTTGACAGATTCATTTGTATTAGGGGCGAAATAACGAAATAACAGTAAAAA